>OX369270.1:8081709-8434746 GCA_947284805.1 Coleophora flavipennella | reverse complement strand
AAGATAGCCAGTTACCCATTGCGATGGGGAATCGTGGTAAGTCTGCTCCCATCTTCGGCATCATTATTACTTACCATCAGGTGAGATGATGCCAAGGACTAACCAATAATTAAATAAAAAACAATAAAAAAGGCAGAAAAGTTCTCGAGTGGCGGGCGACCACGAACCGAAAAACGTAGCGTAGGCAGACCTCCCACACGGTGGACCGACGACCCGGTAAAGGCCGCGAGAAGCCGCTGTATGCGAGTTTCGCAAGACCAGTCGTCGTGGAAATCTTTGGGAGAGACTTTTGTCCAGCAGTGGACGTCTTACGGCTGAAATGATAAGGCAGGCGTCTCACACGATAGACCAACGACCTGGTGAAGGTTGCGGGAAGTCGCTAGGTACGGGCAGCGTAGGTCATCGTGGGAATCCTTTGGGGGGATGGGGGAAGGGGGCTTCGTCTATATAGCAGTGTATGTCTTTCAGCTGATACGATGAACTCATTACTACCTTAAAATCATTTAATATTGTTCTTACCATGAACCCAGCGTACTGGCCAGCATTGATGCCAACGGCGAGGGTAAGCATTGAAACGACCAATACCAGGTCTCCTTTCGGCGCATACGACAGCCCCATCAGAGCCACTGCCGGGCCCCAGAGACCTGAAAGGAGACACAAAGACTAGAAGCTTTGAAAGAAAGTAAAGGAGAAGAACAGTCGCTTTTGGTCTTAAACACCAAATATGGCTCATTGGCACCTTTGTCGAAACTACATCCAAAATTAAAAAGTCGGGGCACATGACCGTTAGCACGACGTGAAACGTCAGAAACGTCTATGTAAGCGAGTCGCTTTTCGTGTTAAAGATTGAAGTGGTTGAAATTACGGTATGTCTACAATGAACGGTTCCCATCAGCTCATATATACATCCCCACTGAGGGACTCGAGCCTACCCTGAATTAGGGCGATCTGGCCTTAGTCGACCACGCGGGCCCAGTGCGGGTTGGCCAACTTCAAACACAACCTTCGAATTTCTTCGGTGATGTGTGCAGGTTTCCTGACGATGTAATCCTTTACCGTAAGAGTGTTGGATAAACGTACTTACATATGAGCTCGAAATTCAAACCCACATTGGTACGTGGCTGGACTTGAACCACGACCTCCCGGATAGGAGGTAGCGACTTTTGCCTTTGCGCCACCGACGCTGAACGGTTACAGACATATTGTAAGCTGCATATACACAATTGATTGTTCTAAATAAACGTTAAAAATACACGAAAGAATCACCGCCGCTATCATTTGTGAGTCGCGCCTTGGCAGCTTTGAGACGCTCCCGAAACCGCTTCACTCGCTTGTTGCCGGTTTTTGGGGAACCTTTGCGAAGTAGAAATTTAAATCACAGCTATTGTCAGAGAAAGATCTCTGACAATAGCTGTGATTTAAATTTCTTTTTGGATTTTTCACGGGCTGAGGCTAACATATTGAATTTAATAAATAAACTAGCTGTCCCGGCGAACTTAGTTCCACTTTACACTACACTACACTACCAGCGCCACCAAAACGCATCCAAAAAAAGTCATTCAAATTGGTCCAGCCGTTTAGGAGGAGCTCAGTGACATACACATGTACAGTCATCATCATTATTAAGAGGGCCCAAAAAAAAATTGAAACTTTTTAATTTGGGATTTTTGTATCAACTCAAGATATTAACTTACGGTTTGAACGATGTACCCTCGATTCATCATATCAACTCTTATATTTACGTCTCCACCGAGGGGCTCGAGCCTATCCCGAATTAGGGCGATCTGGCCTTAGTCGACCACGTGGGCCCAGTGCGGGTTGGTCAACTTCACACACAACCTTCGAGTTTCTTCGCAGATGTGTGCAGGTTTCCTCACATGTACAGTAGAATTATATATATAAAGATATGCAAAAAAATATATACAAATTACTTATTTTTAACTTTGGATATCCTTTCATGAGGCCAATAGTAAGTAACCAATTCTCAGTTCCGCATGTCTTTAGTGGCGACACACACTGGTCAAAGACCTTATATACTCTTCAACAATGTTCAACAAGCAAACAAAAATAGTGTTTAGATTGTTTTAGAACCATTTCTTTAGATAACCATTGTTTTAGAACTGCACACAAGAACATGTTACATTATATTTTATACTGAAATTTTCACGAAAACTTAATAAATAAAACACTTACAACTTAATAATCTGAGCCTGGAGAGTCTTCAAGACCTGCGTCAAGTTGTTCCTTGACATAACGTTCTTAACTGCCATTCTGAGACTATTCGAGTTATCTATGGCCGCGGGCGAAAGCCCGCTTAATAGTGACAAGTCCTTAGGGAGACTTTAAAAATAAAAAATAAATGTTGTTCGTTGGTATGCGCATCACTTCAGAACGGCTCAAGCGATTTAACAATTTTTAAATGTTCGTGATTTTCCGATTGAAGTTTTTAGTGAAATAAAAATTTGAAAAGTTGCTCGAATAAAATTGAAGTATCTTTCGGAAAAAAATGAAACTTTTTAATATGGGATTTTTGTATCAACTCAATATATTAACTTACGGTTTGAACGATGTACCCTCGATTCATCATATCAGCTCATATATAGGTCTCCACCGAGGGACTTGAGCCTACCCTGAATTAGGGCGATCGGGCCTTAGACGACCACGTGGGCCCAGTGCGGTCAACTTCACACACAACCTTCGAGTTTCTTTGCAGATGTGTGCAGATGTGTGCAGGTTTACTCACGATGTTTTCCTTCACCGTAAGAGCGTTGGATAAACGTACATATGAGATCGAAATTCGAAAACATATTGGTACGTGGCAGGACTCAAACCACGACTTCCCGGATAGGAGGTAGCGGCCCTTGCCGTTGCGCCACCCACGCTCTCGATTACAGTCTTAAAATTACAATCGCGCGGTCGAAGCCGCGGATAAAAGCTAGTTATCTAAGTGACCTACACAAACTGAATAATTTTCCACTTCAACAAATTGATATGTACAACCCTAGTGCTCGGTCATTTTCAATTTTTGGGTTCGCCGGTCGTCCTCTTGAGTAAGGTTATATTAACAAAATTATAACAGAGCCTAAACAAACATTTACTTAAAAAATGTCTGCCCTAGCTAGACTTTATATTAAATCGAAATATCTTAAATGTTTTATAGTTTAGAAAACTAGGGCTGCGGTGTATCGGTGTGTTGTGCCACACCTGGACACTTCATACAACGGGCCAGAAATGATATTTCAAAAAAGGAACAAAATGGCGATCCTATACGTTAGACAAACAAACTGTAACCAATCTGTATCAATCTTGGTGACGAGGGGGTGAGGTCGCAATCTTGAGAGAGACACGGAGTGTCCATACTGTATGTTAGTATACTAATATGTATACTTTGGTTGTGCCTTTTAAGATTCGTAAATTGTATGAAGCAATTGAATGGTATAAATGATAAAAAAATTAGAGCATCGGTGGCATAACGGATAGAGCTGCAACCTCCTATCCAGGAGGTCATGGTTCGAATCCTGCCATGTACCAATGTGTTTTAGAATTTCAATTTTTGTACGTTTATCCGACGAGTGACACGGCGCACTGTCCTGGTGAAAACATCGTGCAAAAACCTGCACACGCCTGCGAAGTAACTCGATGGTTGTGTGTGAAGCCGACCAACCCGCATTGGGCCTCGATCGCCCTAATAGGGTAGGCTCGAGGAACTCGTTGGGGACGTATATGAGCTGATATGATGATGATGAAAACTTAAATTTCATGTCAATCCGCCTGGATAATTTGGTATTTTTTAAGCATATTTAGCAGAATTTTGTCAACTTTTCCAGGCCCTATATTCTACAAAGGGTATAACCCTTAGATATCTGGTTTTTAGGCATCTAAACCGCTAAAAAATGAAGGAGAACATAAAATAATAAAATTAGACTACGAAAATTACGAAAACCAAGCGTTATAATTACTTACCAGGGAAATGTGATACCAGAAAGCTTTGTAGTTTTGCTTGCGCCATGATTTCTACCCAATTTAACGGCACAACTCACAATTTTTATTACAAACTAGATTTTCCCGCGGCTTCGCCCACGTGGACATCGTTTTTATGACTGTCTTTAAAGGTGATTAGTAAATTATGTCGTTTCCCACCTACTTAACCATCTCTGTGCAAAAAATTCACAACAATCCATTGTTCCGTTGCGATGGAAAGTAATTAACCAAAAAAATATTATTTTTTTAGTTCCCTCAGAAACTGCATCAGATTATGCTATTTTCCTGAAATAAAAAGGAGCCTATGTCCTTCCCCGTGACACAGACTACCTGCATGTAAAATTTTGTCAAGATTGAGGTGTAGAAGCGTGAAAAGGTAACAAACAAACTAACACATTTTCACACTTATAATATTAGTAAGGATTTTATACCAGAGCAACAGTTAATGTCACATGCCGTGAACGACTATTTGAAAGAAAAGTGTAAATGTGTGTGTGAGAACCAAAAATGGGAGGGGGCATCGCTCCGATTAGCTTTCAAGCCAGCCTAACTGCCAAAGCTACAGGGGATTGTTAGTGGGTAATGCGGTCCTGGGCCTGTGTATATTTATAAATATATACTATAGGTATATTTGTGTATGTATGCATATAGGCGCAGGGCTGTGAGTCCCATATAACTAATACAGCCGGCTGTATTGGTATACGCAAACGCATTTATTCTCCTCCCTCCTCCGTATTCCGAGGAAAAAAAATCCCCGACTGAGCCCAAAGACGTTTCATCAACATCCCATCAAAGGGGCTAAAACCAAAAATTATTATCATCATATCACCCGAAGGACGTCCACTGCTGGTCATAGGCCTCCCCCAAGGATTTCCACGACGACCGGTTCTGCGCTGCTTGAATCCAGCGGCTTCCCGCGACCTTCACCAGGTCATCGGTCCACCGAGTGGGGGGGTTGCCTACGCTACGATAGCTACTGTTTACGTCAAACCGAAATGTGTAAAACTTTTATAATAATAATAGTAATATTTAGGGGCATTCATTTGAACAACCTAAACATTTTAATTAAAAATTAAAAACAGACTAATAAAACATTACCCCTCTTTTTAGGTAGTTGGGTTAAAAAGTATCCTATATCACTATCGAGATCAAGATGAATGTAAAGACACCACCAACTCCAAAATCCACCAAACCGTTTAAGCTACATGCTCAGCGACATAACACGTGCTTCAATAAGTCCCGAGATTAAATGCTAAAACAAAGTTTTTTTGATAAAATTATTTTTTAATAATCAACGTAGTCTCCTTCATCTGCGATACAGTCTCTTCAACGCTTGTCTAACTTTTCTATTCCATGTGTGTAGAACGATTTATCTTTGGCTTCAAAATAAGCCTCCGTTGCTGCGATTACTTCACCATTTGAATCAAATTTCTTGCCTTGGAGTATTTCCTTTAGGTCTGCAAACAGCCAGTAATCACTGATGGCCAGATCTGGAGAATATGGTGGATAGAGAAGTAATTCGAAGCTCAATTCGTTTAGTTTTGCCATCGTTACCATGGATTTGTGACACGGCGCTCTGTACTGTGGATGTGGTGAAAGATCACTTTTTTTTCTTAATTTGAGGTCGTTTTTCCGCGATTCCGTACTTTTATCGTTCCAATAATCCCATTTAATATTCGCTGTTTATATTTTTCCCATTATCTAGGTAGTCGATGAAGAGTATTCCATGTATCCCAAAAAATATAGAGACCATAACCTTGCCGGCAGATTTCACCGGCTTTCACCGGCCGCTCTCCACTCTGCTGACTGCCGATTGGATTCAGGAGTGAAATGGTGAATCCATGTTTCATCCATTGTCACTTAACGACGCAAAAAATCTATTTTTATGTTAAATAGTACCAAACAGCGCTCTGAACCAATGATACGTTGTTGCTTTTGATCAATTGTTAGCAAACGCGTCACCCATTTGGAAAAAAGCTTTTTCATGACCAAACTTTTAGTAATATAGTGAAAACACTACCACTTAAAATCTTCACTATCTCAGTTATCTCGCGCACTTTTATTTTCCGATCTTCTTTCACGATTTTCAGGACTTGGTTAATGTTTTGTTCAATCACTGCTTTATTTGGACGACCAGACCGTTCAGCATCGTTTGTATCCAAACGACCGCGTTTGAAATCGGCATACCACCGACAAATGGTTGGTTTAGACGGAGCAGATGCCCGATAACACTTAATAAGCCACTGCTGTGCTTGAAGGATATTTTTTTCCCATTAAAAAACAATGTTTTATCAACACGTGAAACTCGTTTTTTTCCATTGTTTACGAAATTACAAAAGGAAAGTCACTTAAATGTCTATAAATTAATATTTTATTGTTTGATTTTAAAAAAACCTAAAAATTAAAAGAGTTTTTAATATAATGCGCCTTCTTGTAAGTGAGTCTCGGGACTTATTGAACGATCTAGTACATGAATACATACACACATACGTACATCCATCCGAAAAACATTACTCTCTTTTTTGGCAGTCGGGTAAAAATGGTTACAGACGTACCTATGGTATTGAAGAGTTTTCTTGTATTGGAGACGCTGAGGAATTTCTTGGAGACAATAAGATCGGTGAGCGCGCCGAACGGGAAACTCATCAGGTACATGGCTAGGTACGGCAAGGAAGACAGGAACCCGTTCTGGGAAATTTTACGAAGAAAGAAGCAAGATAATTCAAAATTGTAATTTCTTTATTATTCAAAACACGAAGGTATATGTAATTAAACTTGCTGAACTTCGTCTATCGTCTTTTCCTCTAAATAAGATTGATAATTTCACTGCACCTATTTATAAGCGATAGTCCAGTAGTCAAAGCGTTGATCTTCTTCTTCGCAGATTATGGACTCGATTCCCGGTCCGTTCGAATCTTTTTGTACTTTTTGATAATTTTTTTTTTGCCTTTTCCGAGCAATTTTCGGTCGCCTAGGTGAATTTGAACACCACTGGCCACGTGACTTTCTTTTTTATTAAAAACTAGCTGTTTCCCGCGGCTTCACCCACGTGGACAACGTTTCTATAACTTTACGAGGGTACGCAGTGCAGCCTATGTGTTAATCCAGATCCTAATCTGTCTACCTACCAAATTTCAGCAAGATCCGTTCAGTAGTTTTTGCGTGAATAAGTCTCAAACATACACACTCACACACTCACAAACTTTCGCCTTTATAATATTAGTGTGATTTGAGTGCGATTGACCTCACTGAATTACCAGTTGATTGCAACTCACCTAATGGCAAGTGATGATGCAGTCGAGGATGGTACACGCAAACTAAAATAATGCCTATTCACTCTCGGCTTGGAGATCCCCAAATTATAAGAATAGGGAAACACAGACTCAGTCCGCATAATAAATGAGGAAGCGTAACGCTTTGTGCGGAATGGTGGAACATCAACAATAAAGGGTGCAACCCCTCCCTGCGTCTTTTTGTGAGTAGAATAGAGCCAGGGGAATAAGGTCGTGAAGTTCTTGCGCACATTCTCCGAAATAACCTGGTTGCGTCGATCATGCAGGTTAACTGGCCTGACGCACGTTACTATGTTGGGTTTGACTGTTAGTGGCTCTTTTTCGACCGTTTCGGTGCTTTGCAAGGCACGTTAAGTCGTTATTGCCGGTTGCTTTAAATTGATGACAGTCGTTAAGCTGTGCCAGCTGCCTTATAAGCGGGTTCCTACGTTCTTCACCAACGTGGACTTGGCTACCATGTGTGGAGTAAAGCTTAACCTTCTCGAGATTGGTAAAAGAGTTGTGCTCCAGCAGTGGGGTCTTTTTTAACTATTTTATGTCCAATTTTTAAGTTTGGCTCCTTCAAATTACTTGTAACCGATAAAACAATCACAAAATCGCTTAATTTATAGATGTCACGTTGCTGTCAAATGAGAAATGAAAGTACGATTTATTTGGTAACCAATTGTAGGTATACCAAGATATGTATTTCTTTTTTGTCAACTAGTTGCGAAAATTAACTGTGATCTACGCTAGTTTTGGTAAAGGAATATATTTTTTAAGGCAACTAGTTGCGTAACAGGATTTTTCGGAACGAAACTAGATTCCTCGCATAGCAACATTAGGCGCACTGCCTTAGCGACGGAAGCCGAGCTTGTGATTGGTTGTGTCTATATGCTTGAACGACAACAGGCCGACAGGCTGGCGCCGGATCGGCGCGCAAACGCAGTCTGTTACTATTTCAGTAGGTTAGTCGGCCAACAGAGGCGTTCGAATACAGACGATTTGCGGCCTCAATAGTTAACAGTCGGTCAACGGGCCATCGAGCCCGACAGACACATGTCGCGGGCTCCGCAATAATTTGGGAATTACCAGGAGCGAGCAAGCAAAGCAGCGGACCCCGAGACACGTGAAATTAACACTACGGAGTGTCCTGTGAATCTTGTCTACCTATCGAATACGGACTATAGCTATTTAGTGTAGGCAATTTTATATAAAATGGACGATACATTTTGTGAAGATACCGATATAAGCCGGGTGATTGCGTCAGACTACTAGCCGCAATTTGTGTTCTGTGAAACTAACTTACCTACATCAGACCCGGTTCTAACCTTTGGTCAAATTTATAGGACTGTGAATAACTTTATGTACTTTGTGGTTTACTATGAGTCGAGTTATTGTGAACCATACCTACCTGCCGACCAGCCACAGTGTTTCAACTAGACTAGTAGATGGAAGCACCTTTAGAGTGGAACGAAGGTCTTGTGGCATTACAATCATACACACACACACTTACCACCTACCTACTTATTGCTACCAAACAAACGACCTACGAGGAAGTCGGATGGCATCTATATTGGTGAGTAGCTAGATGTGAACTGCTGTCTCTGATTGTGTACCTACTTACTTGTTTTATTTGTAGATTGTTTGTACCTGATGCGTTAGGAACAGTCCACAGGGACTGCATTAGGTGTAAACACCCCCCTTCAGTGCTTAAAGCTGCCAATAATGCCAGCAGGTGACACCGTGTCCACTTTGTTATGGAGACTTTGTGTCCCCAGTGTTACGGCTATTTCGTATAACCAAGCCGCTTGTGTCTGAGATTGTAGAGCCAAGGCTTAAACTTGTATTCGCTGAGCAGCTTTAAGCACTGAACCCCTAGCGCTGCATAACGCACTTCTCCACCTATGGTCCTGAGACACGAAAATCAATGGGCCCAGCATGCATCTTTGTTTAGGGCTGCAGGTGTCGAACGGCGTCGTGAACGAAGATGATTACTTCTTTTTTATCAATTAGGTTGTGAAACTTGGTTGGCAAAACGGCCCGAGTGGTGGCATTGTGGTCTTACATGTCTCAAGTAACGACTGCGCACTGGAAAATGTAACGTGTTCTCGGTAGCCCTATGATCTGGTGAAGGCCGCGGAAAGCCACTGGATGCAGACAGCGGCAGACTGGTCGTTGTGAAATCTTTGAGGGTGGCCTTGTCCACTTCTGGGCGTCTTTCGGCTAACGTCATAATGATAATGAGATAAAATCCTCCAAACTCACATTTTCCAAATTGACACCCAACACTTTATCCATGTAGGTTGGCATCTCCGTCATGAGCGTGAAAAAGCCCCAGTTCTGGCCACAGTGCGCTACGATCACCGCCCAAAACGGCAGGCAGGTGACGATGCTCAGCCAAGGTGTTTTTAGTTTCTGGAACAAACAAGCTTGTAATTTTAGGATAGATGGCCGTTGGGGCAGTAAAGTTATAGAGTGGTGACTGCCCACTGAAAAACGTAGAACTGGAAGACCTTCCTCTCGGTGGACCGATGACAGGTCGTTGTAGGTATCCCTGGGGAGGCATTTTGTTCAGTAGTGGAAGTCTTTTGGATGATATGATGATGATAATTGAGTATTAATTTAGCTGTAGAATTCGATGCACGGCATCAAAAAACTGTTATTGTGATGTGAGCACAACAGTTGTTACCAAGGTTGTCAACATATTATTCGGGTGTATATGTCACCGGGATATTGTGAAAACAGCGATATTACAATCTCACTAGTTAGATTATTGAATCGGATCACCATTTCACGGCCTATTCTTGTACGTCCGAATAAAACCGATGATTTCTTCTGCTGCGAAGTATTTTGCTACCCAGGGGGAGGCTCTTTGACTGTTAAACCAATCAAACCTGACAAAATCTAACATTGCTTAAATTAAATTCACTTCGCTTAGTGTTATTGTAACTTAGTGAAATTTTAAACAATATGTTACAGTTCACAATCTTTCGACAGTTCTCAATCTCGCGAAATAAATCCAGTTAGATTATAATCTAACGGAATTTACAATCTTACGGTGACATATACAAAGAAACAGTGCCTGACTGACTGACTGATCTACAATGCACAGCTCAAACCTATTTGGTATACAGATAGCAATTATGACGTAGGCATCCGTTAAGAAAGGCTTTCGTGAAATTCCTACGGGAACCGCAAAAAACTGGATTTGCGGGCAACAGCTAATATTAATAGACAATGAACGCTTGACTTTGTGACTTAAATAAATTGAAAGGTATATATGTTAATAAAGAAAGAACAAAAAGATATAATTAAATTTAGGCTGTTACCTATATCCGATTGTCCGAGTAGGAGGGCAATGTCTTCAAGGGTGTAAGAAGTATATATGTAAACATCTGTTTATTGGACTAAACTTGAATCTTAAAAAGCTTTTACGCTGTCAAATCCGTCAATATTCTGGAGTGCGATGTGATGTTGGATTTGCTTTGAACCCATGAGTTAAGATGTATCTTAAGAGGATTGTGAAGCTGCGACTTTTCATACAAACGGCCTTAACGATCTCTCTTAAATGTTAACCGATTTGGACCAATTTTTGATAGGTTGTCAGCCAGAACAAAAGCTAATCTTATACATTTTAGTTTTTTCAATAAAGTTAATTTATTTTATTGTTTTTTACGTGTTTTCATACAAATTTAATTTCGGCCATTCTTTGTTTATTTATGATCAGTAATTTAAAAAACGAAACATATAAGCCTAACTTTTGTTCTGACTGACAACCTATTAAAATTGGTCCAAATCGGTTAAAATTTAAGAGGTGAAAATCGTTAACGCCGTTTGTATGAAAAGTCGCAGCTTCAAAATCCTCTTAAGTAGTCAGCTTTTCTAATATTATAAGAGTTTGTGAGCTGTAGACCGCTTCATCGCGCGCGTGATTATGGAGGGTGCGCAGTGCGCGAGCCGAAAACAGTTCGCAAGTTTTCCTATATCTATATTGTTTCTATGACGACCGGTTCTGCGCTGCCCGCATCCAGCGGCTTCCCGCGACCTTCACCAGGTCATCGGTCCACCGAAGTCCATGGAAATCCTTAGGGGAGGCCTATGTCCAGCAGTGGACGTCCGTCGGCTGATATGATGATGATGATGATATTGTTCATCCTGAAGATCCATTCTAAATATTAGTGAAAGATATTTTGAAATAGGATGAATAGTTTCGGGGATAAGCTCTTACATCCAAACTTACTTTCAAACTTTAACTTTATTGCCCGCGGCTTTACTCGCGTAGACGTAGTTTTATGACTGTCTTTGAGGGTGCGTGGTGTGTGAAATGACTTTTCTCCAGATCCCCCGGGAACTATGTCAGGCTATTATAATTAGTGGTCTATATCATTTTCTACCCCCTCACCTAAATCTGTACAGTCACCATCAAATTCACCTTATCCTACGGAGTAAGCAAAAAAAAGTCCGTCATTTCGTTGAAACGTAAAATAAATCAACAAATTACTTTGGGAATTAATTACAATTTTAAAACCCGACTAAGGAAAAACTTTACCCCTATTTTTTGGCCAGTCGGGTAAAAATGTATCGTATGTCACTCAAGGGAATAAGACTAATATAACGACACCTCGTACTCCAAAATCCATCAAACCGTTTAGGCTACAGGGCGTGCCAAAGAAATAAATAAACATACATACACTCGAAAACATAACCCTCCTTCTAGCGCAGTCTGGGTGAATTTTGTGATTTTTGTGAATTAAAAGTCGAAGACTTGATGGAAAACAAAACGAGTAAGGTTTTCCTAAGTTTGAGTAGGAGGGCAACTTAGTGATCAAGAGTTCATAATTTGTTTCTGATGCTGTCGTCACCCCTATTATCACAGATGTCATTCCCAATAATGGCGAATGGGAACGAATGGGGAAAGAAGCGTTACCTTCTTGATCCGGCAAACACGAGTCGTAATTACGTGCTCGAAAAAATCAGATACACTTATCGGAAAGATTTATCTACGTGAATATGGGAGGTTATTTTCTTGTCGAAACATTAGGTTTCGTTTGTAGGAAATGGAAGAAAAAGATTCATAACATATGTGTAGGTTTACTTGAGTTAAAATGACATACATTTAGACAAGATTCAGTTTATCAAGGTGGTGATGAGATGCGATTAACAATCGTTGTACAAGTAAGTTGTTGGGATTTTAGATCGTCCACAAGAAATCACGCATCATGATTAATATATATTTTTAATAGACGAAAAAACGGAGGAGGTTCTCAAGTCGACGCGTTTTTTGATGTGTAACATCTTTGCTCTCGCTTTCCTGCAATTTGTGGGAGTGATTTCGTGAAATGGGACGGAAATGTGTAACATGGGACGGAAATGTGTAACAGGAAGTCGCGAAAGCGCGGAATTCTACTTTACGAGAGTCCGACTCGCACTTGGTCGGTTTTTTTCGTTACTGTCAGATCCGCCACCCAGGTACAATATCGTCATCAAATTTATCTAACCTAAAGTATTTTGTCACATGTTACACATCATATGCGAGTACTGAAGGTCTCGCTCGAATTTTTTTTTTATATGACCACGCATAACTTTATACAGAGTAATCGGATTTTGATAATTCTTTTTTTTATGAAAAAGGTATACTCTGAAGTTGGATCTTTATAAATTAAAAAGGGTTGGAAAACAGACAACAACAGTGACAACAATGGAGGAGATGTGTTTATTACACACGGGTACTCGCGCCCGAAAGTACTTGGCTGTTGTTTTTTAAAAGCTTTATTGAACTCGCAAAATTAAAATAAATAAATTAATAAAAATTAAATTATAATAATAATAATAAATTTAATTAATTAATTTAATTTTTTCTTAAAAAGTTTTTAGTCCCGTCACGTAAAAGACCGATGAGCGACGTGTAAATGTGTTTGCGCACGGTTCAGTTGCGCCAGTGGTTTCAAAGTACTAAGAAGTACCTATTATTATTCTACAATGAGCATTACACTTATAATTTTATATCATTTTCGACAATCCTAAAAGCTTTTAGGTACAATGCAAGCTTTTATTTGAAAATAGTTTTTATGCTCAAAAGCCGAATACTCAAATGAATATAAATACACGGTTCCAAATACAAAAAAATTGCTCTATATCCTACGATTCTATTGAAAGTAAAATACGATTCTGAGACCATGATTCCACCTCCAAATTTCATCATGACATCTACTTCAAAATATCAAAATGATCTACTGTCACCGAGAATACGGCTTCATTCCAAATTTCAGATCAATCGGATTCCTGAAAGTCGTTCTCAAATCGATCGCATGATTTGAACTAAACAAACATACATACAAACATTGCAAGTTAAATAGAAGCTTTTAAAAAACAATACCCAAGTACTTTCGGGCGCGACTGTACCCGTATGTAATAAACACATCTCCTCCATTGTTGACACTCAGTGGTCTTTTTACGTGACAAGACCTATACTTACGAAGTAACTAGTAACTCATCTGTGCCTATACCTCGTTTGTCGACTCATGAATCATATGTTTTTACCCGATTGGCCAAAACGTAGGGTAGTTTTTTCAGATCTATGTATGTTCCTTTGGCTGAGCCTGTAGCTTAAACGGCTTGATAGATTTTGAATTGCAAGGTGTCGTTAGATTCGTCTTGATCCCGTAACGAACATAGGATACATTTTAACCCGTCTGCCTAAAATATAGCGGTAAAGTTTTATGCAGTCGGGTTTTTTATGGTACATCCCTAAACAGAATTTTTTAATTTTAAATACTTAGGTCACATAGTTACGCCCGACCTCAAAGACAATACTGACATAAAAAGGGAACGGAGGACTCTATCGGTTCGAGCGAATATGACCTCTTGCAGGTGTGCGCGATGCTCTGTCGAGGTCCAGCTGATCCTCTTCAGAGCCTACTGCACCTCACTTTACACATGTATCCTGTGGATCGATTATATATACGCAAAGGGCCTACGGGGCTCTCCGGTTACAATATAAAAACGCGTTCCAGGTGCTTGTGGGGCTGCCTCGCTTCTGCAGCGCATCAGGTATGTTTGTAGAAACGCATGTATAGATGTTTTTACGCAACTATGCGTAAGAGATGCGCATCTCTGGTGCGCTGGGTGCCAACCAGCCCTAACAGCATCCTAAAGATGATAGGGGACAGGGTTGACTTTCCCTATATGCTTTACTGCTGCGGCCTTGACGCCTTAGAATTCTACAATCTAACTGTATTTGTAAAATGTATAACAACTAAAAAATGCATTTTTTTTAATGATTAGGCAACCGTATTTTGCGCGTGGTCTAACATGCACTTTGTCACTGTTTTTAGGAATAGACTGCAAAACAAAAGTTGTTGAGAACCGATGGATTTCACGCAATTATACGCAAGAAAGTCTCCTCACTTCTCCATCGGTCGCGCGGCAGCCACAACGGCATCCTGAGGACGATCGCCGCACGGTTTGACTCTCCCCTCCTGAAGTATTGGGTGGGGATAGTCACCGGTGCGGTAAAATGATACTTTTAATTATTCCCAAGTAGTTTTTAAGTACTAACTAACATAGGCTAGGTCTCTATTGTTACTAACACATATTATGGATTTTTGTGGTCCGAAATAAACTTATTTATTTATTTATTAGGTACTTTGAAGGAAATATGTAGAAGTAAATCCTAAGTGGAAAGGGAAATTGATTCATTATCACTATAATTATGTACTATTATCACCTTTCATACCTTCTGTTCCCCAACCCTGCCCAAAGACTTCTGTATATACAGCAATTCTTCTTCAGAGATCAACTTGGACTGCTCAGGCGAAGCTGACCCATACACCAGGTAGCCAATGGCCCAGGCGCTGCCCAAAATGCCATTGACGTAGAATATCATCTCCCAGCCAAGATATGTCGCAATCAGGCCAGAAGCTGTGAGTTGTAGTGTTATTCCCAACTGTGCACCTATGGAAAAATGTAAGTTTTGATAGGTGCACCTTTTCCTTTTGATAATAGTCTTAACGCAATCTTTGTGGGTTTAGAAAATTTAAATTAAAATTTGTACTCGATAAGTTACATTAAAATTGGTAGGAATTAATATAACACTGTCTCGAATAGAACAGAAAATCTTTTATTAAGAGCACATTACAACGATTTCCAGGTACAATTTACAAACGATAGAAAGAAACTATAAAAAAATGGCTGTACTGTACACCAAAACGGTACTGACTTAGCATTTGCTGCAGTATACTCTGCAGCGCTGTTATTCTGACACAAACCGGTTCAGCGAACTTGTTACAAAACTAAAAATGGGGTCAGAAATCGCGAAAAATTGGCGCCATGACATTAACGTCCTACCAGGTGCTGACTACTTGTGAAAACATGAAATGTAAAATTTTAATGAAACATCCCGATAGGTATAGGTTTTTGTTTTTTTGTTTTTCTATATTTTTAAGTGCAATAAAGGGTTAACAAAAAAAAAACACGTCTCTTCTCGTCAATGACTTGAAGCGCTACCTACTTGTGAAAATCTTTACAATGAATTTTTAAATTATCTTTTATGTTAACTTTCTCCAAGAAACCCATGGTCAATTCTCATTTTTTTTTCATTTTATTATTATTATATCAGCTCATATACGTCCCCACCGAGGGGCTCGAGCCTACCCTGAATCAGGGCGATTAGGCCTTAGTCGACCACGCGGGCCCAGTGCGGGTTGGTCGACTTCACACACAACCTTCGAGTTTCTTCGCAGGCGTGTGCAGGTTTCCTCACGATGTTTTCCTTCACCGTTAAAGCAATCGGTAAGTATATGTACGTAAGTTTTTGAAAACTCATTGGTACATTGGCCGTCCAGATTTGAACCCAGTACCTCTGGTTAGATGGACCGAGTCGTTACCGGTTGAGCCACCGACGCTTTTTTTTTTCATTAAAATTATTAAATTGCGCGGAATACGCCAGAATAGGTACATAATCATCAAGCACTCACAAAACAGATAAGATGCAGTGCACTAAAGTTCGTGCCCGCGCGTTCATTGAACTCGCGTGGCCTCAGCTATCTCAGCTGATCGTATCGTATTCTAAGCAATTTGATAATTTAATTAAAAATTTTAAACAAAAAAAACCGACTTTAAACATGAAACTAAGGTTCCCCTCGATTTCTATGGGATGCCATCATTAGTTTCCTTATTATGGTACCTCCCTTGGGATATCTGCTTTCTAACAAAAAAAGAATCATCAAAATCGGTTCATAAATGACGAAGTTATCCGCGTACACACATAAATAATATATATATATATATATATATATATATATATATATATATATACGGTCGAATTGAGAAACCTCCTCCTTTTTTAAAGTCAGTTAAAAAATAGGTAATAATGCGAATTGACCGTGGGTTTCTTGGGGAAAGTTGTTCAGTTTCATGAGTACAAGCTCCAGTTAAAAAAAGTGCATACCTTTGTTAAGACCCTATATAATTTTAATAATGGTGTGCTAAAAAAATTTACTTACTTCTGTACATATATTGCTACTATTCCAAGCTCCATACAAAATGTTTCAACCCCTTTACCGACGCAATATCTCGTCTATCGCCATACAAATGTAACGAGAACAATGACAATAAAATTTTCTCAAGATGCGAATTTTAGCCCGGCCGGTCGTGCCTTACCAGCATAGATGATGGTGCTCAATAGCCCCTTCTCTTCCAATGGCACCCACTGGCTGATGAGATGATGCATGGATGGGTAGACAAAGGCCTGCGTCAGACCCTGGAATACTCGGCATGCGCAGACCACTCCCCAACCCCCCTAGAAGAATAGTGAGTTGACAGTCCGTACCACCCAGAATTAATCGGTGTTATGTATTTCATCATATCAGCTCATATGCGTCCCCACCAAGGGACTCGAGCCTACCATGAATTAGGGCGATTGACCTTAGACGATTAGGGCCCAGTTCGGGTTGGTCGATTTCACACAGAACCTTAGAGTTTTTTTTTTGCAAGCGTTTGCTGGTTTCCTTACGATGTTTTCCTTCAACGTAAGAGCGTTCGATAAATGTACATAAAAAAATTTAAATTCAAAAACACTTTGGTACCTGGCAGGATTCGAACCATGACCCCTCGGATAGGAGGGAGCAGCCTTAATAGCCGTTACGCCACCGACGCTCGTTATGTATTTACAAATTATTATTTTTTGTATAGTGCGTCTCATACATAGTCGGTTTATATTATTTATTATATCACTTCAGAGTTTGCACCATAATCACATCAAGCTTGACACTTTCATGCAGGTATAACCAGTTTAACGATAATGCAAAACCAAAAATTGTTGTATGGGAAACCTCTACGTTCAAAATAGACAGGCTTTTGATAGTAAAACAGAGAGACGGACGGATGGCGTACAGTTAGAAATTGGGTACCATTGGAACCTTCTGGGTACGCAAATTTTAAAAACACCGCACATAGTAGTAATTGTTAAAAAATTTCATCTCCTTTCATTCCTTAACTTTTTTTTATTATTCACAATTGGTAAGCCCTTAAATTGGCATCATCTCACCTGATGGTGACCATGATGCCGAAGATGGAAACGGGTTTACCAAGATTCCCCAACGCATAAAGAACTGGCTATCTTATCTTCAAGCCGGAACACATTGATGTTGATGTTGTTAACACTGATTTGTGGCGGCAAGACTTAGATAAGATGGTGATGGCTAGCCAGGCGGGCGTAGAAAATGCCCTACCACAAACCAAACCGAGTCATACAAGTTGATCCCACCGGGAATCAAACCTGAGACCTCCTGGTGTGAAGCGAATGGACTTACCATTATTAAATATTACATTTAAAGAACAGTCGGACAAAAACAACAACACTAAACTGAAATTTTTGACTTCAACTCATGATAAGATAGTGGTAGCTAGCCAAGCGGTGTAAAAAACTGTCCCACCTTGTGGTTGGTACCAAACTAGATCTTATAAAGTTAGACCCCATTTTTTTTTAAATTCACTATTGGTAAACCCTTGACAACATCTCACCTGGTGGTAAGTAAAGATGTTGCCGAAGATGAAAGCGGGTTTTACCAAGATTCCCCAACGCAATGGGGAACTACTGGCTATCTTATCTTCATACCGGAACACACCAATGATATCAACATTGATATTTGGCGGCAAAACTTAGATAAGATGATGGTGGTAGCTAGCCAAGTGTGAAGCAAGTGGACTAACCAGTACACCACGAAGGCGGTTATTCTCCTCTACTCGAGTATTGTGTCAAGATATTCATAAATATAGACAGTCATAGCAGGTATGCACATGATTTTAAAACTGCTCAAGAGAGAATTCAGTGAATGCGCCTTCTCCGACTGCTTTCTCTGTGAAGACTTATCTTTGTGTGTTATTTTTACTTTCTCCGTGTGCTTCACTAACTGCACTGACCGACCCGTGATAAGTTGTCATTTCCGTAATTGTTTCTGTGGCTATAGTGCGATGCGCGTTATCGAAAGGGATCAGCCAGTCTATTATCTTGGTTGTTCGGGTGCCAGATTGCCTGTTATATTATTTTGGTCCTTCGAACTGGATCGTCCGCTACATTATTTTGGTCCTTCGAGGTGAGTTCTGCGGTCCACTTCTTTGGTCCTTCGAACCGGATCGTTCGCTTATTTTGGTTTTTCATACCTTGTACACTACAATATCACTAGTAGGTTAGATACACTTTTAACTAAGTATCTTACCAATTTAGCGCCGTAAGGAATGAAGAAAGATAGCAGAGCATTAGCGCCAACAGAGATAATGATAAGCTTCTTTCCACCAAACCACTTGGCTAGCTCTCCTCCTGGGATTTGAAGCACCACATATCCCCAGAAGAAGGAAGATAGGATAACAGATTGCTTTGAGTGGTCCCAGTCAAAGTGCTGGAATGGAGAAATGGTGTACATGAGACTAGATTAATCAACATTAAGTAAGTAGTAGCGGGGCACATAGCTCGTAGAACGGATAGCCGTTGGGGCAGTAAAGTTATCGAGTGGCGACCACGCACCGGAAAACGTACCGTAGGCAGGCCTCCCACTCAGTGGACCGATGACCTGGTGAAGGTCGCGGTAAGCCGCTGGATGCGGGTAGCGCAGAACCGTTAGTCGTGGAAATCCTTGGGCAGGCCTATGTCCAGCACTGGACGTCCTTCGGCTGATATGATGGATGAAGTAGTAAAAAATATTTTTGCACACCAGAAAAAACATTAAAAAACTTAATTTAATTATATACAGTGCAAAGCCGGACTTATCGCTTTTAGTGATGTCTTCCAGGCAAGCTTAAAGTAACCGATAGGATTTAAAAATGTTACATTCTCAAATCAAATTATGAATTAGCAAAAACAAATGAAGGTCCCAGCATACGTCATAACAATAAAATAATTGTTTCGTATTTTCTAGGCTCAGAAATCAGAAACGAGGAGATCCGCAGGAGAACTAAAGTAACCGACATAGCTCACAGAATCGCTAAACTGAAGTGGCAGTGGGCAGGGCACATAGCCCGTAGAACAGATGGCCGATGGGGTAGTAAAGTTCTCGAGTGGCGACCGCGCACCGGAAAACGTAGCGTAGGCAGACCTCCCACGCGGTGGACCGATGACCTGGTGAAGGTCGCGGGAAGCCGATGGATGCGGGCAGCGCAGGAGCGGTCGTCGTGGAAATCCTTGGCGGAGGCCTTTGTCCAGCAGTGGACGATTTGTGGCTGATATGATGATGATGATGTTCTAGGCTAGTGGTCCTTAAACTACTGTCCGCGGAATCTAAGTATATATATATTAGTATTAACATATTATGTACAGTATGGACACTCCTTGCCGCTCTCTAGATTCCGACTTCACCCTCTTGTCTTCTAGATAGATACAGATTGGGTTTAGTTTGGTTCTTGAACATATAGGATTTTGCAGTGATTTTGTTTGCTCCATTATTCATTTGTTTTTAGAAATGTCACTATTTCACGATCGTTTAATGCAGTGTACGGGGTGTAGCGGAACACTGGCTGTCTAGCGCCATCTAGTGTGATATTACGGAACTGAAGAAACTAGCGCCGTCTAGTATGATGGTACGGTACCCTATATGTGCGGTTCTGACTTGAATTTAACCGGTTTTTTATTTACTACTAAGTAACTGTAATGTTTATTAATGATTTGTGTGTGCCTGACTGCGACAAACGGGGAAGGCCTCGAAAATATGCACTCTATTTTTTTTAATCTGTTAGTCGGCCGTCACACAGCCGTCACAGTTATACTTATCCGTTACACATAGGAGAACCAAAGTAACCGACATAGCTCACAGAATCGCTAAACTGAAGTGGCATTGGGCAGAGCACATAGCTCGTAGAACAGATGGACGTTGGGCAGTAAATTTCTCGAAGGGCGACCGCGCACCGGAAAACATAGCGTAGGCAGGCCTCCGACGCGGTGGACCGACGACCTGATGAAGATCGCGGGAAGCCGATAGATGCGGGCAGCGCAGGACCTGTCGTCGTGGAAATGCTTGGGGTAGGTCTTTGTCCATCAGTGGATATGATGATAATGATGATGATGGATAGATCAGCCCAGCATGAGCGCGTTTCGCATTTCTATCTGCTACAGATAGAATCCCGCTTAAAGGGAGATATCATCCGCTTAAATGGAAAGTTGATCAGTATTATAGGGAAGAAGTCACAATTGAAATATTGTCAAACATAATTTATCAGTTTTATCACAATGTACTCCTCATTTAATTATATCTGTCTGCGATGACTCGTTTTAAAATGACCTTGTAAGGTACATACTCACCCACGATCTTTTTTGCGTGTGTGATCGCACTTTTTCGCAAGAACAATTAATTGTAGAGCCCACACCTGTGCATACTCTTTGGTAAAACCTTCAACGCCTGGCATAGTCAAGATACAAAAAAAAAACGTTACGCTTATTACAAATTGCGAATATAGCAATAAAAAGAGGTTTATTATACATTTGTTTGTTTGTTTACAAGAAAATATACAATTATTGATACATAATAGCAGAAAGGCAGACTTATCCCAAACAGGGATCTCTTCCAGCCAACCCTTAATTACTGAAAGGATTTACACTTCAAGCAAATAAACAAAATAATTAGTACAAATTTTAAAAGAAATGAAAACAATAATCTAAAGTTATAAACAGATGTTAAATTACAATTAGATACATATAATAAACTAGCTGTCCCGGCGAACTTCGTACCGCCTTACATTACATTACACTGCCCTGCCCTACCCTACACTACCCTACACTACACTACACTACCCTACCCTACACTACCCTACCCTACCCTACATACACTACACTACACTACCCTACCCTACACTACTCTACACTACCCTACACTACACTACCCTACCCTACCCTACACTACCCTACCCTACCCTACACTACCCTACCCTACACTACCCTACCCTACCCTATCCTATCTCTCAAGTTGGATCGAACTGCACATGGTGTGCGAATTTCATTATAATCGGTTAAGTGGTTTAGGAGTCCATTGAGGACAAACATTGTGACACGAGATTTATATATATTAAGAAATATACTTACTTACATATTAAATAAAATTTTATATATATACAAACTACAGTACTTAACATACATATATAAATACGTACTTAGCTCAAGTAGCAATACACAAATAAACGATGTCATGTCTTCATGAGACGGACCTTGAACGTGGAGATGGAGAGACACTGGCAATGCATTCCATTAGCGAGCCGCATGAACCGTAAATGATTTAGTTTAGGTATCAGTGATGTGTGCAGGAATCGCAAGTGCCAGGTTTTTGCTAGAGCGCAGTCGGTTATCCATAGCTGTGTGAAATAAGAACTTTTCACGTAGATATTGCGGGGCACAAGGGTTAAAAAGTATATTAAAAAGATGACACAGGATATGGGTATTCCTGCGCTGGCTGATGAGTGGCCAACCTAGCTGAGTGTGAAATTCCGAAATATAGTCGTATTTTCGGAAACTGAAAATATAACGGATGCACTGATTCTGAAGTCTATCTAGCTTAAATCCAATAATTCGGCCGTAGGGTCAAGATAGGCGACATCACCATAGTCCAGTAAAGGGAGTAGAAGGGAGCGGACAAGGAGCAGTTTTGTATCGAAAGGGAGAAAATTTTGTAGGCGCTTCAGGGAGTGCAACGAAGCAAACACCTTGCGGCTAACTTCATTTACTTTCGCAGACCAAGAAAGAGTTTGATCCATAATGATGTCAAGATTCTTAACCGTAGAGGAAAGGGGTAAAATAGTATTATTAAAGACCAAATTAGGCATCATAATTTGATGAGAATTTTACAAATATTTTGGTTTGTATAGGAGACAGGTACCTTACATTGATTTTTTTCTATAATAATAAACTACCCAGTCTAGAAGGCCTTGTTAAGTAATAGTTTTTCATAAAGTTTCATTAAAATCGTCAGTGCAATTTTTAAAATTGATTGTGATAATGTGGACGATTATAGTGACAAGTTTGTGGAAATTGTCGAAACGGTCGGGTCTTAGATTTTAAAAACTCGCCGTTCAAACAGATGATGAATTTTCAAAAAAAATAACAAACAACCTGGATTTTTTATGGGAGGTACCTTATTCCGATTTTTTCCGGAATCAGATATATAAAATAAATAATGAACTACAGCGTATGTAGGCTATATTAATTTATAGTAACGTACTGCAAAATTATTGTATTTTATTGTATTTATTAGTAAGTAGCTATAAGTTAGTCTTAGTGGTGTAACCTTCATTTTTTTAATATTGCCAACCTATTACTTATTGTTTTTTTGTGCCTGGTCGGTGAATAAACGGTTAATCTATCTATCTACAGAGTTTCATCCAAATCATCATAGCCATTTTTGAGAAAACTTTTTAACTATGAAGGCCTTCTTTTTTTAAATCTAAGATGGCGGCAGTAAAAAAAAAATCAAGATAAATAAAAAAAAATGTCTGGAGATATAAAAATAATATCACTCACTCTAAACAAAATTTTACACAAATCCGTTGAGTAGTTTGGGAATTAGATCACCGGACGGACGCATAGACACACACATACGCCCAAACACATTTTTTATTATTTTTTAGACTAGAATGTAGGACAATCGATCCCCATCAAATTCTCAACTTCCATTTTTTTCCATCACAACACTTTCTCCACTCCTTCGCAGCTCGAGAGTAAAAAGAGATAAAGTTTACTCCATCTGTAACAGCCTAGCTCACAGGAAAAAGAAGAATCATACTAGTTACTCACCTCCTTATAGTCCTTATCTGTCATGCCAACGATGGCCATGCTGATATTGACTCTCATAGTAAAAGCGATCAGCATTCCCAGAAAAAGCAGCATAGTTTGAAGGTGTCGTACTCCCAGGCCCTCTGGAATTTTAAATGTCATCATAATTGTATCAGCCAATAGACGTCCACTGTGCCTTTCCCAAGGATCTCCACACAGGCCAGTCTTGCGCTACCTTCACTCCACGTTCTGCCGAGTGGGAGACCTATCTACGCTACGTCTTCCAATGGCTACTCGAGAATATGACTTCTCATAAAAAAAGACTATGAATTCCTACTTAGCGCGTGGTTCGACACGTACTTAGCCACTTTTTTGTAGTTTGGCTATATGTTATTCAAGGATCGTCATTAAGTTTCTAAATTACAAGCTACTGTGTAGTTTTGGCCGGAGGTTTAAATAGTCTTGTGTTAAGTATTTCGTAAGGGCGGTATCTAATAATTCAAGAAAACCCCAACACTCTTTTTGCACCATCTATCTATAAACTAATCATTGAGGCCATTCCAATGAGCCTAAACACGATACCTCTACTGTAAGGCAAGAGTGAATAGGCGTTATTTGAGTTTGCGTGTACCATACTCGACTGTATCATCACTTCCCATCAGGTGAGTCGCAGTCAAACGCATTCATTGTTTTTAATTTAAAAAAAGTTTGTAAGAAGATGGGGTGGTGATGCTCCAGGTAATGCTGCAGCATCAAATCAAGGTTACTATTGTATTGTCATCGGTCCTCAATACGTGTGCAAATTTCAGATTGAATCCGACCATTTGAAGTGGTAGATAGATAGATAAATAAACATTTAATTTATTTATGTTTTTGTTTGCTTATGTATATATTTATTTATTTTATATATTATTGTTATATTATTTAAGTTTTTTTTTTTTTTCAATAATAATAGTCGTTTATTCATAACTAGCTTTTGCCCGCGGCTTCGCCCACGTGGACATAGCTTTTATGACCCTTTTTGAGGGTGAGTGGTGCGCGAGCCGCAATCAGCTCGCAAGCGTGGACATGAGTTTTCTCCAGGTACCTCAGGAACTGTATCGGGCTATTCAGATTAGCAGTCTTTGTCACTTCCCACCCCCTCAACAAATTCTATACAAAAAATCACTTTAATCCGTTGCTCCGTTGCGACGCCACCGACGTGCGCGAGCGTAGAAAACAGTTGTCCCCAGATCCCTCGGGAACTATGTCAGGATATACTTATTAGTAAATTATATCATTTTTCACCTCATCTCTGTGCTAAAAATCACACCAATCTATTTTCTCGTTACGATTTTATATAAAACGAACAAAGAGTATTGTTTTAGTTTCCTCAGGAACTGTATCGGGCTATGATAATTTCCTCAGATAAAAGGTTGACTATTTCATTCCCAGTGATACATGCTACCTGCATGCCAAATTTCATCAAGATTGATAGAGGTGTTGAAGTGTGAATAGGTAACAAACAAACAAACACATTTTCACATTTATAATATTAAGTAAGGATTTCTAAATCTTAATTGAAATATAGAGCGTCAGTGGCAAAACGGTTAGGGCCACTACCTCCTGTTCGGAAGGCCGTGGTTCGAATCCTGCCACTTATCAATATCTATACGAATATCGAATGCATACTGGTATGTACGTTTATCCGACGCTCTTACGGTGAGAAAAACACCGTGAGGAAACCTGCACACGCCTTCGAAGAAATTCGAAGCTTATGTGTGAAGTCAATCAACCCGCAATGGGCCCGCGTGATCGTCTAAGGCCAGATCGCCCTAACTCAGGGCAGGTTGAGCCCCTTGGTGGGGACGTATATAAACTGATATGATGAAATAACATATATAGGTACCTAAATTATAAAAAAACTAATTCAAATCATTATAGGTATCAATCTAGTAATAAAATTTCCTAAAAATATTAATATGGGTCAAATACTCGAGTCGTATTAGCTCCAAAGGAGCCCAAGACGCACTTCTCGTTGCCGCGCTGGATGGCAAAAGACAACCTTAGCAGCAGGTAGGACCTCACGTCACATCTCCTCTCTCGAAGGCGAAGGCCAATCTCCTTTGTGAAGGCAAAGGCCTCTGAGGGTTCAGCAGCCGGTTGTCTCACAGACCAGCGGCACAAAGCAGTAATTTGCCTCCAAGACCGAGTACTTATTATGCTTCTTTCTCGCCGAAAATTGAGCAGCAGTACCGTACAGTGAGGCAGAAAAAGTGGCTTCCCAAAGCAGACACGTTCCTCTCTGCCATAGCACCTGTTTAAACCCTCCAGCCTTTTGCCATCAGATCGACTAAAGGCCGGCCGGCGGCTGCATCAAAGATGGAATATTCCATCTGGCCGAGACCAGTGCCCTCCGAATGAGGTCATTAAGGAATTGGTGACGTGGGAATCTTCACAAACACGACTGCAACTCAGTGAGTGATGGCCAATTGCCTCCACCGTGAACCCGCAAATACATTGATGAGGTTCACAGATATTGATATTGCAGGCGGAGAGCAACTGCCACATGCAAATAGTCGCCGTCAGAAGAGTTCCCATATCTGTGCCTCCTGTTAAAAGAAGCTAAACTCGATTTATGTGTTTTTAATTTTTTTACACGATTGCAATCTATAAAAAATTACCTATCTGTTCGTCTATAAAACACATCGCTACGTGCCATAGTTCCAAAGAGTTGTGTAAAAAGCGTATGCTGAAAAATACATAAAAGAAATCCACTCAAAAGTATGAAATAATATTTTAATATTTTAACACAACTTAAGCGCGTTTTATTATTCCTGCAGTGCCATCTATTGACATTTTGCTGCTATGATTATAATGTGTGGTATGTGTAGCTTATATGTTGAAAAAGTACTCTATATTTATTATTGTAAGTATCGATAAATAATTTCCCACGGGACCTCTTTAGTTTTCCGGGATAAAGAATACCCGACTATACAATGATGGTCAAAAAACCCCATCCCAATGTAAAGGTTTCATATTGTTACGTTGAGTCATTCTAAAGATACAATTTTTTGCATTCCTGTAGGAACCCTAATTTTTTTGGGATTCACAATGTCCCAGTTTTAGTTCGCGATAAGGGTATCAACGTGTAAAATTTGATTGTAATAGGTCAAGCCACATTTGCGAGGTGAGCCATACTATAAATGAATACTTTTGATTTTCCCGCGGGATCTCTTGAATTTTCCGGGATAAAAAGTATCCTATATGTTAACCCGGGCTATAAGGAACCACCATACAAAATTTCATCAAAATCGGCCTGGTAGTTTTTGCGTGATGCGCGAACATACAGACAGACAGACAGACAGACAGACAGACAGACAGACAAAAATTCCAAAAATTGTTGTTTTGGCCTCTGTATCGTTAGTAATGTCCACCACAGTTATTATTTTCCAAAAATATTTCATGTACAGACACGGCCCCGTTACAGTTTTATTATATTATTATAGATAAGAATAACAAAAAATAATATATTTCTGTAAAATAAAAGTATAAAGTATTTTATTGATATTTATAATAACTATTTAGTTTTATAATAACTGTTTATTTGCATTTTTTTCTGTTTTTAACTATTGCACCGCCCCTTAACTTATTCTATCGCTGTTTCTCTACCCAAAGGTTGCCTGGAAGAAATTTCTACCTAGCAATAAGGCCGCCTATTGTATAGGCTTTCTTCTATATTGTCAATTTCTTTTTTTATGTTGTGATGCAATAAAGAATATTGTATTGTATTGTATAAATAACTCGTTTATTTGTCACTGCAATCACACACATATTATAACACTCATACATAATATAAAACAAAACATAACAAATAAAAAGAGCAAAAAAATAATACAAAAACATAATTATGTGTGTTGCAGTAGTACAAAAAGGTCGTGACTCAGTGTGTTGATTTGCTCTTGCGAGCAATACACTGGTAATTCTGCTCCTGCAAGTGGATGAAATTTTTTTTTCCGTGTGATGTTGTGTAGGGGAGGGAGGTGAATGCATTTACGCATACCTGTGCAGCGGTAAAACTGCACCGGTTATGTGGGACTCACAGTCTTCGAACCGCAATACCCACTAACACCCCCCGAAGAACTTTGGCAGCATAAGCCACCCTAAAAGTATATCGGAAAGATTCCGTTACATACTCTTAAATAGAGGTGAAGCTAATAAAAGGGTGTAAACGCTTCAACATGACTCAATCCGAGCAGGTTGAAACGTGTTAAAATAATTTAAGACGTAAGTCTATTCATTTTAAGTTCAAATCAATGCGGGCTTCTATGCGGCTGTTACGTTGAATCCGAACGCCTAATTCTCGATTTTTACATGTTTTTATTACTTTTCTTCACTTTCAAAATGTTTTAAAAATTGACACCGATTTTTGTGTGTTGGTTTCATTGAACATTAACTACTCGTATTTGTTTTCGAGAACGTTTGCAATTAATGCCAAAAACAACGTCAACATTATATTTTTGTATAATATACAAAAATATAATGTTGACGTTGTTTTATCAAAAATGGTAATATTTTTAAAATTGTATTCAATTAAATAGATTTTTATTACATAGGTATATAAAATATTTTTTCCATAGTGATCGCTTTACACAGTCTTTCAATTGTTTCAATTGAATATTGTTATTTAACCCATCTTAAGGCCTTAATAATTATCGAGAAACATAAAAGCTTTTTGGTTCAAGCTTTTTTTTGAAAAGAGTTTTTATGCTCAAAATGCCAAATGATCAAATGTTTATAAAAAAAATCAAAAAAGGTGAGCACAGTGAAGTCTAGTTATTTGGATTGAAAATAAAAGACGATTCTGTGACTTTTAATTAGTAACTTTAAATTATATAAAATTATCTTAAGTTTGACTGTTCAAGAGTGGAGTGATATAAAAGGGGCGACTGACATGAATAAAGAGTCTTACCCTGTGCCGTGACTGTTTATAGAACCATACTATCTTCTTTATGACATGTAATTGACAGTTTTAGTACTTAATTTTTTTTAACAAAACGTTATTGGATATCATAGTTTTTAGTACCAACTAGCTGTTTCCCGCGGCTTCAGCCGCGTAGACAACATTCACCATTTTATTCGCATAATTTTCTCTCTGAATAGCATCAGTTTCTTTTAATTCTTACACCAAGTGAATTTTGTCAGGTTTCTATAAATTTTTGAAGGTGCGCAGTGCGCGAGCTGCTCGCGAGCGTGAAAAAAAGTAGCCTATGTGTTAATCCAGGTCCTAATCTGTTTACCTACCAAATTTCAGACAGATCCGTTCAGTAGTTTTTGCGTGAAGAAGAAACAATCATACACACTCACAAACTTTCGCCTTTATAATATTAGTGTGATTTGCGAGCGTTTTATTCTAATCTCACCAGATGTTACGGATGACGAAGTCGAAGGTGGAATACACCTTCCCAGATAATTGATTTGAAGGGGATCTTCACGAAAAGAAAAACACACGCTGGCATAGAATCCATTCGCAGTTCGCCAAATGAATGAAGAAGCGAAGCACTTCGGGCACAAAGGTGGAATATTTACCAGACAAGTGTGGAAGCTTACCCTGTGTCTGGTTCACCAAAGATGAAATAGGGATTGGAGGTAGAAGTTCATGCAATTGTCTCCAAAATACAATCTTATAAAAAAATAAGAGATTGAGATAATCATCTTAACGGCCGAAAATCGTCCACTGCTGGACAAAGGCCTCCCCCGAGGATAATACACAGTGGTTTTTAAAAGGGAAGACTTATTTCTTGTTGATCAGGGTAAATATAAAAAAAAATATACTTACTTGGTCTTTCATATTCATTGTAAAGGTCATCGCTCATAGCTGCTGTTTCTATCAAAGACCCAAACTAATTCAGTGTAGTTTGACGTTTTGAGAGCTCTGATATAAGAGAAAAGACTAAGAAATTTCATGTCACTACGGATCACTATTAAAGGATCACAGATCTTGGGAGACACGTGCAGCACTTTAACGTTGGTCGTATATACTATTTATCAGTCCAATACGAGTTGTGGACTATAAAGTTGGGGCGAACATCGAAAGAAGTGGAGATTGTTACGAAAATATTACTGAATTTTTTTTTTATTATTTAAAACATTTTATTATACTCGCACCGATCCTGCCACGTACCAATGTGTTTTCGAATTTCGATTTCATATGTACGTTTATTCGACGCTCTTATACGGTGAAGGAAAAACATCGTGAGGAAACCTACATATGCCTGCGAAGAAACTCGAAGGTTGTGTGTGAAGTCGACCAACCCGCACTGGGCCCGCGTGGGCGAGTAAGGCCCAATCGCCCTAATTCAGGGTAGGCTCGAGCCCCTCGGTGGGGACGTATATGACCTGATGTGATGATTAAACTCGCAAAAAAATATTCGAATAACAGTAAGAGATTAACTCTACGAGGGCCCCAAACTAGGCACCGTCTTGGGCACCTGCAACAAGAGATCAGACCTAAAAACTAAGTACACTGAAAAAGGTTGTATTCAATTAATATAAAATTTGTTTATATGATCTTGTGTACTCTATATATTATGTGTGTACTCCATGTAATTGTAAATTATTCAACATTAGGGTACTTTCAAGTATCAAAAATACATTTTTGAATCATCATCATCATATCAGCCGAAGGACGTCCACTGCTGGACACCGGCCCGCATCCAGCGGCTTCCAGCGACCTTCACCAGGTCACCGAGTGGGAGGCCTGCCCACGCTACGTTTTCCCATGCGCGGTCGCGACTCGAGAACTTTACTGCCCCAACGGCGAACTGTTTTACGAACTATGTGCCCCGCCCACTGCCACTTCAGTTGAGCAATTCTGAGATCTATGTCGGTTACTTTGGTTCTTCTACGGATCTCATCGCTTTTAATTCGAGCACGCAGAGAATATTATTGAATATTATTCAGAAAATAGGGTACCATAAAAATACCTGAAAACTTTGGTTGTTTGACTGATTCATTTATTTTCAACTTTTCGCCAAAAACTTAACATATTTGTGTCAGTTTATTCTTCTTCCTTTCGGATGGATGGTTTTAGTATGATGATATCAGCTCATATACGTCTCCACCGAGGGGCTCGAGCCTACCCTGAATTAGGGTGATCGGGCCTTAGTCGACCACGCGGGCCCAGTGCGGGTTGGTTGACTTCACACACAACCTGAGAGTTTCTCCGCAGGGGTGTGCAGGTTTCCTCACGATATTTTCCTTCACCGTAACAGAGTCGCATAAACGTACATATGAAATCTAAATTCGAAATCACATTGGTACGTGGCAGAATTCGAACCACGACCTCCCGGACAAGAAGCGGCGGCCCTAGCCGACGCCACCAACGCTTTCAGTTCAAAGTATAAGGTCACTTAATTCTACGTTTATTTGTGTAACACGAATATTCTTTTAACAAAATTGCGTTTTTGATACCTGATAAATATTAACTGAATTTATTATGTAAAAAATACTCAAACATGTACCTATTATGAAAATAATGACGAATCTCAAATTAAGTTCAAGCGTGACACAGCTGATTCAATTAATAAATTATTATTTTGTAAAAGAACGAACGAAAAAAGCGAACGAAGTAGGCAAAGAAAAAATACCGGCAAAGAGCGAGTCTGTCTTTCAAAAACGAGGTTTAGAACTAAAATTTTTACTATAGAGGGTGTAACACAAATTTTTTGTGGAACTGTACTCATCAAACTGAACAATTTTTGCTTCAATTTTGCTGAAATAGCGATTTTTATTTTGGATTTTACATACAAATGGAGCGTCGGTGGCGTAACGGCTAGGGCTGCCGCCTCCTGTCCGGGAGGTCGTGGTTCGAATCCTGCCACGTACCAATGTGATTTCAAATTTAGATTTCATATGTATACATTTATTCGGCGCTCTTACGGTGAAGGAAATCTGCACACGCCTGAGGAGAAACTCGCAGGTTGTTTTTGAAGTCGACCAACCCGCACTGGGCCCGCGTGGTGAATTAGGGCGATCGGGCCTTAGTCAACCCAATCGCCCCAATTCAGAGTAGGCTCGAGCCCCTCGGTGGGGACGTATATGAGCTGATAGGATGACATACAAATCGGGCAGCTGAATGGAAAAAAACTTCAGTAAAGTTGTAGTACAAAAGTAGTTCAGTTTGATGAGTACAAGTCCACCTTAAAGCATCACTGCACCTTTATGTTAGACCCTGTATACCATCTTTTCAATACCTCTTAGAGCGCAGTAAATTGACAATACATTAATTGAAAATACATTTTACGCGCCCAGAACCCTGTCGCATTACCGGCTCCGGGTTGCGACAGATAAGGGGATGGGGGCTAATTACAGCTTGACAGTTTAGAGGATATAGGTAATTAGTGGTCAAATTATTCGAAAAACTATTATATTCACGAACATCGCTGCATTTTTTCTGCGAAATTAAATCGAATTATTACTTTATCTTTGATTTTCAAAATTTTTTGCTGCGGCAGTTTAGATCTATCTATCTATTAGATGTAATCCCGCGAGTCAATACTCTGTTGACACTATCAGTACGAAGTAACTAGTTACTCATCTGTGCTCTCAGTTAAAATTCAAATTCAAATCATTTATTCGCTGGAAACATGGTGTTTATGATGAACAAATATATATATAAGGTACATCATGTTTCTCTTACAAAAATAAGCATGCAAAATAGTGTCAGTTCAGGTAGATATAAATCAAATTGTAAACAATATTGTCAGTTTGAATAATAAAGTAGAACATAAAATGGATTACATTATTGCTAGAATTATTTTACATTATAATAGTTTTTATCGTTAAGCCATTTGTACAATTTTGTCTTGAATATTTTAATAGGTAAATCTTTAATATTATTCGGTAGTTTATTGTAAAGTCTAATACACATACATAGACATAGTTGGTGGTATAGTCGAAGTAGAAGGTATAGTTTTATTTCAAAGTACCCACCGTACCCACGGAGAATAAATTTAGTCCTTTGTCCAGTCCTATTGAGGCCTATGTCCAGCAGTGGACGTCCTTCGGCTGATATGATGATGATATTTATTTACATCATGTAACAGAGGACAAATTACAGACTCATGTTATACATAAAAACTAATACAATTATAAAACATAAAGTACAATGCATATAATGAGATTAAAAATCACTTAAAATAATTAGCACGAGGTAACGTTAATGCTGTATCCGCTAATAATTAATAGGATCCGAACTGCTCCGCAGTATTGTTTTCTATTTGAATGTGGACATCGAGAGTGCGCGGTGATTAAGCAGCAATCGATGGTGCGCGGTGGGCGACCCGCAAGCGGCTCGCCACCAATGTTGCGCGATGTGGCAGAATGTGCGCATTAAATGTTCACACCTAGCTCCCCTCATACTCAACCATTCAAGTAGGCAATAGGTCAAATGAAAAAGCTCGTTCTAGCGAGTGTTCTTAGACACAAACTATCCGCGCACTTCAATTATAGAAGATAAGATAGCCAGTTCTCCATTGTATTGGGGAATCTTGGTAGGCTCGCTTCAATCTTCGGCATCATCGTCACTTACCATCAGGTGAGATGATGCCAATTGTCAATAAAAAATATATAAAAAAAGATTGAAAAAGAAAGATATCAAAATCGTGTTTGAGTGTAACTTGAGAACGGTGAAAATTTGGTGATTCTCAATGCTTGATGACAATTAATGTGTGCATCAATACCTTCATTTAAAAAAAAATAACAAATCGGTTTGATATAACTACCGGACGGACTCAAAATGGATTTTTCATCTTTTTTTTTTTGTTATTTGAGAAGGGCGAAAGTTAGGTGATTTTTAATTCTTAATTACAGATCAATGCATAAATACCTTTCAGTTATGCATAGATTGGTCTCTTATTAGATTTCGTATTTTCTTAGTACATTTAGAAAGCCGAATGTTAGGTGATTTTCAATCCTTTATTACGAATCTATGCAATTTTCATTTATGCATTGATCGGTCTCGGTTTAGATTTCGTATATTTTCTTTAGTACATTTAGAAGGGCGAAAGTTAGGTGATTTTCAATCCTTAATTACAAATATATGCATAAATCATCATCATCATCATATCAGCTCATAAAAGTCCCCACCGCGGGGCTCGAGCCTACCCTGAATTAGGGCGATTCCTTTCATTTATGCATAGATCGGTCTCGGATTAGATTTCGTATATTTTCTTTAGTACATTAAGAAGAGCGAAAGTTAGGTGATTTTCAATCCTTAATTACAAATCTATGCACCTTTCATTTATGAATAGATCGTTTTTGGATTAGATTTCGTATATTTGCTTTAGTTTATTTAGAAGGGCGAAAGTTAGGTGATTTTCAATCCTTAATTACAAATCTATGCACCTTTCATTTATGAATAGATCGTTTTTGGATTAGATTTCGTATATTTAGAAGGGCGAAAGTTAGGTGATTTTCAATCCTTAATTACAAATCTATGCACCTTTCATTTATGCATAGTTCGTTTTTGGATTAGATTTCGTATATTTGCTTTAGTTTATTTAGAAGGGCGAAAGTTAGGTGATTTTGAATGCTCCATGACAAAATATCTGTATACCTTTCCTTTACCTTTCATTAAAAATAACAATAAGCGAATCGGCTGGATAGAACGGCAATATAGGTAGATAGAAAATGTTTTGCAGAGATAATTGAATTGAAGAACATTAATTGAACGTCAATTTATAACGATAAAACACCTTAAATGCCTAAAATAAAACACCTTACCCTCTTTTAACACTGTTCTTTTAAAAGAACATTTTTCCAAACAGAGAAAAATTTTCATTAGACATTTTTTATTGCTATTATATTTTTAATAGCATAATATACGTTTCGAATACAAAATTTGGCCCCTTTTTTTGTAAAAAGTAAAAAGTTTTTAAGTTTTAAGTTTTTTTTTCAATACCTAAAATAAAACACCAAAAATACCTTAAATCAATCACATCAGCTCATATACGTCCCCACCGAGGGGCTCGAGCCTACCCTGAATTAGGGCGATCGGGCCTTAGTCGACCACGCGGGCCTAGTGCGGGTTGGTCAACTTCAAACACAACCTTCGAGTTTCTTCGCAGATGTGTGCAGGTTTCCTCACGATGTTTTCCTTCACCGTAAGAGCGTCGGATAAACGTAAATATAAGATCGAAATTTGCAAACACATTGGTACGTGGCAGGACTCGAACCACGACCTCCCGGATAGGAGGTAGCGGCCCTTGCCGTTGCGCTACCGACGTTCCTTAAATAAAACACCTAAAACATCTGAAGGTGGTGTTCGAAATGTTTAATGGTGTTGTCTGCCTGAAGATGGTGTTCGAAACTGGTTTCTGAAAAATTATAAATGCAGTTTTATTTATTTTATGTGGAATTAGTTTACATATTATATACCAATATGAGTGACTTAAATACCCTAAATAAAAGACCAAAAATACCTTAAATTTAGGTATTTATAATTATTAATAAAATCTTCTCCTTGTAACTTTGTTTTCTTGACAACATGAATAAGATAAAATTTATTATGAGCATCATAATTAAAAAGGTTATCTTTGTACTTGAGGGGCGCGAAATATTATCATTGTTTTGCCCTATTTGCTCTTCTACTCGTGTCTTCAATTTTCAATCTTATTGCTTTACGGTTAAGAACTGTTGTGACGGTTTCTGTTAAGTTGCGGATGGCTAAAAGATAACTTGAACTTTTGAATGACTTGCTATGTAAGTTATTTTTGTTTATCTAGCAATCACAAGTGAAAAATAAACACGTTTGTTGTATGGTAGCCCCCTTAAATATTTATTTTGTTCAATTTTTAAGTATATTTTGTTGTTATAGCGGCAACAGAAATACATCATCTGTGAATATTTTAACTGTCTAGCTATCACGGTTCATGAAATACAGCCTGGTGACAGACGGACGGACAGCGAAGTCTTAGTAGATAATAGGGTCCCATTTTTACCCTTTGGGTACGGAACCCTAAAAAAAGTAGCTAAGTGCGTATCGGACCACGTGCAAAGTAGGATTCCGCAGTTTTTTAAATAAGTGTATAATTTAAAATATTATATTATTTTAATATTATTATATTAAATTTAAATACCTAACAAAGTTATTTTTGCAGTTGGTATAAAACATTTTGTATAAAAAAATCTACCAACTTTTTACAAATCCAACTGCATATAGCATTAAGATGGTCTAAGAAAAATTACAGGCCAAGTAGACTTTCTTAGTTTAGGATTAACAATCCTAAACTAAGAAAGTCATATTTTTTCTTATTTATAGATTGTATGTTCTACTGTTTCTGTGAAAAATATTGTTTTAATCCTACCATTTAATTAAAAAGAGGTCTCAATTTCTTCTCTCTATTGTGATAGGTCAGTAAATGCGACAAGGGCGAAGACAATATTATTATGTCACATTCTCCTTTATTTAAGAAGTTATGAACTTACTTTACAAAATATATTATTAGTTCATAAATTTATTACAAATTACACCTAAAATAAAATGCCTAAAATACTTAAAATAAAACACCTTACATCACACCTAAAATACCTAGAAACAGATGAAATTAAATTTAATATACATGTGTATACAGAGGGTGGGAAGGAGTATACCGACAGATTTTAACCATGGATTCCATTTATTATGAGTAAATAATTTTATATCAACATGGGTCTAAAACTGCCTTATTAACTTACTTAATTTCTGGAACAAAAAATCAATTAACGATAGTAATCCCTTCTGAACGAAACCTTAGTCTAAAGAGTGAAAAAGAAAACTTCACACTTCACGAACGACTCCGACAACATACGATAAACAACGAGTGAAGTCAACGTCAGTATGATAATTTGAGGCAACAAACGTCAGATAAGATTAAGAAGAATAACGACGATTACGTCATATTATTCGGGCGTGTTACCCTTGAAATTTTTTGAACTTATGAATTATTTAAAAAAATAATATCTCGAAAATTAGGCTTTACTGGCCCATGTTTATATTACTTTTTTTTGTCTAAATAGTCATTAGAATCTTTGGTTAAAATCTGTCGGTATATTCCTTCCCACCCTGTATATATATATATATATATACCAGTTCAGCGAATTATGAGGTCTGCCTACGTTACGTCGCCACTCGAGAACCTTACTACCCTAACGGTTACCTATTGTAAATTATTTAAAGTTTGATATATTTATTTATTTATTTAAAAAAGCGTCGGTGGCTCAACCGGTAGCGACTCGATCCTTCTAACCAGATGTACCGGGTTCAAATCTGGACGGCCCATGTACCAATGAGTTTTTCAAAACTTACGTACATACACTCACCGATTGCTCTAACGGTGAAGGAAAATATCGTGAGGAAACCTTCACACGCCTGCCAAGAAACTTGAAGGTTGTGTGTGAAGTCGACCAACCCGCACTGGACCCGCGTGATTGACTAAGGCCTGATCGCCCTGATTCAGGGTAGGCTCGAGCCCCTCAGTGGGGACGTATATGATTATAATTTATTTATGTATTTTACATCAAAACTAGCCATTAAATTGCAAGAAGCTACATCCCAATCATACACATATTTTTATTTCACTCTCTCTTTCTTTCTCTTAGTTAACTTTCTTGTTTTTCTTAACCGTTTCATGGAATTTCGAAATACAAGTAGGACAATTGTCTAGGTTTGAAATGATAATTGTATAACGACTTGTAGGAATGAATACTTTTGTGATATGATTTGAGGTTATGTATTAAGCAAATTACCAAATAGGAGTAGAAAAAGTAATTAGATTTACATTTTTCACCCCCACACTTATTACTGGCCTCAATTTTAAAAAAAATACGTTTTTTTATGCGCCGTGTAAATTAAGTAATGAAAAAATATGTATGATATAAAGAAGGCCAAATAAATTTTCTATATAATTCCTTCTTTAATTTATATCGAACTACATATTTTGAATCCTAAATATTTATTCGTTTTCATTTATTTACAATTAAAAATAGTTAAAATTTTAAATTGTAAAACCTGTTTTTTTGTAAATATTTTAAATATTGTTTAAAAACAACTTGTTTTAATCATGCCATCCCTGCACGTGAAGGCACTCGTCGTTGTCGGACGTGTCGCTGTACCAACATTTTTATTTTATTGTAATTGAGTGGGTACTTATAATTATTTGACAAGTTTCGGTTAATTTGTTGTGTGCACGATGGACACTTAAAAACGTAAAGTTACTTGTTGATAAATTTTGTTGATTGTAAATTTGTGTATGTCTTAAAGTGCGATACGTTTTATTTTTGAATTGTTATATGTACATAGATATAGATAGTTAAGTTGTAGTTTTAAGTTATCTTGTTTTATAAGCCTTTTGTATGTTTTCTAAATAAATGTGTTTTGTAACTGTGTTTTGCTTGGGGAGGCTTAGAGGAAGGTCTAGGTAATTAGTTTGGTAAAGGTGGCGAGATGGAAGCCTGGTAGAACCCCTGAGGAGAGGTAAAAGGTTTTTTGGTAAGCAGCGAGCTGCCTCCGCGACCGTTATTTCAAAACGGCGCGGCGCGGAAATTGGTCGTAGGCGGCTCTCTGTACGGTATTGCTCCAAAGGGGTGGGTATGTGCATCATCTTCCGTCTCGCTTCCTCCTATGGCGCCATCCCGCTCTGGAAATTTAATATAAATATAGCGTAGGCGTCATAGAGCGTATTCATTCAAATTCAACATTTTCGACAAGCCACCGAGTAACAACGAGACCTCCCTCGAGCTCCCATAAGCAAATCAACCACTGAAATTGTTCAAGACTGAAGATATCACGGCTGTTTTCCTTGTCTCTACAACCTCCGCGTCGCCCTGCATTTCCTGTACCATCATCGAAGGGGATCAGCAACATTTTATGGTCCTTCGTGAAGCCGGATCCCTGGACAACATTTTATGGTCCTTCGTGAAGCCGGATCCCTGGACTGAAGAGAAAAAACCTGAAGAACTACGTCGTCGAGCCACGCCGCCATGACGAGATCCACGCGTTCCAAGACCGCGTCCAAGCAGGCTGCCCAAGAGACGACGGATTCTGAAAATACCACAACTGAAGGTACGGGAAACACGACTTCGGGAGAAATAGCGACCTGGAGCCACGGCACTACGCAAACTGGGGAAACCGTAACGGAAACTACGAACACCGAGGCTGACGTCACGGTTGTGGAGACCCGACCTAAATCAGTTAGGTCAGACCGCTCCAAGGCTTCTCGCAAGAGGTTCCTCGCGGAACTGGAAGCCAAGTAGAGGCTGGCTGAGCTGGCGGTCAAAGCAATCGCAGCGGAACGGGCCTTAGAAGAGGCACATTTGCGGAGAATTATGGAGGACTCTGACCAGGAGCTGGACCCTGCAGATGAATCGGCTGACGAAGAAGTCAGGCAGGGCTCAGAGCGAGTGGCTGAATGGATGGAAAAGCACACAGGAGCGAAAGGACACGCTCACACCCAACCGGGGCCTGCGGTGACCGAACGACTGCGGCCTGCGGCCTCACGAGAACCCGTGGGGCAGGGTGGGGAGGAGTCCGCGAAACCGGAGAGCACCCCTCAGAAAACCGAGCCGGCTGCCCCGCAAACCGACATTGCGGCCCTCGCAGCGGCCCTACAGAGCGTCATTCGCACATCGGCGAGAGGGGCGCCCAGATATCTCCAGGAGCTGCCTGTTTTCGACGGGAGAAGTGATAGCTGGCTTGCATTTAAGACAGCATTCGTCGAGACAGAAACAAATTTCACAAGAACAGAAAACGTCGCAAGAATTCGAAAGAGCCTCACCGGAGCAGCAAAGGAAGCTGCCAGCTGCTTACTAATCAGCAGCACGGAACCCAGAAAAATCATCGAGGCTCTGGAGCGGCGGTTCGGACGAGCAGAAGCGCTAGTCCTGCGCGAGATTGAGAAAACCCGCGCGCTATCCCGCATAGGAGACAGCCCACGAGAAGTGTGTGTTTTTGCGAACAAAGTAGCAAATGTTGTGGCCACCATCGAGGCGCTGCGGAGAGACGCGTACCTATGCAATCCCGAGCTGGTACGCACAATTCTTGAGAAGATTTCACCGATACTCCGAAACAAGTGGTATGACTTCGCAGCGCGAGAAGACAACACGCCAGACCTCAAAAAACTGGCATCTTTTCTCAACGAAGAGGCGGACAAATGCGGCCCCTACGCTCCGGCTGAAACAACACCAGCTGAGACGCCACGAGAGAGAGCGAGAAAGAAGATCGTAGAGAAAAACTTCGCTGCAACGGCAACTACGCCTACAACCACGACATGCCCACAGTGCAGCGGCAGTCACAAACTGTTGGAGTGCCGACAGTTCGTCAAGGCTGATGTCAACGGACGCTGGGACCTGGTACGCCGGCACCGCCAATGCTTCCGGTGTGTGAGGAGCAACCACAGACGCTTCAGTTGCCGAGCGAAGCCGTGTGGAACAAACGGCTGTCGCGCTCCCCATCACTCGCTGCTGCATTCAGAGCGGCCGAGAGAAGAACCCAAGAAGGCGGAAGAAGTCGCGTCGGCCCTCGAGTTCGCCCACTCCACTCGGGCGGGCTCACGCCGGGCCTACTTGAAAATCGCTCCGATACTCACCGGTCCGCGAAACACTGTCGAGACGTACGCGCTGCTGGACGAGGGCAGTACTATCACCATCATTGACGAAGACATCGTCGAGTCCCTCGGCCTGGAAGGGCCCACTAACAACCTGTGGGTCATAGGAGTCAACGGCACGCGGCACAAGCACGAAAACAGCAAAACAGTCGACGTGCGAGTGAGAGGGAAATACTCACTCGATTCTTACGAACTGCAAGGGGCACGCACGGTCGAGCGACTCGATTTCACTACTCAGTCGCTCGGCGAAGAAGACCTGGAGGACTGCCCACACCCGGAGGACCTCAGACATGAACTGATGTACCAGAATGCCAAGCCGAAAGTTCTCATCGGGCAAGATAACTGGGAACTCATCGTGTCGCGCGATGTGCGAGCAGGACGGAGAGGCCGACCCGTAGCCTCACTCACACAACTCGGGTGGGTGCTACACGGGTGCCGCTCGTCGCACACAGAGCCCGTTTCGTTTTGCGGGTATCTGTCTACCAAGGAGGAATCCAGCGACGAAATGGAAAATTCTATGCGGAGATACTTCGCCCTGGAGTCGCTGGGCGTTGAGCCAAGGAAGACGCGCGATGACCCGGAGCAGCGAGCGCTACGCTTGCTAGAGGAGACAACCACACGCCTCCCAGATGGTCGCTTCCAAACTGGCCTTCTATGGAAAGAAGACAACACAAGAATGCCCGACAACTATGGCAATGCAAAGAAGAGGCTGCTCAACATCGAGAAGCGCCTAGATCGAGATCCTGATCTGAAAACAAAGTATGAAGAAAGGATGCAGAACCTCTTTACCAAGGGATACGCCGAGCCCGCCACGACGCAGCCTACACCTGGAAAGGTGTGGTACCTACCTCACTTCGCTGTGGTCAACCCAGACAAGCCGAAGATACGTCTTGTGCACGACGCAGCTGCCAGAACTGAGGGGAGAAGCCTGAACGACACGCTGCTGCCCGGGCCCGACCTACTACAATCTCTGCCCGGCGTAGTTATGCGCTTCCGGCAGAGCCCGTACGCTGTGACTGCGGACATTCGCGAGATGTTTATGCAAATACGCATAAAACCAGAAGACAGAGACGCTCTGCGCTTCCTGTGGAGAGGGAGCGAGAGAGGAGATGTGCCGCCGTCAGAATACCGAATGACGAGCGTGGTGTTCGGTGCGACCTCATCGCCGTGCACAGCTCTCTTCGTCAAAAACAAAAACGCAGCTGACTATGCAGAACAGTTCCCGGAGGCGGCGCAGGCTATAGTGAAAGTCACTATATGGATGACTACATCGCCAGCTACGGGACAGACGGAGAGGCCCTCGAGACAGCCACGGCGGTCGAACACATCCTTCGGCAGGCCGGCTTTGAGCTGCGCGGGTGGGCATCCAACTCGTCCTCCGTGCTCCGTCACTACTCTACGAACGAGGCGGAGGCTACCATCCCTATCGGCAGGAGCGAGACAGAGCGAACACTGGGCCTGCTCTGGGAAGTAGGGCCGGACAACCTAGGCTTCAGACTCAACCGCAAGAGGGCGCCACTGGAAGTCATCGACGGGCTGCGCGCGCCGACGAAACGAGAGGCCCTCAGCGTGATCATGTCCCTATACGATCCGCTGGGGCTAATAGCACCTGTAACTACGCCGGCCAAGCGCATCATGCAAGACACCTGGCGCTACCACACTAACTGGGACGCCGATCTGCCAGACGAGCTACACGAAAAATGGTACGAGTGGCTACGCACGCTACGCGCTACGGAGCGGCTACGCATCCCCTGCTGTTACGACACGGGCGCCGTGACCAAGCGAGCGCTCCACACTTTTGTCGACGCGAGCGAGGAAGCCTACGCCGCCGCTGTCTACTGGCGGAACGAGAGGTCCGACGGAAGCGTGAGCGTCGTGCTGGCTGCCGCTAAGAGCCGGGTGACACCACTCAAACCCGTGTCGATCCCGAGGCTCGAGCTGCAGGCGGCGCTGCTGGGAGCGCGACTAGCCCACACTGTCGCGCGCGAACACGACTGGGAAGCAGAGGCGCGACACTACTGGTCCGATTCTCGCACGGCTCTCGCATGGATACGAGCCGAGCCGCGAGCATTCAAGTGCTTTGTGGCACACCGGCTGGCAGAAATCGAAGAAACGACGAAGAAAAACGAGTGGAGATGGGTCCCAAAAGCCCATAACGTCGCTGAGGATGCTACGCGAGCCACCCCGGCGGACTTCGGCGCCGCACACAGATGGTTTCACGGCCCCGAGTTCCTATATCAACCTGAGGAATGCTGGCCGCAAGAAAACCGACGCGCCGCGGCCTCAGTCACCGGGGAAGAACGAGAAGCTTGCTACGCGACTACGACGACTACGACGCTACGAAGCCACGCCCACCTGCCCGACGTAGCGAGATTTTCACGCTGGACACGCCTCATCCGAGCAACAGCGCGTGTTCTACAGTTCGTCGAGCGATGCCGAGGCCGCACACAACACATTGCAGCCGCGAAGAGGAAGTGAACTGCCAAAAATGAAAACAGAGATCCTACGTGGGGAGAGGCTAAAAAGAAAAAGAAACTGAAAAAAAGCCTTTCAGTCGACACGCCGGACCGCTTCATGGGAATCGAAGCGCACCTACTCATACGCGCAGAAAGGCTATGGGTGCGAGCAGCGCAGGAAGACTCGTATGCGAGAGAGAGACGGAGAATCGAGAAAGGAGCCCTACCTACCGGCGACGATAAGCTAGCCGCCCTAAGTATTACGGTGGGCACCGACGGAATCCTGCGACTCAAAGGACGAGTGGAGAAGGCCGTCGACATATCAGAAGAAGCTGCAAGCCCCACAGTGCTGGACGGCAGGCACCCCTACACCCGCCTATACCTGCAACACCTGCACGAGCGGCTGACCCACGGCGGAGTGGAGCTGGTGGTGAACGAGGCGCGCCAGCGACTATGGGTCACGCGCATCCGGCCTACAGTCAAAGAAGTCCTGCGAAGCTGCCCTGCCTGTCGCCTGAGGAAGGCGAAACCCGCCAGCCCGTCGACTGGCAACCTGCCGGCGGGCCGCCTGGCGCATCACGCGCGCCCCTTCACGTTTACCGGCCTAGACTACTTCGGTCCGGTGACTGTGACTGTGGGGCGCCGCACCGAGAAGCGATACGTGGCCCTATTCACGTGTCTGACGTCGCGCGCCGTGCACCTGGAGATTGCCGCGTCGCTGAGCGCCGACTCAGCCATATCAGCGCTCCGGCGTTTCATCGCGCGGCGGGGACCGCCCAAAGAAGTCTGGAGTGACAACGCGACCAACTTCAAGGCGGCGGATCGAGAGCTGGCTGCAGCAGTCGAGACCATGGGAGCGGAAGCCAGCGCGCAGCACATCGTGTGGTGGTTCATGCCACCCTCAGCCCCCTTCATGGCAGGCGCCTGGGAGCGCATGGTGCGCACAGTCAAGGAGGCGCTGCGAGCCACGCTGCAGGAGCAGCGGCCGAGCGAGGAAACACTCCATACCCTGCTGGTGGAGTGCGAGAATGTGGTGAACTCGAGACCGCTGACCCACGTGAGCGTCGACTCAGCGGAGCCCGAGGCGCTGACCCCGAATCACATCCTGGTCGGGCCCAACTGTCATGTGCCACCCCCGGGCACGTTCACTCCCGAAGACATCAACGCGCGCACGCACTGGAGGCGCGCACAGCTGCTAGCCGACAACTTCTGGCGGCGGTGGGTGAGAGAGTACCTCCCCACACTCTAACACCGGCGGGAGCCCAGGGCCTCCGGAGAGGCCCCCAAAATCGGTGACCTGGTGGTCATCGCCGACAGCAACCTGCCACGCAACTGCTGGCCCAGAGGACGCATCACCCGGACGTTCCCGGGCGAGGATGGCGAAGTGCGCGTGGTGGAGGTGACCACGAGCCGAGGACGCGTGCTGAGGCGGCCCACCAAGAAGATCATCGTGCTACCAGTGCTGGATCACGAAGGTGACGGCGGGAGAATGTGCACGATGGACACTTAAAAACGTAAAGTTACTTGTTAATAAATTTTGTTGATTGTAAATTTGTGTATGTCTTAAAGTGCGATACGTTTTATTTTTGAATTGTTATATGTACATAGATATAGATAATTAAGTTGTAGTTTTAAGTTATCTTGTTTTATAAGCCTTTTGTATGTTTTCTAAATAAATGTGTTTTGTAACTGTGTTTTGCTTGGGGAGGCTTAGAGGGAGGTCTAGGTAATTAGTTTGGTAAAGGTGGCGAGATGGAAGCCTGGTAGAACCCCTGAGGAGAGGTAAAAGGTTTTTTGGTAAACAGCGAGCTGCCTCCGCGACCGTTATTTCAAAACGGCGCGGCGCGCAAATTGGTCGTAGGCGGCTCTCTGTACGGTATTGCTCCAAAGGGGTGGGTAAGTGCACCATCTTCCGTCTCGCTTCCTCCTATGGCGCCATCCCGCTCTGGAAATTTAATATAAATATAGCGTAGGCGTCATAGAGCGTATTCATTCAAATTCAACATTTTCGACAAGCCACCGAGTAACAACGAGACCTCCCTCGAGCTCCCATAAGCAAATCAACCACTGAAATTGTTCAAGACTGAAGATATCACGGCTGTTTTCCTTATCTCTACAACCTCCGCGTCGCCCTGCATTTCCTGTACCATCATCGAATGGGATCAGCAACATGTTGAATAATTTTCAATTAAAAATGATCCTAGGCAGGAAAACAAAAAACACTCGCTTGACGTCTGAGAAGCGACTGCACGCATGTCAGCTTAATGATGATGACACTCGTCAAAAGCGTTTAGCGAAAGAAGCGGCTCGGAAAACAGACCTTCGCGGCCCGGAAACCCTCGGCCAAAAAACCGCTAGGCTGTCACGAATGGTAGAAAAGACACGTGCAAAAAGTAGATGTGAGAGTAAACCCCAAAAAAGGATAAGATTGATTTTAAATTATGTTCGTATAACTTATTCACAGAATCTGGAGAGCGACGAACAGTTACGGTCTTGACTAGCTGAGAATGCGGCTCATATGATATTTTCCCGAAGCTAAGAGAGTGACGAACAGCGACGGTCTCGACGTGCTGAGCATGCGGCTCATATTATGACTTTTTCTCTAAGCCAAGAGCGCAACGAAAAGTGGGGGTCTCGACTTCCTGAGAATGCGTCTCATATGGTAAATTCCCGAAGCTAAGATAGTGAAGAATAGCGACGGTCTCGACTTGCTGAGCATGCAGTTCATATGATTTTTACTCGAAACCAAGAGAGCGACGAACAGTAACGGTCTCGACTAGCTGAGAATGCGGCTCATAAGGTATTTTCCCGAAGCCAAGAGAGTGACGAACAGCGACGGTGTCGATTTGCTGCAATGAGCATGCGGCTTATATTATTATGATTTTTTTCTCAAATCCAAGCCAAGACAGCGACTAACAGTGACGGTCTCGACTTGCTGAAAATGCGGATCATATGACTTTTTCTCGAAGCCAAGAGAGCGACGTACAGTGACTGTCTCGACTTGCTGAAATGCGAGTTATATGGTTTTTTTCCCGAAGCTAAGAGAGTGACAAACAGTGATGGATGGTGATGGTCTTGACTTGCTGAGTGGAAGCGTCCAATTTTAGGGATAAGTCTGTAACGTTGTGCTCTAGCACATTACAAATGAAATAGTAATGAAACTAAAAATACGATTTAAATAATTACTAAAAAAAACTAAACTAAATAACTTATAAAATAAATTAATAAACCTACGCAAATATCATCATCATCATCATATCAGCCGAAGGAAGTCCACTGCTGGACATAGGCCTCCCCCAAGGATCTCCACGACGACCGGTTCTGCGCTGAAGCAATGCAATGGAGCGTGCTATGCTCGGAATTTCTCTGCGTCATCGAATCAGAAACGAGGAGATCCGTAAGAGAACCAAAGTAACCGACATAGCTCTCAGAATTTGCTAAACTTAAGTGGCAGTGGGCGGGGCACATTGCTCGTAGAACAGATGGCCGTTGGGTCAGTAAAGTTCTCGAGTGGCGACCACGCACCGGAAAGCGTAGTGTAGGCAGGCCTCCCACTCGGTGGACCGATGACCTGGTGAAGGTCGCGGGAAGCCGCTGGATGCGGGCAGCGCAGAACGCAAATATAATTAATAATAAATCTAATATTAAATCATTATTAAATTAAACTGAAACTACCTAAAATAAACAAATATTACTACGGAACCTCTACGTTCCAGACTAATAGCATTTGGCTTTCTAACCACCGTTGCGCAACCCCAAACCGACGCTGCCGACAGCCACTGAGACTAGGGTGGGGGGTCAAGCCAGCTTCGTCACTCCAAGCATTACGTGAGCTCCGAGAGCACCAATCTACTATCAGTTTCTAAATATCATTTTTCTATTTTACTAATGTGAGATTAAGGCGCTTTGCACACGACGGGGCGGGGTGGGGTGGCCAATTTCGCCGCCAACGATAGCACAAAGGGAATCCTATACTACCAACGCAAATGGAGGCGGCGCGGTCGGCGCGGTCTTTTTGCCCTCCATGTACGTAGGTAGTATGGGACTCCCTTTGTGCTATCGTTGGCGCCGAAATTGACCGGTCCGCCCCGCCCCATCGTGTGGAAAGCGCCTTAGTGTCCTGTGGGAAATCCTCTTGGGTCCTAAGGACCACCTCGAGCAGTCCTAGATGTTTTTGAGAAATTTAGAGACCCCCTTCCTACTGAGGGCCTTCTTACCATTATGATGTGCCTACCGAGTTGTTACTGCTTAGGAATACTGGAGTCCCTGGACACCTGCTGCCACTTACGTGCGACTAAGCCCAGTGACCTACCTACCTACCCCTAATATATGACATTTTAAGGTCGAAATTAATAATTTAATTCTAAATTTTAATTTAAATGTTTTAACCCACGCTACACCTATCTACCTGCGAACCCTAAAACGTCGCAGTACATAAATCAAACTACCTTGTAGTTTTGCCCTGTCCGTCTATCTGCCTGTCTGTTAGTATGTCTCAGCCGTTTCGCTCAAGACTATAACAGCTATGAAACTGTTGGTAGGATTATCCAAATCTGTACACATAAATTACGAACCCCATCGTTTTTGGAATGTCGGTAAACTGCTTTTTCAGGAAATCTGAAAGTTTTGGAAAATGTAAGGCATTATATACTGAATTTAATAGGAACGTTATAACGGCTGAGTATAGGTTTGTTTAGTTAATGAGTAACATAAGATATGAAGTTGGATTTGTAAAAAAATCGTAGATTTCATAATATAACAACTGTAAAAATAACTTTGATTTTTATTACCCGACTGCGCCAAAAGGAGGGTTATGTTTTTGGAATGTTTGTATTTGTGTATGTGAAAATGAAAATGAAAAGAAAAATGTTTATTTCAGTAACAAAATACAAAATATCTACAGACATGGATGGGACCCCCTTTTAAGTATACGGATACTTGTGCCAGGAGGTCCCGCTCTTCTATAGTAATTAGTTTCTTAACTTGAAATAAACAATATAAATTAATAAAATTGCCAATTAAATTTAACATTTTGATGTATATGTATGCATGTGTGTGTATGCTCGTGTGTAAATCATGAGTGTGCGCATGTGTGTGTGTGTGTGTGTGTGTGTGTGAGAGAGAGAACGTATGTGTGTGTGTGTATGTGTGCGTGTTGTGTGTTTACCTTTATTTGTTTATTTGTTGTATGTTTATTTCTTTGGCACGCCTTGCAGGTTAAACGGCTTGATAGGCTTTGGAATGCGAGGTGTCGTTAGATTCATTCTTGATCCCGTGAGTGATATAGGATACATTTTTCCCGACTAGCCAAAAAAGAGGTTATTTATTTCTTTGGCACGCTGTGTAGGAAAACGGCTTGATAGATTTTGGAATTCGAAGTGTCGTTAGATTCGTCTTAATCCCGTGAGTGACATAGGATACATTTTTGCCCGACTGGCCAAAAAATAGGGGTTGAGTTTTTATTTAGCCGGGTTTTTAATTTTTATTTAATTCGCAAAGTTATAAAAATATACATTTATTTTATTTTCCAGGCAAACTAGGTTACAGTCATAATAAAAGTAAATAGCAAATAAGCATGGAATGTTGAAAAGTTTCCGCCTTTAGGTTAGAGATAAGCTAGTTGAACGTAAGAGCAGGCTCCCAAAATAAGTGCATTTACAAAACTACACAGCTGATTCTATAAAGCTTCTTATTTCGTATGACTAAAACAAAAACACGATTTATTGGTTTTTGCTCGATACTTTTTATTTTGTAAAAATATGTAGTTTTGAGAAATTATTGGATTTTTCTCCTACATTATATAAGTTAGGCTCATGAAATAAATACCGACGGTAAGAGATTATGGGTATTGATAAAACGGCTAGGACGAAATTTTCTTAGGATGTTAACTGAGCTCGCAATAAACGAAAATGTCCTTTTCGCCCGAAGTAAAGGACGAAGGTCGCGTAAAAACACTCACGCGAAATTTAACTGTAAAGCTGATTTAGTAAGGTTAAATATCAGGATGTTCGCCACTGGTACGCTGGGAGCTTGCTCTGTTTTTGCAAATAGGACTTCTTTGCGCGGGTCCATTAGCCACTTTTTTAACTTACAAATGGACTTACTCTTTGGAATCAATATTTTAAAAAACGTTTCAGTTAATGAGGCATTTAATACTGTATTAAAAATAGTGAATTATAAAATCACTGGAGTATAGCGTCTTGAGACCAATATCGACTTCGAGTTTCTGAGGCAGCCAGGAGAAAACTCTTTAGTGACTTCTGTCGTGTAGCACAGTAGTGCATCACATTATGTCTTCCTTCGGTTTTACTTTCGATAAAACCATGCCAAGTCTGCCTGCGTGAGTACTAGTTTCGTCTTTCTTGTAGGATGTTTTCTGATTCTTCTATTTCCGCATCTGTAACAAAATTAGTTCAAAAATTATCATAAAATAATCATCATCATGAGCGTCGGTGGCGCAACGGCAAGGGCCGCTACCTCCTATCCAGGAGGTCGTGGTTCGAATCCTGCCACGTGCCAATGTATTTTCGAATTTAGATTTCATAATGTACGTTTATCAGACGCTCTTACGCTGAAGGAAAACATCGTGAGGAAACCTGCACACGCCTGCGAAGAAACTCGCTGTGTGTGAAGTTGACAAACCCGCACTGGGCCCACGTGGTCGACTAAGACCCGATGGCCCTAATTCAGGGTAGGCTCGAGCCCCTCGGTGTGGACGTATATATGAGTTGATATGAATGAAAAAATCATCATCATAAAAATGAAGTAATATTTTTTTAAATATTTGTTCTTATCATTATCATCTAATTAAGCCGAAAGACGTCTATTGCTGGACAAAAGCCTCCCCCAAGGATTTCCAAAACGACCGAACCTGCGCTGACAGCATCCAGCAGCAGCTTCCCGCGACCTACACCAGGTCCTCGGTCCACCGAGTACAAGGCCTACCAACGCTACGTAACTTTAGGACCCCAATAGCCACCTGTTCTACCCCCGTGCCCCGCCCAATGCCATTTAAGTTTAATAATAATAGGAGAAAATTTACACACGTGCATCTAGCCTCTTACTAAGATTCTAAATAGCCTATGTCACTTCCAACCACTTCAAATATTATGTGTACCGAAAATCACTTCGATCCGTTGTGACGGAAAGGACAAACAAACACACTTTCTCATCTATAATATTAGTAATGGCGAATTACCTCTCAGCCCTGTTGGACAGGAAAGTGAGCAGGGAAGTGGGCAGCGCGAGAACATAAATAGGTCACCCGCGCTGCCACTGCTAATACCGCTGCCGCTGCCATTGCCGCGATTGTCGGCTTTCGTGCGCTGCCGTGCTTAGCAAAAAAGGCAGTCACTTCACATACTGCTTTTCCATTTAACCAATGTTAAATTCACATTGGTTAGACAGGAAAGCAGTAATTGAAGTTACTGCCTTCTTGCTAAACACGGCAGTGCGGAAGTCAAAGGAATAGGCTCAGTGTGAACACTCGCTCGCGTCGATGCTGCCGCAAAAGTATTTAGTGCAATATTTTCGGCAGCGGCAGGAGCAGTGGCTGAGTGTAAATGCCGGGTGTGGATTCTATATCCTCCAGAGCACATGTATTTTTTGACATAATATGTCTAATTTTCTGGAAAAACTAGTTACAATACCTGCATACTAATATAGGTAAAGTGGAATAGTAACATATCTATAATTGTATTTTATTTATTGTATCTATGTTGTTTTGATTTAATAAGCTTTTGTCTATTCTATGCCCTTCTTCTAGAGCACGGGCATTTTTTTAAATATGTCTAATTTTTTGGAAAACTAGTTTCAATACCTGCATACTAATATAGGTAAAGTAGAAAAATAACATATCCATAATTGTATTTTATTTATTGTATACGTTGTTTTAATTTTATAAGCTTTTGTCTATTCTATATCTTTCACAGCACAGGCATTTTTTTAAATATGTCAAATTTTCTGGAAAACTAGTTCCAATACCTGCATACTAATATAGGTAAAGTGGAATAGTAACATATCTTTAATTGTATTTTATTTATTGTACACGTTGTTTTAATTTTATAAGCTTTTGTCTATTCTATATCCTTCAGAGCACAGGCATTTTTTTAAATATGTAAAATTTTCTGGAAAACTAGTTTCAATACCTGCATACTAATATAGGTAAAGTGGAATAGTAACATATCTATAATTGTATTTTATTTATTGTATCTATGTTGTTTTGATTTTATAAGCTTTTGTCTATTCTATGTCCTTCAGAGCACGGGCATTTTTTCAAATATGTCTAACTTTCTGGAAAACTAGTTTCAATACCTGCATACTAATATAGGTGAAATAGAATAGAAACATAATATCTATAATTGTATTTTATTTATTGTATCTAAGTTGTTTTAATTTTATAAGCTTTTATCTATCTATGGGTTTGTACTTTAGTAATAATAGTAATAATATATTTTTTAAATCCCCTTCCGTGATCGGGCCAACCCCTGCAGACCTTGAACGATAGCCAAGGTGGGTGGAACTCCGAGTCAGACCTATTATTGCGGCAATGCAAGAAGAAGCCTGTGTGATTGAGAAGGACGGACCCGAGGAAACTGTAAAAATACTTTTTTTACGATGATTTTTTTACTTCGCAATTGAGTACCGAATTGTTGTGATTTTTTTACATATATATGGTTGATGCGATGAGAAATGACATAGACCAGTCATTAGTATAACCCGACATAGTTCCCGAGGGGTCTGCTGTGGAAAACTCGTTTCCATGCTCGCGCTCGACGTCGCAACGGAGGAATGGATTGGCGTGATTTTTTAGATATAAATATTTGAGGGGGTGGACAGTGATATAGACTACTAATCAGAATAGCCAAATATAGTTCCATATATATCTGAGGAAAACTCATATCTACGCTTGCGGCTCGCGCAACACTCACCCTCAAAGACCGTTATTAAAAAGACATTCACGCCGGCAAAGCCGCGGGCAAAAGCTAGTACAATAATAATAATATAATGTCTTATGTCATCATGATGCCATCCATGATGTTATCCATGGATAACCGACTGCGCTCTAGCAACAACATGGGGCGCTTTGTGCCATATTTTTCGTATATCGAGCAACTCACGCTTTTTTCACAATAATACTAGTATTTTTCGATCATTATTGTTTTCGGCTTATATTAAGAATTATTTTTAAATTTTAAGTTTTATGTGCTTTAAAAGCGTGTTTTTTAGTTTTTTTAATTATATTTATTTTATTCACAGTTGGCATCTTCTCACCTGATTGACAAAGCAAGTAGTAAAATTATAAGTGTACCTTTAGCATGTTTTTCCGCCGGATCATTCCACGGCTGCCGTTCGCTGGTAGCGAAAATAACAAAGAATGTGTTGGTCACGACGTACACAGCGGAAGCCAGAAGGAACACTTTCCGCCACTCGCTGGCCAAAGTCTGAAACATTAATTAGGGTATTTTACCTTATAAAAAATAAATTAAAAAAACACTATTCTTAAATAGCATTTCTTCTAGAATAGCAAAAACACTGGCTCATTTGAAATGTAAAACAATTTTTAATTTTATATTTATTAAAAACAGATTATTAGTTCGTTTAAGAGTATGACACTTATGACGTCACTATGTCAGTAACGCGAATAATTGCAGAACATACTTTCGCTTTTGACAGGTTATAATATACAGAATGTCAAAACTATAAAAAATGGAAGTAGTAAATTAAAGGCAAGCAATACTAATAAGAAGTGGAATAATCTTTTTTTTTTTAATTGCCGTAGCGTCGGTGGTGGCTCAACCGGTAACGATTCGGTCCTCCTAACCAGAGGTGTCGGGTTCAAATCCGGACGGCCAGTGTATCAATGAGTTTTCGAAACTTTCGAAAACATCGTGAAGAAAAACATCGTGAGGAAACATGCACCTCTGATTCTAGATATGTATGAAGTTAGCGTTGCACACGTCCGTAGGTATAAATCTAAATACCATACACGTGACTGCGGGTGATGCTAAGTGCAACATCAGGTAACCGCCTTTGTTGAATGTTTTTTTTTTAGAATAGCTATTACTGTGTCCCTTAACAGCACACTATCATTAGTCACTACTTCCAAAAATACATCAAAATAGTTATAGCAATTTTAGAGATTTTTATATTTTTTATAATTTTTTTTAGTTATGGCAGCTTCCATGTAACAATTTTTGTTAGTATAACTATAACTACTAATTAATAGAACACTAACATTAGTTATTACTTGCATCTAAATAGTTGCAGCCGTTTTTCAGATTTTTGCATTTCATTTATTTGTTGTATGGCCAGAAGCCATTCAGAATTCTTCGACAAATTATCCTAAAACTCTATATTTTACAATCCCTGGCCGCCGTCCAATAAACTCTAGTCTGCTGATTATTTGAAAACTAAATTGATATCTAAGTCTTGCCGCCAAACATCAGTGTTAACAACATTGATGTGTTCCGGCATGAAGATAAGATAGTCAGTTCTCCATTGCGTTGGGTAATCTTGGTAAGCCTGCTTTCATCGGCATCATCGATACTTACCATCAGGTGAGATGATGCCAAGGGCTTACCGATCGTGAATAAAAAAAATAAAAAAAACAATAAGTTGTTTTCTAAACATATATTTTATTACATAAGATCGTTATGTTTTAGCATTATAAGGTTTTTTCAAGCAACTTCCAAAAGGAGGAGGTTCTAAATCCGTCTGTATGTTTTTTTTACGTATGTTACCTCAGAACTTTTGACCGGGTGAACCGATTTTTATGATTATTTTTTATTTGAAAACTAGTGCTTCCCGTATGGTATCATGTAAATTTTATCAAAATTGGTGAAGTACTTTATTAGAAAATTAACAAAAACCAAAAATTATAATGCAAAAATGTACTAAGTTGTTGCGATGGAAGTCGGTTTTTTAACGTGTTTAGCGTTTTTTAATTTTATTAAAAAGACAGTGATACACTGACACAGATTTCTTGAATCCTATCGTAAATAGATGGATGTTTTCATGAAACAACATTTTGTTTGTAAGGACTTGATTTGTAAGGACGTCGTTCTTAATCGGAGCTTTAGTTTAGCCAAAGTGCCTATATATATTAGTGGTAACACACAGTATGGACACTACCTGCCGCTCTCTAGATTGCGACCTCACCCCCTCGTCACCCAGATTGATACAGATTGGTTACAGTTTGGTCGTCGAACGTATAGGATTTCGCCGCCATTTCGTTTGTTCCTTCATTCCTTTTGTGGAATGTCATTTCTGGCCCGTTGTATGAAGTGTCCAAAGTGGGTTTAGCGTAACGGAGGGACCGATGACGGACGTTTTTGTGATATATTTTTGGAAAATTTTAAAAAAAGTTTTTTCATGTCAAAAATACTTAGGTACATTATTTTACGTTCGGTCGGTCGAAAGTAAAAACTGGACAAGTGCGAGTCGGACTCGCCCACCGAGGGTTCCGTACAAATTTGCAGGTATGCGTCATATTATAAATCATAATAGTGCAAACTGTACATACGCCAAAATTATTAGGTACCTACCTTCACATATAAAAAAAAAGATTGTTTTCTTTCTGCTTCATAAATCGAAAACTAATACATCAAAAAATAATTAAAAAATCTGTTTAAGTTTTTGCCAATGAAGCCCTTTCATACGATACCTTACATGACACGGTTAACTCAACCCAAAATTTGAACCGCCGTTCCTTGCATAATTTATTACGTAGTTTAGATAAAGTCTATATTTTTTTATGATTTAATTACAAATGTATAGTTTTAAGATTTTTATAAGACGGTATTACTTGCATAATTTCATAGTTCTGGGTCAACGGGAAATACCCTATGAATTTTGATTCCCTTGAGAGTGTCGATGTATACGTTTGTTGCGGCATAAACGGCCGTATCTTTTTTTTATGATAAAATAAATAAATAAATAAATATTCTGGGACAAATCACACATGGTCATCTGGCCCCAAAGTAGGATTCCCTGTGTTATGGGTTACCAGAGACTGATATACATACTTACATACGTTTAAATACATACATATATAGATATATTTAACACCCAGACACAGAGCAAACAAATATGCTCATCACACAAATGCTTGCCCCGGGTGGGGATCGAACCCACAACCCTCGGATCAGTAGTCAAGGGCACTAACCACTGAGCCACCGAGTCAGTCAAATAACTTATAATAATATGATAACTTTTAAGTTTGATTTTTTCACAGATTCAAGGGACTGTAGATTTAAATGTATGTTTTTAATTTCATTTTGATACCTCCACGCGTTCCCAAGATAAAGGGTCTTGACGGACAGACGGACGGAATACAAAGTGATCTTATTAGGGTTCCGTTTTTTTCCTTTTGAGGTATGGAACCTTAAAAATGAATTATTTACACAGTCAAAATTACAGTACAGGTCTCATTCTAAAGGTATAGTAAAGAAGAAGATTAGTAGATAGACACTTCACATACAAATTCCAAGAAGAGATAGAGATTTGGTTTCCAACTCTTTCGTCAGTTTTTTTTAAATTCACCTGAAAGGCATGAGGCCATATTTAATTAGAGCAACCAGGCTTAGTTTGGAATTGCCTAAAACTGTCGAGAATAGAATCACTAAAATCCATCTCAAAATTGACCGTGCTCAAAGCCGCTTATACTGGGATTAACGAGATACGTATAAAGTCTTACATCATCACGTATGAGAGCACCAACCACAAGTGGTGCGTTCAGTCCCACGATATTTGTGATGGTGCCGCTGATGCCAATCAGGGTACCGGCGAAGTTCGGCGCCATGTCTAATGGGATCAGCTGGAATATAATATTTTAAAATCAGTTTCTATAAGAAAAAGGGCTCAAAAACACAAAGAAGTACTTGAGATGTCTATGCCTACGATTTTAATGATGAAGAAAATACTAAGTATGATTCTGTTTTGAGAACTTTTAGATACGTAACTGATGTATAGCGTGGGTGGCTCAACCGGTAACGACTCGGTCCTCCTAACCAGAGGTGCCGGGTTCAAATCTGGACGGTCGATGTACAAATGAAATTTTCGAAACTTACGTACATATACTTACCGATTGAATTAACGGTGAAGGATAACATCGTGAGGAAACATGCACATCTGATTCCAGATATGTCAAGTGCAGGTTGCATATCTGATTCCAGAAAAACTAAAAAAAAAGAGATGTGTATGAAGTTCGCATTGCACACATCCGTAGGTGTAAATCTTAATGTCCTACAAGTGACCGCAAGTGATGCTAAGTGGCAACGAGGCAATCGCCGTCTATCCCTTGGGTAACACGGTTAATTGTGCCACATGATAAGAAAGAGAGACTGATGTGTTCCGGGATCATTTTGTCTGTAATAACCTAAGCATACATCTTCGACTCCATAACCATTTTACACTGGGTGAGGTCTAAATGTTTTTTTTTCTCTTTGTGATTTTTAATTTATTTATTAATTGCTAACATAGTTTATAAATTTCTTTTGTACCAACAAAATGGACTAAATGTATAAATTAATTAGATATCATTATCAGGCTCAAACCTGCCCTGAATTAGGGCGATCGGGCCTTAGTCGACCCCTTTGGCCCACTAGGGGTCGGTCCACATTACACACAACCTTCGAGTTTCTTCGCAGGCGTGTTCAGGTTTCCTCGCGATTTTTCCTTCACCGTAAGAGCGTTGAATAAACGTATACATATATGGAATCAAAATAAAACAAAAACATTTTGGTACGTGGCAGGATTTGAACCACGAGGACAGGAGGTAGCATCCCTATCCGTTTCGTCATCAAGGCTCTTAATTAGGTATATAAAAATGTAAAATAAAGTTAATTGGTACTAAAAAGACGTCATCATCATCATATCAGCTCATATACGTCCCCACCGAGGGGCTCGAGCCTACCCTGAATTAGGGCGATCAGACCTTAGTCGACCACGCGGGCCCAGTGCGGGTTAGACGACTTTACACACAACCTGCGAGTTTCTTCGCAGGCATGTGCAGGTTTCCTTACTATGTTTTCCTTCACCGTTAAAGCAATCGTCAAGTATATGTACGTAAGTTTTGAAAAACTCATTGGTACATTGGCCGTCCAGATTTGAAGCCGGTACCTCTGGTTAGAAGGACCGAGTCGTTACCGGTTGAGCCACCGACGCTTTTACACACTACAAAGACACTAAAAAGACGTGTCTACTAACAAATGAATACTTACGTTAAATCCAGTGTACGTGCCAGATTTTAGCGAAAAGGCCACGACAAGAGAAGTAAGCGCTGTCGTCACATTTGGGGGCGCAAAAGCGAGCACCAGAAGAGCAACTGCGGGGCCCACGCTACCTGAAGAGTTGACCATTTTCATATCAATTAATATTTTACTACACAGTAGACATCACTATGCTAATGAAGTGATAAAGTAGAAAGCGTCACAGGATAGACTAAAGCTACGAGTACATATGGAATACTAGTTCTAAAGCAGCCGCAATCATTAAATTTAAAGCCGATGACAATAATACATGGCAAAAGAATGTAGGCACTTCGCGAAGGTCTTTCTACTTCGATACGGCTTTTTAAAAATGAAGTATATAACTGGAAAGCGTCGGTAGCGTATCTAACGGCTAGGGCCACCGCCTCCTGTCCGGGAGGGAGGTCGTGGTTCGAATCTAGATTTCATATGTACGTTTATCCGACGCTCTTACGGTGTAGGCAAACATCGTGAGGAAACCTGCACACGCCTGCGGAGAAACTCGTAGGTTGTGTGTCAAATTGACCAACCCGCACTGGGCCCGCGTTATAGACTAAGTCCCGATCGCCTAAATTCAGGGTAGGCTCGAGCCCCTCGGTAGGGGCGTATATGAGCTCATATGATGAACTGGAATGATTGGTTTATTAGAGTACCAAAGTAACTCTTTTAAGAAATAAACTAATATGTGACAGTATCCAGATGACAAAAGTAATGTAAGAAACTGATGAAAGTGAGTAGTCGTTATGAAAATCTTAGTGTTGAACAATAGTTATTGAAGCTACTGCACAGCAATGAGAGCCATTGTAACGTTGTAATGAGAGCCATTGTAGCATGAGTGCTAGAAGCGAAGCTGTGTGGCACAATAGACAGCACGAGTTTTACATTGGCATACAATACTTTTTCTACGACCATGAAATAAATAAAAATACATTGAAATTTTGTCATAATTATATATTAAATGTTTGAAGCCAAAGCCATAAAAATATTTAAAAACGACCATCGACGAATCTACGACCATGAAATAAATAAAAATACATTGAAATTTTGTCATAATTATATATTAAATGTTTGAAGCCAAAGCCATAAAAATATTTAAAAAGTTTCAATGTAGTACAGTTGTCTCGTTTTGAAATGATCATTGTATAAAACGACTTGTAGGAATGAATACTTTTGTCATATGTATTGAGGCTATGTAATAAATAAAAAAATTACCAAATGGGAGTAAAAAAATCACATTTCCGTCCAAATTATGTCTTGGTGACATGGGAGTCATGTCGAGTTATGTGTGTAAATTACTGGAATGTATTTAAAAAAAACAAGTAAAAAAATTATAAGTTTGAGAAGCTATTATGAGACCTCAGACTATTTAAACGATAATGACATTTGAAAAATTTAGCCAGCAAATAGTAATTTATAGAGTATATTTTGACATATTTAATAAAGAATTGTCATTTTTAAGAGTGCTTAATGCACTAATCAAAAAACAAATGATTTTGATTACTATTTCGTCGAAATTGGGGATGGGTGAAAAATTATAATTGAAGAGTTAAAGGAGCTGACACCATCGCGATGGTGTCCGACACATCGGCTTAGCAATTAATAAGTATGGATGAAACTTGCAAAGAGTTTGATGATCATATTTGTTCTCGATATTTACTAGATTTAACTTGCAATGTTCTTAAACATATATGTAAGGTTGTCTACTTCTAAATTTACAAGTTAAATTTAACCCACTTTTCGATTTCTGATTGAGCCAAAATTTTGCATACACTTTTGATTTGGATTACAATGCATGCTTAGATTGGTTCGCTTAGTGACTCATTCTGAATCTAATTATGGCAGACTCCAAAATATAGTGGACCAGTTATTTCTATGCACCCCCATGATAATGAGTATCAAATTAAAGAGTTTTGCTGAGAATAATACGAAATCATTTAAATTATTTTCAAATAAAAGCTTGCAACTAAATTATTATGTTTTTTAAAATCAGATTCCGCAATGGAGCGTTTGATGATTCAGGGTCGTATTGAAGGTAAGCGTTCACGTGGTCAGTCTCCAACAAAATGGCTAGATCCTCTCAAAGTTGTATAACACGGTGCCCAGCAAAGGAATGCTCCAAGAAGCTGCAGACAGACACTGATAAGAGTGTACGACAAACAAGAAGAACAAAATAAGATTATTAATACTGCTAAAAACGTACTCACCACAGGAATTAGACACTTTTCTGCAGGTGGTGATGCTCAACCATTTTTTCTCGATAACATAGTCTGAGACGAAGCCGAACACAAAGCTCATCATATAGGCCACCAGCCAAGGAAGGGCCGACATCATCCCATTCTGGAAAAGAAATCAATTTTTAGATACTTCTAGCCTTTGTCCGCGGCTTCGCCCGCGTGGACATCCTTACTTTAATATTCATCATCATCATATCAGCCGAAGGAAGTCCACTGCTGGACATAGGCCTCCCCCAAGGATCTCCACGACGACCGGTTCTGCGCTGCCCGCATCCAGCGGCTTCCCGCGACCTTCACCAGGTCATCGGTCCACCGAGTGGGAGGCCTGCCTACACTACGCTTTCCGGTGCGTGGTCGCCACTCGAGAACTTTACTGCCCCAACGGCCACCTGTTCTACGAGCAATGTGCCCCGCCCACTGCCACTTAAGTTTAGCAATTCTGAGAGCTATGTCGGTTACTTTGGTTCTCTTACGGATCTCCTCGTTTCTGATTCGATCACGCAGAGAAACTCCGAGCATAGCACGCTCCATTGCCCTTTGGGTGACCTTGAGCCTTCTTATGAGGCCCATAGTAAGCGACCATGTCTCAGTTCCGTACGTCATCACTGGCAACACACATTGGTCGAAGACCTTGGTCTTAAGACACTGCGGTATCTGGGACGTAAAGATATTGCGAAGCTTCCCGAACGCTGCCCAGCCGAGTTGGATTCGACGATTGATCTCTTTCTCGAAGTTGGACCTACCTAACTGGACTGTTTGTCCCAGGTATACATATTCGGTAACAACTTCGAGTGTAGAGCCTCCAACCTTCAGAGGAGTAGGTATGACACGGACGTTTGACATAATTTTCGTCTTGTCCAAGTTCATTCTAAGACCCACTTGTTGAGAGGCTCTACTGAGGCCATCGAGCATTGTGCCTAAGTCGTCCATAGTCTCAACCATGACCACGATATCGTCAGCGAATCGAAGGTGGGTGATGTACTCGCCGTTGATATTGATGCCTAGTCCACCCCAGTCCAAAAGCTTAAAAACATCTTCCAGGGCGGCGGTGAACAGTTTCGGAGATATAACGTCTCCCTGTCTCACCCCTCGCTGCAGCTGGATAGGTTTCGAGTTTTGATCCTGCAGGCGAACCGACATGGTGGCGTTTTCATACAAACACTTCAGCACTTCGATATATCGATAGTCAATTTGGCACCTCTGGAGAGACTGTAACACAGCCCAAGTTTCGACCGAATCGAAGGCTTTCTCATAGTCCACGGACGCCAAGCATAGTGGCTGATTGTACTCTTCGGTCTTCTGTATAATCTGCCGCAGCGTATGTATGTGGTCTATGGTACTAAATCCTTTTCTGAAACCGGCTTGTTCGGGAGGCTGGAAGTCGTCAAACCTGCGTGCGAGACGATTCGTAATGACCCTCGAAAACAGTTTGTAGACATGGCTCAGAAGTGAGATGGGTCTGTAGTTCTTCAGCAGGGTATTGTCGCCCTTTTTGAAGAAAAGCACGACCACACTTCTGTGCCATGCCTTAGGCGTTTGTCCCTCAAGTATAACGGAATTAAATAATTTCTGAAGAGCTTTAAGTACCGGTGTTCCACCTGCTTTCAGAAGTTCAGCCGTAATTCCATCATCACCCGGTGCCTTATTGTTTTTAAGCTGTTTAAGAGCCATTCTAATCTCGTACAGGCTGACGTCAGGGATATCTTCGGTATAGTGTCGGGTAAGTCTAGCTCTTGGGTCTTTAGCCAGATCGCTAACAGGCAGACGTGTGGTCGTGTACAATTGTCCGTAGAACTTCTCAACTTCTTCCAGCAACTCAGTCTTAGACGATATGATCCTGCCGTCCTCAGTCTTCAGCTTGGTCAGTTGGCTTTGACCAACAGACAGATCTCTCGCGAACACTTTTGAGCCTTTGTTGTTCTCAATCGCCTCTTTAATACAATTTGTATTATAGTGGCGCAAATCGCGAGTTAGAGACTTAGAGATCTGCCTGTTTAGTTGCTGATACTGAGTAGCGTCTTCAGAGGACTGCAAAACCAATCTGCGTCTTTCTTCCATGAGGTTGCTGGTGAAGTCAGAGATTTTTTTGGTTCTGTTTGAACGGCGAGTTTTGAAAATCTTAGACCCGACCGTTTGGACAATTTCCACGAACCTGTCGTTATAATCGTCCACATTCTCGCAGTCTCCTAGGCATTCGAAGCGATTGTGCAGCTCGAGCTGAAAGTTTTCGGGGTTTTGAAGCTGGATGGGCGCTGGTCGGAGTGTGGACTTCATCAGTCGACATCTTTCTAGCTTGGTTTTTAGATTCAATGTGCCTCTTACCATTCGGTGATCGCTTCCTGTTTTGACTGAGTTGATTACAGAGACATCATTGAATATTTGCCTTCTCGTCGACAAGATGAAGTCGATCTCGTTCTTCGTTACGCCATTGGGATGCAACCATGTCCACTTTCGCTGTTTAGGCTTTTTGAAGAAGGAGTTCATCATAAAGAGGCCCTCCTTCTCCATAAAGTCGGCCAGCAGCTGGCCACGTGCATTTCTCTCTCCATATCCAAATTGCCCCACTCTCAGCTCACCATCACTTCGTTTGCCCAGTTTCGCGTTAAAGTCCCCCATAACAATGGTGTATTGGGTCCGGGAGCTATTATGTAGAGCTCTTGAGATATCCTCATATAGGAGCTCCACTTCGTCGTCCGAGTGTTGTGCGGTCGGTGCATATACCTGAATAATTTTCAGCGAATACCGTTTGGTAATTCGGAGAATAAGGTATGCTACCCTCGTCGAAACACTCTCGATCCGGACCACATTGTTAATGAGGGACTTGTGGACTAGAAACCCGACACCACCCTCGGACAGTTGGTCGCCCTCCCGGAAATAGAGCAGGTTTCCGGATTTAAGGATTATGGAGTCCTCCCCCTCTCTTCGGACTTCACACAATCCTACGATGTCCCATCGTAACCTGCTCAATGCTTCCTCGAGTTCTGTTAACTTTACGTCGGTTCGCAGTGTGCGTTTGTTGTAGGTTGCCAGGGCCAGAGGTCTTTTGTTATGGTAGCCTGGCATCTGCCGGGGATTCTTCGCATTACTTTAATATTATAAATGTGAAAATGTGTTTGTTTATTTGTTTGTTGTTCCGTTGCGACGCTGATGACGTGCGCGAGCGTTGCCATGAATTTTCTCCAGAACCCTCTGGAACTATGTCAGGATATGCTTATTAGTAAATCAAGTCATTTCCCACCCCCTCAACCATCTCTGTGCAAAAAATTACAACAATCCATTGTTCCGTTGCGATGTAAAAGTAATTAACCAAAAAAAGAGTATTTTTTTAGTTCCCTCAGGAACTGCATTAGATTATGCTATTGTCTTGAGATAAAAAGTAGCCTATGTCCTTCCCCGTGACACAGGCTACCTGCATGTAAAATTTTGTCAAGATTGGTTGAGTTGTAGAAGCGTGAAAAGGTAACAAACAAACAAACACATTTTCACATTTATAATATTACTAGCTGTCCCGGCGAGCTACGTACCGCCTTACATTACATTACACTACCCTACCCTACCCTACCCTACACTACACTACCCTACCCTACCCTACCCTACACTACACTACACTACCCTACCCTACACTACCCTAACCTACACTACCCTACCCTACATACACTACACTACACTACCCTACCCTACACTACCCTACACTACCCTACACTACCCTACCCTACCCTACCCTACACTACCCTACCCTACCCTACATACACTACACTACACTACCCTACACTACACTACCCTACACTACACTACCCTACCCTACCCTACACTACCCTACCCTAAAATAAAATAGATGTTGGCCGATTCTCAGACCTACTCAATATGCTTACAAAATTTCATGAGAATCGGTCAAGCCGTTTCGGAGGAGTACGGGAACGAACATTGTGACACGAGAATTTTATATATAAGATTAGTGAGGATAGTAAGGATGTACGGTATTTGATAATTTAAGAAATTAATATTACATGCTCTTGAAAACGAAGGATGGTGTCAAATAAATATCAATTGCAAACACTTAGCAGTACCAAACAAGGCATATCTTCTGATGGTTGTATTAGCCAAGACAGCAGTTTCTACTTGTTTTTTATGGTATCATCATCGGTAACAACTTATTATTATTAACGTCCCCACTGCTGGGGCAAAGTATATATATTAGTACTAACATACAGTATGGACACTCCCTGCCGCTCTCTAGATTGCGACCTCACCCCCTCGTCATCCAGATTGATACAGATTGGTTACAGTTTGGTTGTCGAACGTATAGGATTTCGCCGCCATTTTGTTTGTTCCGTCATTGCTTTTTTGAAATGTCATTTCTGGCCCGTTGTATGAAGTGTCCAGGGTGTGGCTGGGGCATGGATCTCTTCCCAACCTCGGGACGGTTAGGCCATACTCCACACACGGGGGCAAAGTCCGGTTTGGTGAAAGTTTTAGAGGTAAATGCGAACCCAACTGTCAGAAGTTTTTCAAGCCGTATATATAAGGTCTAACAAAATTAGCTGAAACTATTTTAACTGCTGTTTCTAACCATTAAACTGAACAACTTTCCCCATGAAACCCATAGTCAAATCTTAAAATGAACTTCCCATACTAAGTTGGCTGATCCGCCATTTTTTTTTGCGATTTGACTATGGGTTCCATGGGGAAAGTTGTTCAGTTTCATGGGTAGAAAGAAGCACCAGTTAAAATAGTTTCAGATAATTTTGTTACACCTTACATAAGGCATCTGGTACGGCTAATGACTGCCATCTAGTGAAAGCAAACTACACCAATGGATTAACGTCTCTTGTGAAGCAAGGGAGCGGTCGAGATAAATGTTATACTAACAGGTAATTAACTGGTTTCAGGTTAGTTAACCTGCATGATCGACTGTTTCTATCTCAGAAGGTTGCGTGTTGATATCATTTCGGGGTCACCATGAAGAATTGTGGACACGTCTTGATAGTGCACATAGGTTTTTAATTTTTTGTTCGGTAGGTGCAGATTGAGAATGGACGAAACAACTCAGTAAAGTGTTTTTATGTACTAATGTTAATCAGGCGCCCTCTGTGGTAATTTTGTGTAAGACAAATGAAGTTAACATACTGTTCTCGTACATCGATAGTTAGGTAGGCGTTATGAGACGAACATAGAAAAGGAGTTACAGGTTGGATGGCGCTGTAACATCGACCCAACCACGCAAATCACACTGAGCTACGATCGCCTCATACAATATATCATCATCATATCAGCCGAAAGACAGCTTCACAAATATCAGGATTACTAAAACAAACCTAGGGGGGGGGGAGTGTCGCTCCGATTAGCTTTTAAGGCAGCTTAGCTGCCAAGACTACAGGGGGTTTTTAGCGGGTAGTGTGGTCTTGGGCCTGTGCATATTTATTTATATATACCTTATGTATATAATGGGTATGTATGCATATAGGCGCAAGGCTCTGAGTCCCACATAACCTGTACAGCCGGCTGTACTGGTATGCATAAACGCATTTTCTCCCTTCACTCCTCCGTCCGAGGGAAAAAAACTGAGCTACGACCGCTTCATACGATGTATCATCATCATCCATCATCATAACAGTCAAAAGAAGTCTGTTGCTTCACAAAGATCAGGATTACTACAACAAAAAACGAAAAAAAAACTACAAAAAAACGACCTGTCCTGCACTGTGAATTTAAGAGCGTATTCAGAAAATCGTTTCCCATACAAACCTTAAATTAAACTTCGTTTGCTAAATTAACTGCGCCTTTGATGGCTCGCGTCAATCACTCCGTCAAAGGGGGGTCCCTTTGACGAAGTGATTGACGCGATTGACGCCGCCCGCCGCGCCCCCTATGTGGTCGGCGCCGCGATTGAACTCAGGGCGGCCCCTTTAACGGAGTGTTTGACGCGATCCGGTAGCGTCGAGCGGCATCTATTAAAGGTGCAGCTAATTCAGCGAATACTACTTCTTGAAAATGGATGAGCCGATTCTTATGAATCTGGGGGCACGGTAGTGCCCCGGCGAGACGAGCTTACATATAATAAGAATAAGCCACATATTTCGACTAAGTTGTAGTTTATAAATTTAGGGCTCGTACGTGTAGAGTGAGAAGCTTGGCTCTACATGAGATCTGATAACTTTTTGACAGTGCGCGCCATATGGTCTCGTCTTGGCAACATTTTACATGAAAGTGTATTTGGTGGGATAAATCAATTCTAGTTTGTGAATAAGTTACATTTTCGATATACTATATTTTCAAAAAGATTTGCGAATTTTAAGATTACTGTAAAAACCTTAAATTACTATTATATAGTGACAAAACATTTTTTTTAAACTTAATCTATACAAAAACTAGTAATTTTAAGTTTGTATGAGTAATGATTTTTTGAAGACTCTCATATGTATAAAAATGTCTTTGATTTATCATATCAGCCGAAAGACATCCACTGCTGGACAAAGGTCTCCCCAAGGATTTCCCCTACGACGACATGTCCTACGCTCTTCGTATCCAGCGGTTTCCAGCGACTTTCACTAGGTCGTCGGTCCACCGCGCGGGAGGCCTGCCTACGCTACTTCTTCCGGTGCGCAGTCGCCTATTATCAGTGTTGCCAGATGACTTTTGTTAAATGTAGCTAAATAATGTTTAAAAAGTCACTAAAACATAAAAATGGCAATTCGTTTGCTAAATGTATGGTGTTACTGTGCTTGAAAAGTCGCTAAAATGTATGAAGCGTCGATTTTTTTTGTCGCTAGACTGCTCCGAAAATACGTTAGATCTTGCTACTAAGTCGCTAAATTGGCAACACTGCCTATTATTGCTTTTACAGAAGTAACAAACCGCCTTTATTTCCACTCCCAGGACTTTCTTCTGATACGTCGGCGTCTCATACAACAGGGTCCAGTACCCGAAGCCGGATCCGGCGTGTGCGAAGACCAGTGCGTAGAACGGAAGCGACGTGAAGAGAACCCGCCAGGGGGTTTTGGGCTTCTATCAAATAAGAGATTTCGTTAAATTAAAACCAGCCAAGTGTGTGTCGGACTCGCCCATCGAGGGCTCGTTAGAATCCACACCTCTCCATATGAGTATAACAATTATATGTTAACTAGCTTTTGTAAACGGCTTCGCCCGCGTGGACATCGATTTTATGACTTTCTTAGAGGGTGTGCGGTGAGTCGTGGACATGGATTTTCTCGGCAACTTTGTCAGGATGTGCTTATCAGTAAATCATATCATTTCCCACCCCCTCAACCATCTCTGTACAAAAAATCACACAATCCATTGTTCCGTTGCGATTTTATAGAAATTAACCAAAAAAATATATATTTTCAGTTCCCTCAGGAACTGCATCGGGCTATGCTATTTTCACGGGATAAAGGGGGAATAAATTCAAGACTCATGTCAAATTTTTTTTGTGCTCTAGACACTCTAGAGGATATTATAAAATAATAGATTAAATAAATGACAAAGATATAATATGTTGATTCTATAACAAATACCATTACCTAAGACTGTAATCTGAATCATGACATTATTTGTAATATACATTTTTTTTATTGTTTTGACTATTTAAAAGTGTGTGTAAACACCTATTTGAAATAAACTGTTTTGAATTGAATTTTGTATTTAAAAAGTAGCCTATGTCCTTCCTCGTGACTCAGGCTACCTGCATGCCACATTTGATTAATATTGGTCAAGGCGTTGAAGCGTGAAAAGGTAACAAACAAACACATTTATAATATTAAGTAAGTTTACTCGTACGGTGTAAGTTTTCCTTCACCGTACGAGCGTCGGATAAACGTAAATATGAAATCGAAATTCAAAAACACATTGGTACGTGGCGGGATTCGAACCACGGCTTCCCGGACAGGAGGTAGTGGCCGTAACCGTTACGCTACCGACGCTCCTGATTTTTTATAGCGAGAAATTCGCTCCTTATACTTCAACCTGTGTGTATGTTGTGTGGATTAGTTAGGACCTTAGAACCTAGGATGCCAATCGACATCAGAAAACGTTGACGCTATGCTACAAACATGAGCGGTATCATCACATCAGCTCATATACGTCCCCACCGAGGGGCTCGAGCCTGCCCTGCATTAGGGCGATCGGGCCTTACTCGACCACGTGGGCTCAGTGCGGGTTGGTTTACATCACACACAACCTTCGAGTTTGTTCACAGGCGTATGCAGGTTTCCTCACGATTTTTTCCTTCACCGTATAAAAGAGCGTTGGATAAACGTACATATGAAATCGAAATTCGAAAACACATTGGTACGTGGCAGGTGACGTGGCGGTATATTTTCCTGAAAATAAAGCAGCCTAACTTCTTATTATTTTAACTGACCCGGTGGTCCAGTGGTCAGCGCTTCTGCTCGCTTGTTCAAAAGTAGCGGGTTCGTTTTCCACTCATGGCAAAGATTCTTGTTACGAAAAAGTTTTTTGCTGTGTGTCTGAGTGTTTAATTCGTAAAGGTATTATACTAGCCCGCCTTTTTTCGTTTTTTTTTCTATTCGCTACTTAACTTTACACGATCACCCGCTGGGCTAATTTAAAAATCTCCCTTTTCGGAGTCTATAGGGAACATACATACCTACATACACACATCGATTTTTACATAAAGAGATGTACGAGTATGTATTTACACGTTTTTAAGTATAAGTATGTACAGACAAGTTCATTAATATATTGGCAGGGCTAATAGTTTAAAACATTGTAAGCGTCGAAATGAATATAAAGCTCTTTAAAAACATATGTAGATATCAATAAAATGTTATCATGTAAAATTGTTTGTATAGAACTTTTAATTCATTTCGACGCTTACAACGTTTTTAACCATTGGCCCTGCCAATATATTAATGAACTCGACTGTACCTACCTATCAGCCTCTGGTTCTCTGAGTACAGAGGATTATTATACAGAATGTAACAAAAAGGTTCAGTGATACTCTTAAAAACTGAACAACTTTTGTTTAATAACTTTGCTGAAATTAAGATATTTTTTTTAGTTTTTTTTCATACAATTCGGTCAGCTAATTGGTTGTGCAATGAAGTTGTGCAATTTCTACGCAGTATAATCATTTACGAATGACAGCAACATGTCTCGTTGTACAAAGGCCAGCAGATCAAGCTAGACACTCATAGTGCGAATCCGATCCATACGTATACGTGATAAGAACTTTATAAAGTTCAGTGACTAGCTTGATGTGCTGGCGTCTTTACAAGAACCTGACGCTCCTGCCACGCCTCCTTACGCAATCTATCGGAGCGGCATTTTTAAGCTGTTGTACAGCTTTTATCGCGGGCACACCTCGATCACCGGCGATCAAATGTATGAAACAAACGCGTTCCTACGCACACAGTCTAAGCTCGTGTAGGTGAACGCGTTCCATGCATGTGCGAGTGAGATAAGACGTGCTAGGATTGCTTCGAGATATCTGAGCGGGGGTGAGGGGCACTTTCAACGGGAGGCAGGGAGTGACCATACTGTACGTAGTACTCTTTATTATACTGTGTCGCGGGCTTTGAGGGGACCGAATCAAGAAATTTCGTAACGAAAATAAAACCTGACACCCCCCAAAAAAGAAATATATTGAGTTCTAAAAACTTACAGTGCCATCTATCTATCCATCATGATGATGATGAGGATCAATGATGATGATGAGGATCATGATGATGAGGATCAATGATGATGATGAGGATCATGATGAAGATGATGAGGATCATGATGAGGATGACGAGGATCATGAGAATCATTGATGATGATGATTATGATGAGGATCATGATGATGATGAGGATCATGAGGATCATGATGGTGATGATGATGAGGATCATGATGAGGATGACGATGATCATGATGAGGATGATGATGAGGATGACGATGATCATGATCATGATGAAGATCATGATGATGAGGATGAGGATGATGATGATGATGATTAACTTTCTTATTACATAAACATCCCGCACCCTAAGGACTATATGGTACTGGTAAATACTGCATAAATAAAAAATAAATACATAATTATAATTACATAATTTGATAAATAATGCTATGCAATAGCTTTACCGCGGCAGTCCCCGAGTGCCACACGTTTTTTCTTTCTTATCTGTGGTACAAGTCCACCTTAAAGTGTCAATGTGCCTTTATGTTAAACTCTGTATAGGACGTGTTACAGATGATTGTAATAATACTAACCGTATGTGATTTGTCCCTGAATTTATTTATTTTATCACACAAAACAGGTAGGTAACGTTTCAACAAATGATAGATTGAATGCCGGATATAACACAACTTGTGCGTGACATCATAGTTTGATGTTCATTTAACGGCATACCTACATGTTTATTGAAGTATAACTTAAAGATATAAAAAATATTTGATTATTGTAAGAGGATAATAAAACTATTTTCATAAACTGTCTATTTTCTGAAGACTAAGTATTTATTTTCATACATATAAATGGAGCTAAAGAAGTTTTACTTCAGTCGTGTGGTCTAAAGCACACTCGTATTATTGTTTCTACGTCTTTCCCCAAACATCAATGCTAGCTAACACATTGATGTGTTACGGCTTGAAGATGAGATAGCCAGTTTCCCATTGTTTTAGGGAATCTTGGTATACCCGCTTCCATCTTCGGCATCATCGTCACTCACCATCAGGTGATATTACTTATTAATTGTGTATAATAAGCATCGGTGGCGTAATGGCAAGGGCCGCTTTCTCCTGTCCGGGAGGTCGTGGTTCGAATCCTGCCACGTACCAATGTGTTTTCGAATTTCGATTCCATATGTAAGTTTATCAAACGCTTCTTCTACGGTGAAGGAAAACATCGTGAGCAAACCTGCACACGCCTGCGAATAAACTCGAAGGTTGTGTGTGAAGTCGACCAACCCGCACTGGGCCCGTAGGCTCGAGCCCCTCGGTGGGGACGTATATGAGCTGATAAGATGATGAAAATAGAATAAAAAATCAACCTTTAAATCAAACTTCTGCTCCAGCGAGTTCTGTATGTAATCTCGCTCAGGTGCACTAATGATCTTGGAAGTGTCAGGCGAATTTGCACCAACGAACAGATATAGGACTGTCCACGCCACACCCAGGGAACCATTCACGTAGAACACAGCTGGCCAGCCAAGAGACTCAGCCACGAATCCAGCCATCACCAGCTGCAACGCTGTGCCTAAGCTGGAACCTAGAATTAAGGGCCCTTTGTAGCGATATGAAAATGGCCGCATAAGATATGAAAAAAATCGCTAAATATGCGTCAAAATCTCGAAAGTTATGGTATACAAGCAGTTGCCCGTGATTTTTCGCGCGTGAGTGTCGAGGATGCGCAGTACTTTTTTCTTTTGTCAGTAGAAGTTGATACTGAAGGTTAATTCTTAATATTAGTGAAATATTTTTTGGAAATCGGATGAGAGTAGTTTTTGCCTCTAACAAACACACTTACAAACGTTGTCTCTATTTAATATTGGTTAAGATTATGTTTAATCCGTTTCGTGGTAGCGTTTAATATTTTTTTAAAATAAACTTTTTATTATTCTTTCTAAAACATCAAACATGAAATTTTGTTTCATTTTGTTTTGCAATGAATTAAGCTAACCAGAGGTACCGGGTTCAAATCTGGACGGCCAATGTACCAATGAGTTTTTCAAAAACTTACGTACATACTTACCGATTGCTTTAACGGTGAAGGAAAACATCGTGAGGAAACCTGCACACGCCTGCGAAGAAACTCGAAGGTTGTGTGTGAAGTCGACCAACCCGCACTGGGCCCGCGTGGTTGACTAAGGCCTAGTCGCCCTGATTCAGGGTAGGCTCGAGCCCCTCGGTGGGGACGTATATGAGCTGTAATGATGATGATGAATTAAGCTAGATTAAGCTACTGATCGTTAAAACGATCAAAATAACATCAAATTTTTTGCATTTTTTTAAAGTAAAGTTACACTTTTTTCAAATCAGAACAAGATTAAAAATCACATACAATAATAAAAAATAAAAAATTGCGGCTCGCGCACCACTCATCCTAAAAGACAGTCATAAAAACGAAGTCCACGCGAGCAAAGCCGCATGCACAAGCTGGTAATAATATATTTTACATATCAGCCTCTTTATAAAAATATTATTTAATCAATTCTAAACAATGTCTCAGGACGGGTACTTTAGGTACTTTAGGTGTTTAATTTTAGGTATTTTAGGTGTTTTATTTTAGGCATATTCGTTGTTTTTTTCAGTTATTTTATTTTGAGGTATTTTAGTGTGATAATATTTGTTTTAATTGTATTATTTCTGCAACTTGTAAGCAATTGTAAGCAATCCAATAAATCCCTTATTAAGATTGATGGGAGCGATGGCTGACTCTCGCGTTATACTCGTGACCGGGTGCTATACGTGTGAACTGGCCTACTCTTGTCAAAGGCGTTAATGACATTTAATGTGTAACTTCTCATGTTCTAATAACATAATTTGTTTTATATCAAAGATTACAAGGATACTATCAGAAAGAGTGATTTGCACCTATTTTGAATAAATATCTTGAATCTTTAATAATTCATTCGAAAGGAGTAAACTAACCGCCTCCGTGGCGTAATGGTTAGTCCACTCGCTTCACACCAGGAGGTAACGGGTTCGATTCCCTGCGGGGTCAACATTGTAAGACTCGATTTGGTTGGTGGAAGTATTTTCATAGCCCGCCAGGCTAGCTACCACTATCTTATCTAAGACTTGCCGCCAAACATCGATGTTAACAACATTGATGTGCACCGGCTTGAAGATAAGACAGCCAGTTCTCCATTGCGTTGTGGAATCTTGGTAAGCCCGCTTCCATCTTCAGCATCATCATCAATTATCATCAGGTGAGATGATGCCAAGGGCTTATCAATTGTAAATAAAAAAAAAACTTCCAAAATAGTGAAATACCTAGTACATACTCTTAACTATAATAGCGGTCATCATAGAACGGCCGCTAAATAAAGAGCGCCCTTAAGGCCTTAAGATAGGTCAAATGACAATATTCAATTCAAATTATTGAAAGACTGTGTAAAGCTATAACTATGGAAAAAATATTTAATATTTTAAGTATATTAAATAATTTTTCCATAGTGATAGCTTTACACAGTCTTTCAATAATTTGAATGAAATCGATTTAATTGAATACAATTTAAATAATAATACCACTTTTGATGTAAAAAATATACTACCCTGTTTATTCTTTCTCTAAAACAAATAGTTAATGTTTAATGAAACCAACACACAAAAATCGGTGACTTTAAGACCTTTCATTTTAATTGAATTATTTAAAAGTACAGAAAAGTAATAAAAACTTGTAAAAATTGAGAATTGGGCGTTCGGTTTCAACGTAACAGCCGCGTTGAAGCCCGCATTGATTTGAACTTAAAATGAATACGCTTACGTTCGATATTATTTTAACACGTATCAACCTGCTCGGATTGAGGCATATTAAAGCCTTAATAATCGACTTATTATTTTTGTTTGATGAAATGTTTCTCTAAGAAACATATTATAATGGACGCGTAGAACATACCTACAGACGCAGATCAATAACATTTTTAGAGAGGCCTCGTATACGATATTTAATTAAATGTTATTTATGAAATAACAAGTAAGATTACAGTGAAAACGTTGCATTTATATAAGCAAACTGAATTTTTCTTACCGGCGTAAATAAACGTGCCCAATCTGCTTCTCTCCTCTTTAGGGACCCACTTGGACATGAGATTATGGACGGAGGGGTTTAGAAACCCTTGGCTGAGTCCTTGTGTGAACCTTAATGCGCAAACCAACATCCACCCACCCTGTGAACATAAGTTAAACATCCTTAAAATTAGTCATCATATCAGCCGAAAATCGTCCACTGCTGGACAAAGGCCTCTCCCAAGGATTTCCACGACCACCGGTCCTGCGCTGCCCGCATCCATCGGTTTCCCGCTATCATCACCAGGTCGTCGGTCCACCGTGTGGGAGGCCTGCCTACACTACGTTTTCCGGTGCGCGGTCGCCTCTAAAGAACTTTACAGCCCCAATGGCCATCTGTTCTACGAGCTATGTGTTCTGTCCACTACCACTTCAGTTTAGCAATTATGTAAACTATGTCGGTTACTTTGGTTGTAGCTTGTTTTTCTCCTCGTTTCTGATTCGATCACGTATAGAAACTCCGAGCATAGCACGCTTCATTGCCCTTTGGGTGACCTTGAGCCTTCGTATGAGGCCCATTAGTAAGCGACCATGTCTTAGTTCCATATTAGTTTTAATTATTTATTCCACAATTAGTACATCTATTTTTTCTGAATGTGATAGGTTGATGATAAGGGCAATGTAGATAGGTTTAGAGTCAGAAATGAGGAGATCCATAGGAGAAGCAAGTTAACCGACACACATAGCTCACAGCATCGCTAAGCTTTTTTTTTTTTTTTTTAATTTGAGTGCATTTGACTTTATCTCACCTGATGGTAAGTGACGATGTAGTCGAGGATGGTACACGCAAACTCAAATAAAGTCTTTTCACTCTCGCCTTGAAGATCCCCAAATTGTAGGAGTCGGGAAACACAGATGGAGGCAAGGAGTTCAACTCCATCGCTGTCCGCATAATAAATGAGGAGGCGTAACGCTTTGTGCGTATTGGCTGAATATCACCAACAAAGGGGTGGAACCTTCCCCTGCGCCTCGTTAACCAAGGGTGGAATGGAGCTGGGGGAATGAGGTCGTGAAGTTCTTGACCACACTCTCCGAAATGAATTCGATAGAAAACCGAAAGACAGGCAACTTTGCGACGATGCTCAAGGCTTTGAAGCTTGTTTTTGACAAGCTCATTGTCGCCAATGAGTTTCCGGGCAGTATCCAGCTGATAGCGGGCTGATCCATCCCATAGGTGAGACCAGTACTCCATACAAGATCGGACTTGACCTTGATATAAAGATAGAAGCTTTCCACGTGATAGAAGTGGGCGAGTACATAGCTCGTAGAACAGATGACCGTTGGGACAGTTCAGTTTTCGAGTAGTGACCGTGCGCCAGATGACGTTGCGTAAACAGGATTCACACTTGTTGGACCGACGACGTGTTAAAGGTTATGGAAAACCGCTGGATGCAGGAAGTGTAGGGCCGGTCATTGTTGAAATACTTGGAGGAGACCTTTGTCCAGCAGTGGACGTCTTCCCACTGGTGATATAATGAATGGAGATAGGTATTAAGTACTAAAAAGGACAAACAACAAAGGCCAGAATGTTTCGTTAGGAAAGCAGTCAGTGCCTAGTAAAATCAGGCATAACAATGTAACTTCTGGTATATTTTATATAAATCTTCACCTTCCGTATACTTAAACTCTTGGGTGACGGAAATGGCATCCCTCTGAGAATCTGTAACTTTTTTCTGTAGAGATTCTTCAGAGTCAGTGTAATACAGCATATCACAGCACGACGCTGCCAAATTTTACAGTCAGACACTAAAATACAGGCTGAAACAAAATTGGTGTAGCAGCCGTTAACTGGGTGTTATATTTGTCATACTGAACAACTTTCTTCAAGGAACCCACAGTCAATTTAAAAAAATAATAATTTGACCCTTCATATAAAAAAAAAACAAAATTGGTCCATCAGCCGATATTTTTGTATGAAGAGTTCAATGAAGATTTCAGCAAAGCCATAGAAAAAAAGTTGTTGAAGTTGGAATAGAAGCCCCAGTTAACGGGACCTACACCAATTATGCTACAGCCTGTATATATTAGGGTTTAAGTATGAAATGTTTAAAGAAGAAAATAACTATTAAGAAATATAGTGATTAAAACAAAATTTATTCTCAAACCAGCATTTGACTATTAGAAATTAATAACTGGTAAATGTTTATCTATTGTTTAGATATTTTGAGAGCATGGTGGATTTAAAGCCATGAAGACGGTTATTTTCAACTTAATACATCACCATTTTTAAAGATAAAAAATACACATTTTTAACTTTAAAGCTCTAGAGTGATCGCAGCAGTTTCTTGGTAACTAATGTCATATTTGGAAATACCCCGCATAACATTTCGTTAATTTAAAAAAAATGAAAATTAACTAGTACAAAAAATTGTCCCATCTTACCACTAAGAAAACGCCTTTGTCCATTCAATGCAACGTGGTTCAGGGGATTGGAACATGAAAGACATGCCACTAGTTACTAACAAAAAAACCATAAGTAGTATCACCATAAGGTCTAAAATTAAAAAACAATCACTTTTTTCAACAAAATTGGCATTGAACTTCAAAAACTGAAACCCCTATTACATTGGTCAGGTCTTACTTCGCACACGGAAACAAAACTTCAACTTAATGCAGTTAAGACAACAATAATTGTTTACGCCGTAATTATGTTTCTCGCGCGTCTTTTATATCCTGTAATATCCCTTTCCTTTTCCCACTCACACATTGCACATGGCGTACCGAGAGAAACAACATACATTAACGCCGTTGTGTTGGCGGCAAAAAAACAATATGGACGCTCTCTCCAATATGGCATAGTAAACAAGCACATATAATAAAATAAAATTTAATATCTAAACCGCTTTAAAAGACTTAAATAACCAAATAGTGTAAGTCTTCTATCTGTATTAGTGCTGTTGAGTGCTAAAATCAAGTGCCGCAAGGAGTTGCAGCTGGATCACGAGGATCTGAACCGGCGCCGGTGTTCACGCGCCTATTCTATATGTGGTGCAGGTGAGTTCCTCTCCTTTTTACTGTTCTGTTTCTCTTTCCTGTTTCATTCCAGGCCGGAACAGTCTCCTACTGCATACATGATAGACTGGACACACATCTTCTTTAATAGGCCGCCATACTCCACCCGCTTCCGCTAAATACAGTCCACTATTTTCAAAAACTGAACCAGCTTACCAATATTTGTTGCCTTAACTGCATTAAGTTGAATTTTTGTAATTATAACGATACTTACATAATGTGCTCCAGCGGGTATCAGCAGTGCCATAAGAGAATTAACCCCAAGGCAACAACTCAACAGAGCCATGCCACCGAATCTTGCAGCCAATTCGCCCCCCGGAATCTGAAGTAGCAGGTACCCCCAGTTGAAGGAAGACATGATGATGTTCTGTGTCTTCAAATCCCAGGAGAATGTCTAGCAAGTCAAAAAAGATGAACAACAAATTAGTACTCTAATTAGTGTTGACGAATATGTATTCCTGGGACAAACAGTCCAGCTAGAAAGGTCCAACTTCAAGAAAGAGATCAATCGTCGAATCTAACTCAGCTGGTCAGCGTTCGGGAAGCTTCGAGTTATTATCTTCACGTCCCAAACACCGCAGTGTCTCAAGACTAAAGCATTTGACCAGTGTGTGTTGCCAGTGATGGATGATATACGGAACTGATACATGGTCGCTTACTATGGGCCTCATTAGAAGGCTCAAGGTCACCCAAAGGGCAATGGAGCGAGATATGCTCGGAATTTCCCTACACGATCGAATCAGAAATGAGGAGATCCGCAGGAGACCCAAAGTAACCGATATCGCTCACATAATCGCTAAACTGAAGTGGCAGTAGGCAGGGCACATAGCTCATACAACAAATGGCTGTTGGGCCAGTAAAGTTCTCGAGTGGCGACCGCGCATCTGAAAACGTAGCGTAGGCAGGCCTCCCACGAGGTGAACCGATGACCTGGTGAAGATCGCGAGAAGCCGCTGCACTGGATGCGGGCAGCGCAGTACTGGACGTCGTTGGAATCCTTAAGGAGGCCTTTGTCCAGCAGTGGACGTTTTTCGGCTGATATGAGTACTCTACAGAATTTTTCAAGGAATTTAACGATCCTTTCTGCGTTATGTTATTATGAGTCATCATGTCTGTCGTCACAGTTTTTTTTTTGTCCTTATCTCTTAAGTCCATTTTTATTATGTCTCTTAAATATCATAAAAGTTTATTTTTTTAATATATTTCATAAATAAAAAAAACAGTATCATACTTAAATTTGTTATTAGCTAAGGACTCGGATTGACCTATACGTTCTTTATATTAACGGTACAAAAACATTTTAAATTTATGTCCTAACGAACAATAAGAACAAAGATGATTACTAATACTACAGATTAGATTAGATTGGAATTATTTATCATACTACACAAATTTATAAAATACATACTCGTACATGTCAAACTATAAGATAGGTGCATTATATGTCAATAGTGAGGTCACAATACAATAAAGAGTACTAGCGTAGTGAGGTGATCGTCAGAAATAAAATAAGATAAAAATAAATACCTGAAAAATATATTACTTGAAACGACACGATTTAATCGCCTCCGTAGCTCAGAGGCAAAGTTCACTGGCTTAACTAAGGAGGTCGCGGGTTCGATTCCCGGCGGGGTCAATTGTAAGACTCGGTTTGGTTGGTTGTAGGGCATTTTCTAAGCCCGCCTGGCTAGCTACCACCATCTTATCTAAGTCTTGCCGCCAAATATCAATGTTGATATCATTGGTGTGTTCCGGCATGAAGATAAGATAGCAAGTTCCCCATTGCGTTGGGGAATCTTGGTAAGCCCGCTTCCATCTTCGGCAACATCGTCACTTACCACCAGGAGAGATGTTGTCAAGGGTTTCATTGTGAATTAAAAAAAAATACATAAATTATTTGTATGATTAGTTGAGGACTTGGAAGATCATTCATCGTAAGATAGCACTGCAAGAGTGTCTTGTTTTAAAATCTAATAATGTAATTATACATAGATATATACAAGGTGTAATCCGGTAACGACTCGGTTCTTCTAACCAGAGGTACCGGGTTCAAATCTGGACGGCCAATGTACCAATGAGTTTTTCAAAACTAACGTACATATACTCACCGATTGCTTTAACGGTGAAGGAAAACATCGTGAGGAAACCTGCACACGCCTGCGAAGAAACTCGAAGGTTGTGTGTGAAGTCGACCAACCCGCACTGGGCCCGCGTGGTCGACTAAGGCCTGATCGCCCTAATTCAGGGTAGGCTCGAGCCCCTCGGTGGGGACGTATATGAGCTGATATGATGATGACAGGGTGTAACAAAATTGGTGTAGGTCCCGTTAACTGATGGGGCTTCTACTAATCATACTGAACAACTTTTGTTCTACGACTTTGCTGAAATCACAAAAAATAACTCTTCATACAAATTGATCAGCTGATCGACCAATTTTGAGCATTTTAGTATAAAGGGTTTAATTTTTTTTTAATTGCCTATAGATCTTTTGGGGAAAGTTGTTCAGTATGATGAGTAGATCCCCCAGCTTACGGGTCCTACGCCAATTTTACAATATACAGGATATAAGGTCTAACAAAATTAGCTGAAACTATTTTAACTAGTGCTTCTACCCATGAAACTGAACAACTTTCACCATAAAACCCATAGTCAAATCTCAAATAAAAAAACGTACTAAGTTGGCTGATCAGCTGATCGAGTTAGTATGGGAGTTTTTTTGCGATTTGACTATGGGTTCCATAAGGAAAGTTGTTCAGTTTCATGGGTAGAAGCACTAGTTAAAATAGTTTCCGCTAATTTTGATACACCTTTGTCTGCATCGATCAATTTATCGTTATAAAGCTTGCAGGATCTCAAATGAATAAGTTATTTTTTAATAAAGTTGCTCTATAAGGAGTCCATGATTTCCCGTTGCCCGTCCGGTGTACGCAAAATTGATTTTACCGTACAAGTGCTTTTACATTACCACTTTTTAAAATTTCTAGACTACATTCTAATCTCTGGCTGTCAATATTTTCAGTATTTACAATAGGCAACACTTCACTAACTTGTTTAATTTCAAGTTCAATTTCGCACACATGCCTCTTGTACGCTAGTAATAATAGGTCATCTTTGCCTCTTTCTTTGTGAATTTCACAAAGCAACCACCCAACTAAATTTAATTTGATGTTGAAATTGGACAAGTGTAGTAAGACGTATATCCGAGGGAGAGGGAGAACGATATAGTGTTTCTATAGTCATACTTCTCACACTGGAAAACTAACGCATGCGCACTGCGCGGTACGCAAGTAATTGATGGTTATCGTTAGAGCAATTAAATTCGTGCAATTTACAGTGTCAGTGGTACGTGTTTGTTTGTAAAAAGTGATTTCCAATGCAATTTATGATTTTACCTGGTTTCTCACAACTGTATTGAAAAACTTCGTATGATACATGGATGTAAAAGGTAAATGACAAACTCGTGACGATGATACACCCACGCTTACGGCTCGGGCTTACGAAGTCACTCGTTTGTTATTTACCTTTTTACCACACTAGTACTATAAATAACTATAGTATAACAATGGTTAGTTCTTGAAACAGAGAAGATGTACACAGACATTGTTTTGTTGTCTGCGAGGACCAGAAAGCAAACATTTTGTTATAAGGAAGACGCATCTGAAAAGTTATTTTTTGATATTTTATATAATTTGGATTTAATATATTTATAACTGTTTATTGGTGTTGGGTAATATAACTTATTACTTACATTACTTATAAGTTTTACAATTTTACGTTGCATAACTTTTTAACGGTGAAGGAAAACATCGTGAGGAAACCTGCACACACCTGCGAAGAAATTCGAAGGTTGTGTGTTAAGTCGACCAACCCGCACTGGGCCCGCGTGATCGCCCTAATTCAGGATAGGCTCGAGCCCCTCGGTGGGGACGTATATGAGCTGATATGATGATGATGATAACTTTTTAGTTTGACAAAAAAAAGGTTGCCACACAGCACAACCATATTCTAGGTGACGCCGAACAGAACCGGAGTAAATACTAAATGTAGCTAAATGTGGCACTTTACTGTACTTAAATAAAACTGAACTAAATACCTAGAATGTAAAAACAAAAATAAAACTCAGAAAACAAAAAAACGGGCTAAGTTCGACTCGGGGTCAAACAAATAGGGTTCCGCACAATGACTTCTGTATTACTGGCGTAGTTCCGCATCAAAACTTTAACTACCAACAGAACAAGCTCTCTCAGTACATACTTTGCTCTATTGGTAAATAGGGGTCTACCTATGCTGAGTTTAGGATTTTTTATTTTTATTTTTAGCGTTTTTTGTTTTTCTGTGGGAACAAAAGGACCTTAGATTTTCTCATTGGTTTTCCTGTAATCTCTACATTCAACCTTATATACTGTGATTTTTTAAGATTTTAGGCTTATTATTTTCAGAAATAACGGGGGCAATGGTGAATTTTTGCCTATTTTCTTTAATAGCTTTAAAAGTATTTATCGCAATACAAAAAAAAATATATGTTTGAGATTTTCAGTACAAGCATTTTCATTTAATATGTCAAATGATGTACCCAATTACTTTGCAAAAGCTTTTTTTCAATAATTTTAATTTACCCCCCATTCTTTAAAATTTATTAACTTACACTTTCGTCTTTATGTCACTGAACTACTTATGTGCACTAAATTTCAACTTAATCGATCTAGTAATTTCGGAGTGAATTGGCTGTGACGGACAGACGGGCAAACGGACAGACAGATAGACACACGAGTAAGCCTATAATGGTTTACCTTTTGAGATACGGAACCCTAGAAATAAGTAACTTATTACAAAAAAAAAATCGAGCGAGACCTACAGTACTCGCATATGAGGTGTAACATGTGACCAAATACTTTAGGTTAGTTAGATTTGATGACGATATTGTACCTGGGTGGCGGATCTGACAGTAACGAAAAAAACCGACCAAGTGCGAGTCGGACTCTCGTAAAGTAGAATTCCGCGCTTTCGCGACTTCCTGTTACACATTTCCGTCCCATTTCACGAAATCACTCCCACAAATTGCAAAAACCGACCAAGTGCGAGTCGGACTCTCGTTAAGTAGAATTCCGCGCTTTCGCGACTTCCTTTTACACATTTCCGTCCCATGTTACACATTTCCGTCCCATTTCACGAAATCACTCCCACAAATTGCAGGAAAGCGAGAGCAAAGATGTTACACATCAAAAATGTATTTAATTAACCGTTTGTAATCAAGGATTTATTAAATTAATTTATTATAGAAATCGAATGAAAAATATGGCAAAAGTTAAACCGGAACCACAGTATTACGTAATTTAGAGATTATGCAAAACAAATCGACATGAGTATCATTAACTATACGCTAGAGTTTCTGGTGGGCCTATGCTACATATAAAAAAAAGTCTCCTTTAAGATCCTCGTTCAGAATGCATTCGTCTAGTTATTATCAAAGTAGAACAGTCATGAACATTTATTACCTGCAATTATCAAGGAAGTCATAAAATCAGAATTAAATACTGTTCTTTACGATCAAGTTTTACGATGCAATTTCTGCATTGACCAGCCAGTCATTTATCAGAGAATTAGCGGGCTACACGGTTTAAAAACGAATGCCTTTCTATTTATTATTAGTTTTTACTTATTCGGGATCATTATAACAATCGATAAAGTGTGCAGTCTCATCAATAATTTCATCTATTATAAGTTCTATCTATATGTACTAATAATAGATATGTAGAGACTTATCTCTGTATTTGTCATGAATAATTTGTATGTTTTTGTAATCGGTTGTTTTAAGTTTATGACTAAGTACTTGCATTGATGGCAATTAATTCGACGCAGCAAAATTTTTTAGTATTACTAATCCTAAATCCAGAAAACACTACCAAATTATAAGTCCTGTATTGTTTTTGTGGCTTGCAATATTTACTTACTTACTTACTTACTACCACCGAAATTTTGTTTTTAAATCCCGTATGTTTTTCTTTATCATCGGCTATGTGTTATTTCTGAGTTTCTATTTTTTTTGAAGTTTCTCATTTCCAATATTACCAACAAAAATTACGCCACTTTCTTCTATTCTCTTTCTATGGCATTTAGGTTCAATAATTGTAAGTTGCTTCTACAGTTGCCATCGTCGAAACTCGTTTAAGAAGTGTGGCGGCAAGAGAAAAGCGAACCTTAACACAAGGGACGATAGCTCAAACTATGTACGACATCTAGAACGCGCTATTAACATTTCTTTGCTACTAAGTATAAATACGAATGCCAACCATCCACAGTTGATCCATGGCTGGACCCCAGGCAGAGCACTTAGCCAGGCGAAGGAGACTTCTCTTTACTTCCTAAGAGTAGGTTCTGTAGAAACAAACTGTTTCTATAGAAGTTAGAATTAACAAGAACCTCAATGTGGTATGTGGCTACACTCAGGCCCCCGTCATTCGGTCGAGCAGGCGAAATAAGTACCTACACATTGGCGCGGCCTACCAGGCCTAGAACGCCGTACTATCGCAGCCGCAATTCGCGCGCCGCCCGTGTACGCAGTTAGAACCGCTAAGTCGAGCGCCTTAAGGGTTCTCCAGGTGGCTCGAGTTTCCATACAAACGTAGTTCCGCTTTCATACAAAAACTACGTGCTGGATTGAATCCAAACAATGTAAGCATGTTGAGTAGACACATATCGATGTTTGCTATTAGTTTTCTATGTACTAATACAAAACGGAAAAATTAAGAGAAGTTTCAAAGTTTCAGTACAAAATTAATTTAAGCCATTGTTTAGTTAAGTTTTAATTTACTACGATGAAAACTAATTAAAAACATCGATATGTATCTACTTAACAGTCGCAAAGTTTGGATTCAATCCGGCATAGGTATAGTTTTTGTATGAAAGCGGAACTACGTTTGTATGGAAAGGCGATCCTCCTGGAGACTCTTAATACCCATATTTCCATGTATGGGAAGGAGTAGGTGAATAAATTCGTAGGTATTTTCGTTTTTACAAGGAAGTGCAATATCTGTTTCGAAGTAACTAGTATCTCATCTGTGGCTACACTTACGTCAGTCTGGTTTCTGTCAGTCATGGAGACGATGGCCATACTCATGCACACTCTGATGCAGTAGATCAACACCATGCCGAGGAACAACATGAACGCTTGGAAGTGACGGACGCCGAATAACACTTCTGAAAATTTAGACAACACATAGTAAAATCTTTATTTGACATAACAACACACACACACGGAGAAAAATAAATACGACAGTCTTTGCTTTTGGGGAACGTCTATGATTTGGTTTCATCTATACACGGCACCTTATAAGGTTTATAAAGTCTATATAAAGTCGTTCTAGGCACTCGTTCGTCAAAGAGCCACAGCGTCATAACTTTTTATTTTTTTAACCTTTTTTAGGGAGTACCCAAAGGGTAAACACGGGACCCTATTACCAAGACTTCGCTGTCCGACCGTCTGTCACCAGGCTGTATTTCATGAACCGTGATAGCTAGACAGTTGAAATTTTCACTGATAATGTTTCTGTTGCCGCTACAACAAGAATTAATTCTAAAAGTTAGAGAAAAAGAAATTCTCCATACAAATAACGTGTTTTTTTAAAAGGTAAAGAAACTAGCGCCATCTAGTATGATATTACGGAACCCTATGTGTGCGGTTCTGACTCGCACTTGGCTGGTTTTTTACTTTTTATTTTATAACTAAATTTGGTACACAAAATAGTTAGGATAATAGATCTCCATTTTGATAAGTTAAAATGTAACTTTAGAGGTACTTCCCATGCTTGTTGAGGGGGATGAAATCTTTTTTTCGAGTTGGTATATTCCATTATGTGGGGTATCGTTACATTTTTAAAATGAAGAACAATTTACTGAGCAATGCAATTCCCTGGAATTATCTGTATTCCCCAATTCGTATAATTTAGGAATCTTCATGTCGAGAGTGAATAGGCACTATTTGAGCTTGCGTGTTACATCTTAGGCTGCATCGGCACTTACCATCAGGTGAGGTGCAGCCAAACGCACTCAAATTTTTAATAAAAAAATCTGGTGTACCAATTGCAAGAAAAAGGCCGCCAAAGACGTAAACAAATGTATTACGGAAGGTTTAAAGTCTACAGAGTTGATCTCAGATTGCGGAAAATTTTGTTCTCCTTAAAAAATACCTACACATTTATTATCAATAAGCAAATATTCAGGATTAAAATCGACAACTTCAGAAATTTGTTATTTTTTTTTATTTTTGCCAAGGTTGCGTTTGGCGCTTGAGGTCGAAAGCTTGGATTATTCATTTGATAAACATCTTAAACATCATCATCATCACCATAAAGCCGAAGGAGGTCCACTGCTGGACAAAGGCGGGAAGGCCTTTGTCCACGACGACCGGTTCAGCGCTGTCCGCATCTAGCGGCCTCCCGGGACCTTAACCAGGTCATCAGTCCACTGAGTGGGAGACCTGCCTACGCTACGTTTTTCGATGTGCGGTCGCCACTCGAGAAATTTACTACCCCAACGGCCATCTGTTCTACAAGCTATGGGTACCGCCCACTGCCACTTAAGTTTAGCAATTCTGAGAGCTATGTCGGTTACTTCGGTTCTCCTACGGATCTCCTCGTTTCTGATAGCACGCTGCATTGCCCTTTGGGTGACCTTGAGTCTTCTTATGAGGCCCATAATAAACGACCATGTCTAAGTTTCGTATATCATCACTGGCAACACACACTGATCGAAGACCTTGGTCTTTAGACACTGCGGTATTCGGGACGTGAAAATATTGCGAAGTTTCCTGAACGCTGACCAGACGAGTTGGATTCGACGATTGATCTCTTTCTCGAATTTGTACCTACGTAAATGGACTGTTTGTCCCAGGTACACTTATTCGGCAACAACTATCTCATTTTTATAATTAGTTTAAGACTACTGTGCTATTTTATGATAAAATGGAGACCTCTATTAGACCTTTTTAAAGTGATAGTTTACAAAGTGTTATAGTATGGAAAGATTTTAACTCATTGATTTTATCTTGACTGACTCGTTGGCTCAGTGGTTACTGCTCTTGACTGCTGATCCGAGGGTTGTGGGTTCGATCCCCACCCAGGGCAAACATTTGTGTGATGAGCAGATTTGTTTGCTCTGTGTCTGGGTGTTAAATATCTATATATGTATGTCATCATTACAGCTCATATACGTCCCCACCGAGGGGCTCGAGCCTACCCTGAATCAGGGCGATTAGGCCTTAGTCGACCACGCGGGCCCAGTGCGGGTTGGTCGACTTCACACACAACCTTCGAATTTCTTCGCAGGCGTGTGCAGGTTTCCTCACGATGTTTTTCCTTCACCGTTAAAGCAATCGGTAAGTATGTACGTAAGTCTTTGAAAAACTCATTGGTACATTGGCCGTCCAGATTTGAACCCGGTACTTCTGGTTAGATGGACCGAGTCGTTACCGGTTGAGCCACCGACGCTTCTATGTATGTATTTAAACGTATATAAGTATGTATATCAGTCTCTGGTTCCCATAACACAGGGAATCCTACTTTGGGGCCAGATGACGATGTGTTATTTGTCCCAGAATATTTATTAATTTTTATTTATTTTATTGTCATTTTCAGAGGCGTTTTTAAGAATCCGGCGCCCCGGACACAAAAAAAATCCGCCCTCTTAGTGACATAAAACCGGCCAAGTGCGAGACGGAGTTGCGCGATTAGGGTTCCGTACTGCCACATAATAAACTTCACCTTATTCTGTAACCTTCTGTTTGCATGTTCGTAGTGGTTCGTCACCCTTATTACCGCTAGTCCGACTAGCAATTGGCTAGTTTTATTATTTTTCGGTGAACCAAACCACAAGCCGCCCCTCACCTATTGCCGCCCCCGGCCAAATACCCCCCTGGGCATAGCGTAAATACGCCTCTGCATTTTTGATAGGAAGCCAGCAAGACATCAACTGCCTCCGTGGCATAATGGTTAGTCTCTTCGTTTCACAATAGGAGGTCTTGGGTTCGATTACTGGCGGGGTAAATGTTTTGTAAATCTTGGTTCGGTTGACGAAAGGGTATTACCTAAGCCTGTCTATCTCCCTAGCTACACTATATTATTTAAGGTTTGCCGCCAAACATCAATATTAACAGCCGTTGATATAAAGATAAGATAGCCATGTCCCCATTGCATTGGGGAGTCTTATTAAGACTGCTTCCATCTTCGGCATCAATGTCACTTACCAACAGGTAAAATGATTCCAAGGGCTTATCAGTTTGTTGATTAAAAAACCGGCCAAGTGCGAGTCGGACTCGTGCTCCTAGGATTCTGTACCATACAAATTAGTTTTTGAAGACACTGAACAACAAATAAAATTGAACTCATTAATTGTATTGAAAAAACAAAAACCTACAAACGTAGCTTTTGTTCTGACAGACAACCTGTCAAAAATTTGTCAAAATCGGTAAATTTTTATAAAGTGAAATTGCTATTGCCGTTTTTATAACAAGTGGCAGGTATACAATCCTCTTAAACTAATGAGAGGACGGATGATGCATTTAAAAAAATGTAAAGACACAAACTCTCATTTTATTTTATTTTATTTTTTAAGGAAAATTAGGTTACATTATATTAACATTTAGAAGATATGGAACATTGAGAAGTCAATGCAATATTTAATTTTCGGAAAACAGGTAATCAAAATATGAAAACCGCATGTTTATCTGTTGATATAATTTTCAAATGGATCAAAAATTCACCGATTTCCTTTTATGGTTCCGTACACGCAAAGGGTGACCACCGGGACCCTATTACTAAGTCTCCGCTCTTTTTTCGTCTGTCTGTCAGCGGGTTCGGGCTGTATTTAATGAAACGTAATAGGTAGACACTGTTTATAAAAAAATGTGTAGGTATACATATCTGTTGCCGCTGTAACAATAAATAATAAAAATAGAAAAGTTATAAAAAATTAAGTGGGCTATCGTACAAGAAACATTTTTTAAAAGTATTTACGTTTTGCTCTATCGTAAACAAAGTTTTACATACAAGCGTTAAACTTGGTATCGTTTATATAATTATCATAAAGTATAACAACGAATAATGAAAACTTGCCAAATCTGAGTCGTACTTGTGCAAAGGAGTCCAAACTTAATAAAAAAAAATCTGTCGCTTGCGTTGATGTCTTTTGTTTTTAATGTGAATAGGTATCATAATTGTGTGGAGATGGTACGGGACCCTCTTATCGCGAGTCCGACTCGCACTTGGCCTGTTTCTTATCCTATCTTCTTGTACAAGGTTCTTTGTTCATTCGAATGCTCCGTTTAAATAGATCTTTTTTTTTATTCACAATTGGTAAGCCCTTGGCATCATGTCATCATAGATATAAAGTAATTACCATTTTCAACCGACTTCCAAAAAGGAGGAGGTTCTCAATTCGACTATGTATTTTTTTGTATGTTTGTTACGCGATATCGTCGCAGAATGTGAACCTATTTTCATGTATTTTTTTTAAATTACAGTATTCTGCAAAGTTAGTCCCATATCATCATATCAGCAGCACCGAGGGGCTCGAGCCTACCCTGAACTAGGGCGATCGGGCCATAGTCGATCAATTTTGTAAAAATCGATCTAGTACTTTTTAGAAAATTAACAAAAACCAAAAATAATAATGCAAAATTGTGTTTCCAATCATATGACCTTTAATTTTAAACACAGTCAGAACAGAGTAATGAATTTTTCAAATAGAAAACTACTCACTTGGCTTCTTGATGTCGTCTTCATCGTTACAACAGTCTTGTGTATCCATCGTTAGTTTATAAACTCAAAGATTTAGTTAACACTTTGATGAAACTAAACACCAGTACCACAATTCGAAAATTTCATTCACTTCCAATGTCTCAACTAACAATTTTATTGATCGTTTAATATCATTGGTAACACGTTTACAAGTGACACTAACCGCAGATCAACGAACACTAAGTTTCTATGAATGAGTATGACCATCGGCATATGACGACGACTCTCTGATTTCATATACGGGTTAGCAACGATCACTACGTCATAAAGTAGTTCTCATTAGAATAAATCACGTCTATGCTCGAAGTTAGCATACAACACTACACGAATATCATGTAGTTATTTTCGAATCTATTCACACACTGCTACATGAATATCAGGTAGTTATTTTCGAATCTATACACACATTGACACAAAACACGGTTGGACATGGTTCGACTAACCGGTCGCTGCGGTACTGTCAGGCGAGCGTGTTGTAATTGGAGCGTGTGAATCAGCTGATCGGTCGAGCGAGGTAATCGCAGTAATCTTTCATCTTGTCTTTACTGTAAATGATCAGCTCAAGGTTGGCATCCTGATGGATATGTGGTTCGCAAATAGTATCACACTTATATTATAAAGGCGAAAGTTTGTGGGTGTATGAGTGTGTATGTTTGTTACTAATTCACGCAAAAACTACTGAACGGATCTGGCTGAAATTTAATAGGTAGACAGATTAGAACCTGTATTAACACATATGATATATATTTTCAAGCTCGTGAGCCGCTTGCGGCTCGCGCACTGCGCACCCTCGAAAAGTCATAAAAACGTTGTCCACGCGGGTAAAGCCGCGGGAAACAGCTAGTAATTTATACGGTTAGCAACAGCGTTGCATTTTCCAAGCGTTAGCTTACCCTTTTTTTAATGATTTTTGTTTTATTTTTGGGTGGTGAGCGAATGATAATAGGTTCGTTAGGTTTATGTACGACTAGCTGTTTCCCGCGGCTGAAACCCGCGTGGACATTGTTCTTTTTTTACTATACGAGGGTGCGCAGTGCGGCTCGCGAGCTTGAAAAACAGTAGCCTGTGTATTAATCCAGGTTCTAATCTGTCTAAGTACCAAATTTTATCCAGATACGGTCAGTAGTTTTTGCGTGAAGAAGTAACAAACATACACACTCACAAACTTTCGCCTTTATAATATTATAGTGTAATGATATAGTGAATCGACCGAGGAGGATCGATAGATCGATCGAGGAGAAATGAGGAGCGTCGGTGGGGCAACGCCAAGGACCACTACCTCCTATCCGGGAGGTCGTGGTTCGAGTCCTGCCACGTACCAATGTGTTTCCGAATTTCGATCTCATATGTACGTTTAAGCGACGCTCCTACGGTGAAAGAAAACATCGTGAGTAAACCTGCTGACATCTGCGAAGAAACTCGAATGTTGTGTGTGAAGTCGACCAACTTCACACACTAAGGCCCGATCGCCCTAATTCAGGGTAGGCTCGAGCCCCTCGGTATGGACTGATATAAGCTAATATGATGATGAAAAAATAAATACTTTTTGTATAATAAAAGAATCCCAATTACCATCAAACTTACTGATTGCACAGCAAAATACTTACCTCAAAACATAATTAAGCTACAATTTAGGTTCATGGCGAACCACTATTTACCTACAAGTACCTATAGCGTTTATCTGGTTTAAACAAAACTGTTTTATTATTTTTACATTTTCTATTTTTTTACTACGTTTTTAGCATGCTATTTCAAAGTATATTAAAAAAGCACGCATCTAGCAAATGTGAATTTACTATGCTTTTTAGCACGCTAAAAAATCTGACTGACGGTCTGTGCTTTTAAAAAAGTATCTAATAAAAATGGCGTCGCAAGTGAAGTAGACACGGGATTTGATAAATAAATTTTGAAAGGCGTTTTGATGCTCCCTAGAAATCTCGTCTTGGAATCCAGTTTCACACCCAAACACGTTTACTCCACGATAGTCTGTAAACTATCCTGTTTTCTAGGCGTACAGCCAATAACTGTGATAAAATTTCAACCGCTTGCAAAATAATTATAGATTTTATATTTTCCACTTGCTATACGAGTTTTTTCCTCGCTTTTTTAGACAATAGCATAGCAAATGTATATCAGCGTCTTTAATTAGCATTCTTTTAAAAAACAATGCTAAATAGTACCGGTTTTATAGCAAATTTAAACCAGACTTTACTCAGATTTACCACCTAGGAGGGTGAGACGGTATAATCATTCAAACCTCATCATATCAGCCGAAGGACGTCCACTGCTGGACATAGGCCTCTCCCAAGGATCTCCACGACGACCGGTTCTGCGCTGCCCGCATCCAGCGGCTTCCCGCGACCTTCACCAGATCATCGGTCCACCGAGTGGGAGGCCTGCCTACACTACGTTTTCCGGTGCGTGGTTGCCACTCGAGAACTTTACTGCCCCAAAGGCCATCTGTTCTGCGAGAAATGTGCCCCGCCCACTGCCACTTAAGTTTAGCCATTCTGAGAGCTATGTTGGTTACTTTGGTACTCCTACGGATCTCCTCAAACCTTAACCTAACCGAACCTATTATCTATCACTCACTTCGCTCGCTCAACTCTAGTCCAGTTGAGAAGGATAGATAATTTGACGTGCAATCAGTATTTTTGATACGATTGTCATAAATAAATAAATAATGAAAATAAATTGATGGGTGATTAGTTGTTTGATGAGCATCTAAAAATATTCCAATTCAAATTAGTTATTAACGTATTAATTTTGTACATTTTGTGATCTTCTTTAAAACCTCTTCACTTCGATACTTGATTATGTTTAGAAGAAAAAAAATCAAACCCCACAAAATAGCGTCCGAAACCCACCATTTAGATATTAAATACACTCGCACCATTAAGACTAATCTAACGACGTTTAATTTATCAAAATCGATTCATACGTTCAGAAGTTACGTGAGAACTTGGGAGCGGACGTACATACATACGTACAGGTCAAACACATAACCTCTCTTTTGGGCAGTCGAGTAAAAAACAAAAAACCCTATTTTCGGGGTAAAAAAACAGCGCTCATATTTTTTTAAACATCTTTAATAACTAGATCAATGGTTGATTACGTTAACGAATATAAACTATCTAATATCAGGTACCTATATATATATATTTATCATGCGTACAGCGCAGGAGTGGAACTCCTTGCCTGCGTCAGTGTTTCCCGATTCCTATAATTTGGGGATCTTCAAGGTAAGAGTGAATAGGCATTATTTGAGTTTGCGTGTACCATCCTCGACTGCATCATCACTTACCATCAGGTGAGTTGCAGGCAAACGCACTCAAATTTTTTATAATAAAAAAAAACCTACGTACACATCACATCTAATATTTGATACCTACGTACACACCACATCTAATATTAGGTACCTACGTACACATAACATCTAATATTAGGTACCTACGTACACATAACATCTAATATTAGGTACCTACGTACACAATACATCTAATATTAGGTACCTACGTACACATTACATCTAATATTAGGTACCTACGTACACATTACATCTAATATTTGGTACCTACGTACACATTACATCTAATATTAGGTACCTACGTACATATTACATCTAATATTTGGTACCTATGTACACACCACATCTAATATTAGGTACCTACGTACACATTACATCTAATATTAGGTACCTACGTACACACCACTTCTAATATTAGGTACCTACGTACAACCACATCTAATATTAGGTACCTACGTACACACCACATCTATTATTTGATACCTACGTACACACCACATCTAATATTAGGTACCTACGTACACACCACATCTAATATTAGGTACCTACGTACACACCACATCTAATATTAGGTACCTACGTACACACCACATCTAATACCAGGCACCTACATTCACGTTACATATAGTATCAGGCACCTATGGATACATCACAAACGCATAAATACAAAAGTTCTCCAGCTTACTTTCGCAAACTATATGAATATATTTTCAATACTGTACAGTACATAGTAAGGCTATTTCTTAATTTATTTCATACTGCTTTCTCTTCTTTTTTCTGCGCTGCTTCTGAATCTGCAAACATAATTTAATGGAATACAATACTTGAATAAAATTGCTATAAAGGCGGTAATACTACAGATTTTCGTTATTATTGACGTCAATTACTCCTAAACGATAGAAAATCCAAGGTTGAAAAAAAATCCTTATTGTTGATGATGTTTGTTAAAGTCAAAAGCTATTAGAAACACAATTGAGCAGTTTTGAAAAAATCCAAAAGATAGGTCTACACTGTTACCAAAGTATATAAGGTGGAACAAAATTAGCTGATACTAATTTAACTGGCGCTTCTACCCATGAAACTGAACAACTTTCCCCATGGAATCCATAGTCAAATCGCAAAAAAAATTGGCTCTCCCATACTAACTCGATCAGCTGATCAGCCAACTTAGTATGGAAAGTTCAAATTTTTTTTTGAGATTTGACTATGGGTTTCATGGGGAAAGTTGTTCGGTTTCATGGGTAGAAGCACCAGTTAAAATAGTTTTACCTAATTTTGTTAGACCTTATATACAGGGTGTTAATCTAAAAGTGCGTCATATTCACAGATATAATAGTAAATCGTGTTACCATCAAATGTTGACTATACATAATTTCAGGTTATTCAAAAAACGAAAAAAGAAACAACAAGTATGTTTTAGAGTGTGAATGGGAATAAACCATTTTCTTTCGCGCTTGATTTCGGACGGAATGGGAATACACCTAAAGCAACCGAGGTCACCGAGGTCGGGTGTCTACGAGTATTGGCAAGTATAGCAGCTGCTTGGCGGGCTTAGGACCGACAAAATAACCAATTTATTTATTAGTTACCTAGTTCTGAACAAAAACAACAAAAACGCGAGAAATAAACGTGGTTATTACGTACTTACTAAGAAACGATTGAGGCATTAGGCGATAGTCTCTCTCTGAGATTTTGAGTCGCACACGCAGCAAGCATCACTCGTTGGTTTGGTCTTCCACAGCTTGCCCTAAGCTGTTACCACTTATTGCATAAAGACGCACCATTGCTCATAAGTCCACGTTGGAATAATTGTAAAGTCGCACCATTTCACATTGGAATAATTGTCCATCTTGACACGAAACGTTGGTGCAACGAGCGGGAGCGCTAGACAAAGGTCGCGGGTGCACTGACTGATAGATATGATAACTTGCGAATGCGCCGCGGCTCATCAAAGAATGTCAAAGAGCCGCGCCGGCGCGCGCCGCCCCGCTGGCGGAACAATTGTGTCCTTTGGCGGCACAGCGCCGCCGCGCCGGCCGCGGCCGGCGTAGCCGCATAGCATCGCATAGTGATGTGCATGATATTTCGATAATAAGAGTTGTGTGCATATGGTGTCGGTAAAAAAAAATTAAAAGATATTTTTTGGTAAAAATGTTAGGTCGTTATTTTATAATTTTATTGGATTCAGAATCAGTACTATACCTACTTCCGAGAATTTGACGCACTTTTAGATTAACACCCTGTATATTAGTATTAACGTACCTTTCCATTAACTCTAGTTATGACTGATATTTTGAAGTATCAATTATAAAAAAATACAACAATATTTGTTAAGATAATACAAAGTGTTATTATTTTTATACTTTAATTGTAGTTTTTGATTAATACGAAAAACCATTGAAAAAGTGTGGTTATTTTCTTTACTCTTTACACGTAAAGAAAAGGAAAGAGACGACTGTTCCAATCAATACCTTAACCCTTCCAACAGGGAGTATTGATTGTAAGCGGCGCGGACGCTTCGTAAGCGGTTCAATTTATTTTTTTACTTTTGTACGAAACCTATTAAAAATGATTTGATTACAGATCTCGATATATAATGATACTATAGCTGTTTCCCGCGGCTTCACCCGCGTGGACAACGCTTCTATGACTTTTCGAGGTGCAAGCGGCTCGCGAGCGTGAAAAAAAGTAGCCTATGTGTAGGTCCTAACCTGTCTACCTACCAAATTTCAGATAGATCCGTTCAGTAATTTTTGCGTGAAAGAGAAACAAACATACATCCATACATTCTTACAAACTTTCTCGTGTTTATTAATATTATAGTAGGATTTGAAACGCTAACTATCGTTTCGAGCCGATCTCTTTTGTCGCGTTTCATAATTAAATTCTTTTTTGATGTCGTTGCTCTATGGTATTTGAATTTGAAAATAGTTGTTATTTTTTGACAAGAGAAAAACAAAGGTTGATCGTGATCCCGTCTACAGTGATGCGAATTTAAATTTTTTGGATAAATTGTTTTATAAGTTGTTGTTGAGGCCCACAATTTTATTCTGTGGTAAGTAATTTGTATAAGGAAACCGCTTTGCGTGTATTTTTGGTACTGCGGCGAACTACATTTATATATCTCCGTAGGGTTTCATCCACCCCCCTGCGAGGTTGACGTCCCGACGGTTTTCCTCAATAAGGATTAATCCTGAGATGGAGCTGTGCTGACCACCAGCCAGTCCTTTCACTGCCCGCCCAGCTGCTTGCCAAGGGAAGTGAATATTATTTTATCTTTTGTCCCGAGCGTCTCTCTAACTCTTTGACTTTTCTGCCTTCCTAGAAGATTTCCTGCATCCAGTTTCTAACCATTTATTATTTATTTTAAATTTTAAAGGTGTTTTGTATCTGATACGTGTTATGTTAGAAAAATAGGGTAATTCAGACCAAAGCGAAATTTAATTATTTTAGAGCTTAGTAATTTATTTAAGTACCAAAGGGGCGGTAACGATCGTTGCCTACCGGCATTCTATAAAATAACTTTTTATATACTAATAAAATTGTAACTTTAAATTTATTTCCGATATTTGCCCATAAATAAAGTAGGTCATTGTTTTAAATTTTCAACACGGTCAACCAATGTAATCGCACCTTTTTTTTATACTCATATTGTTTATTGTTCCTTCCTTTTAAAATAATCATAAAAATACATATATTCTAATTTACCCCATAACCTTTTTTCCTTAAAACTCCGTTTAGGCCCGAACCTCTAAATCTTACGTATCATATGTGGCAAACTCCGTAAGGGTTTTTATCCCCAGTTCCCATTATTTTTGCCACATATTTATGGCGCCCGAACTAATGTTTTATCCCCTTTTCTGCCTTTAATCTTTCCCTAACGAACCCGTTTTTTTGTCGTTCGTGGGTGTATCCGTTTTCCGGATATTATGGTTCAAGTTTTAATACCTCAAGACCCTTACTTAATTTAATCGTGCAGTTTTCGTTGAAACATAAGGTTTTTTTGTTTGTATGCACGGTATTTTTTTGCTTCTCTTCACACGGGTCGTTTTTTCCCGGCTTAATGGCATTATACCTCTTTCGGATAATTGCTTACGTGTTGTTGAGTTGTTTTTGCCTGTGTATTCCCTTACGATTCCAAGAGAATTTTTAATTTAAGTAGTCAATGGCCAGACTCTAGATTTCTTTCAGTCGAAAGTCGGGACAGACTTACTTTTAGTTCACGATTATTTAACGTTGTTTTAAGGGAAAAATCTTTAAGGGTTACTGTTTGGAATATTTTTACGCGTTGCTTTGCGAGGTACTCCTTAAATTTTTGGCGTACCCTGTTCACTTTTATGTGACAACGTTTCTGTATTCCGCAGTATTGTTTAGATTTCTTGAGGTCTTATAACAATTTCCCATTTTTCAAATTTCTTTCATTAATCTTGCCCTAGTCTTACCTCAAATGGCCTATTTTTCGGTAGAGTTGTCCCTTTAGACTCTTGCGTATCGCGTTTCAGACTTCCGGTGTTAATTTTATCCGTGAGTCGGATTTTCACGCATCCGCCTTTACCGTTTTTGTCCACATTTTCGCTGGCGTAACCGACTATGTTTCGCAAGTTTTTTCAGTTCGTGACAACCCTACTGGTCTTTAATGTTTTACTAGTTCTGGGGTTTTTTCCCTCGAGATGTGTTAAGCTTGACAGCCCTACTTGCCTATTGTGCGGAGTGCTCCTTTTTTCCTTCTTCGTTCTCTCTTTATACTATCTAGTTTTAATTAGTTGTTTAGTTATGCTCTTTCGGCATTAGTTGACTATTTTAGGCTGTGCATAGCGATCCCTTAACACTAGTGTGTTGTTGGGGTTATTAAGTTGGTTCACTTTTAGATGGAGTTTTTGCCGTTTGTATGTGTACGTTCGTGTATAAATGTCAACTTCTACCAGCTTCAAGTAAACGTTCGTAGTTAACTAGTTACTTAGAGAGTTTTTATTTTTTTCTTCTTCAGGGCTGTCCAACGTCTATAGGGTTGTCCAAATTTCAAAAATTTTTTGGACTTCTCGCCTTTTTTTTTGTGAGTTTGTGGGTATTTTGAAACGCTAACTATCGTTTCGAGCCGATCTCTTTTGTCGCGTTTCATAATTAAATTCTTTTTTGATGTCGTTGCTCTATGGTATTTGAATTTGAAAATAGTTGTTATTTTTTGACAAGAGAAAAACAAAGGTTGATCGTGATCCCGTCTACAGTGATGCGAATTTAAATTTTTTGGATAAATTGTTTTATAAGTTGTTGTTGAGGCCCACAATTTTATTCTGTGGTAAGTAATTTGTATAAGGAAACCGCTTTGCGTGTATTTTTGGTACTGCGGCGAACTACATTTATATATCTCCGTAGGGTTTCATCCACCCCCCTGCGAGGTTGACGTCCCGAAGGTTTTCCTCAATAAGGATTAATCCTGAGATGGAGCTGTGCTGACCACCAGCCAGTCCTTTCACTGCCCGCCCAGCTGCTTGCCAAGGGAAGTGAATATTATTTTATCTTTTGTCCCGAGCGTCTCTCTAACTCTTTGACTTTTCTGCCTTCCTAGAAGATTTCCTGCATCCAGTTTCTAACCATTAATTATTTATTTTAAATTTTAAAGGTGTTTTGTATCTGATACGTGTTATGTTAGAAAAATAGGGTAATTCAGACCAAAGCGAAATTTAATTATTTTAGAGCTTAGTAATTTATTTAAGTACCAAAGGGGCGGTAACGATCGTTGCCTACCGGCATTCTAGAAAATAACCTTTTTATATACTAATAAAATTGTAACTTTAAATTTATTTCCGGGAATTGTCCATAAATAAAGTAGGTCGTTGTTTTAAATTTTCAACACGGTCAACCAATGTAATCACACCCTTTTTTATACTCATATTGTTTATTGTTCCTTCTTTTTAAAATAATCATAAAATACATATATTCTAATTTACCCCATAACATTTTTTTTTTCTTAAAACTCCGTTTAGGCCCGAACCTCTAAATCTTACGTATCATATGTGGCAAACTCCGTAAGGGTTTTTATCCCAGTTCCCATTATTTTTGTCACAGATTTCATTTCCAACTACATCAATTTCATCACGAATTTTTAACTATATAAACAAGTAACGTTGGCATCAGTTTGTTTATAATTAAGCTTACGAAGTCATCTCAACAAAAACAAAAAACATAAAATATTGTTTTTGTTTATGCCTGTATCGGTCGTAGCTTAGTATGATTTGCGTGGTTGGGTTTATTATGCAAGTTAACTAACCTGAAGCATGGTCATCACTTAGATGGGCTTGACTATTAGTAGTATTTTTCTCGAACGTTTCCGTCCTTCGCAATGCACATTAAGGCGAGATATTGATTGGATCTGTCTTTTTCTTAACGTGTAAAGAGTAAAGGAAATAATCACACTTTTTCCTTTTTTTCAATGGTTTTTCGTTTCAATCAAAAACTGCAATGAAAGTATAAAAAATAATAACATTACTCACTTTGTATTATCATAACAAATATTTTTGTATATTTTTTAAAATTTAAACTCCAAAATATTAGTCTTGATAGTAAATAGAGTTGAAAGTAACGGTGTAGACCATCTTTTGTGTTTTTTTTTCTGAGCCAAAACTGCTCAATCGTGTTTCTAATAGCTTTTGACTTTAAACAACATCATAAAAACTAAGGGTATTTTTTTAAACATTGGGTTTTTCTATCGTTTAGGAGTAATTGACGTAAAAATAACGAAAATCTGTAATATTACCGCCTTAAGTGAAATCCAAGATCGTTGTAGGTGACAAAAATTCCTTAAGTCAAATTTTTTTAAATTGTAAAATTGGGATGACGACGGCATCAAAAATAATTTATAAACTCTTGATCACTAACTTATAAAATTCACCTTCAGCCTCCTCCAAAAATTTTATAAAAATTTACACGTTTAATCTTCCATCAAGTCTTCAATGTTTAAGAGGATTATGAAGCTGCGAATTTTCATACAAACAGCGTTAACGATTTTCATCTCTTAAATGTTAACCGATTTTGACCAATTTTTGATAGGTTGTCAGTCAGAATAATATTTTTTTTTCTATCGAGCCAAAACTGCTCATTCTTGTTTCTAATAGCTTTTGACTTTAAGGAACATCATAAAAATAAAGGTATTTTTATGATGTCCTTGTGACATGGTAACTAGTGTGATGATAAATTGTCTTATTTACATTATTGGAAAATCCTTAGTAATATTATAAACGTGAAAGTTTGTATGTATGGATGTTTGTTACTCTTTCACGCTTCAACCACTAAGCAGATCGGGTTGAAACTTGGCACATATATATAGGTTAGGTCCTGGAATAGGACAAAAGGCAAATTTTTATCCCCGAAAAACTTCTTATTCCCACGGGAAAATCTATAACAACGTGGGCGTAGCCGCGGGCGGACGGCTTGTTCCAAATAAAAATACTACAGGAAGGTAGGTACACAATAAATAATCTATGTACTGTATCGTCAGATTTATAAAAGTTATATGACAGAACCTCGCGTAAATTCAAGGCGAAGCCAATAAAAACCACTCCAAATGTGTATGTACACTGTACAAGAACTATAGATATCAAAACAACTGCAAAATAGTCGATAGTCTTTGCTAAGACGTCGTCAAAGACACACATACACACACATAACATACCGATACCGCACAAATGTTTCAAAAAGTGGCTTCAACTTGACAGTTCACAGCATTCTATCTGAACTTTTATTTGACCTAGGACTGTATTATAGTCATACTAGATTTTGCCAGCGGCTTCTCTCACGTGAATATAGTTTCTATGACTGTCTTCGAGCGTGCGCAGTACGCGAGCCTCAAGCGGCTTGCGAGCGTGTAAAAAGTAGCCTGTATGTTAATCCAGGTCCTAAGCTGTCTACCTAGATGGTGGAGCATCGGGAGCCGGGTCGTTCCTTTCCCTCTAATATGTTTGATGGGAGCGATGGCTGACTCTCGCGTTATACTCGTGACCGCTGTCCGTGTCCGTGGCCTACTCTTGTCAAAAGTATCAATGACATACATTTCGTGTCATATTATTTTCATGTTCTAATGACATAATCTGGTTTATTTCAAGGATCGTATTTTGACATTATTAACTAATGATTTTTTATTACTATATTTTTCACAAATGGAATAATGTTCTTATTATTCTGTAATTTGCATCTATTTTGATTAAATACCTTGAATCTTGAATCTACCTACAAAATTTTTAGCCACATACGTTCAGTAGTTTTTGCATGAAAGAGTAACAAACATCCATACATACAAACTTTCACATTTGTAATATTAGAAGAATGTACGTAGTGCCTACCGTGTTCTACTGCCACGTCGTCCCACTTCTGCCGTTCACTGGTTCCGAATATCAGGAAGAACGTGTTTGCTAGCACGTAGAAGACTGAGGAAAGATAAAACACCTTACGCCACTCGCTGGCATTACCCTGAAACAGACAGATTTTAAGTGAGTAAGTAAGTCACATCATCATATCAGCTCATAGACGTCCCCATCGAGGGGCTCGAGCCTACCCTGAATTAGGGCGATCGGGCCTTAGTCGACCACGCGGGCCCAGTGCGGGTTGGTTGACTTCACACACACGAGTTTCTTCGCAGGCGTGTGCAGGTTTCCTCACGATGTCTCTTTCACCGCAAGAGCGTCGGATAAACTTACATATGAAACGTAAATTCGAAATCACATTGCAATGGTATGTGGCGGGATTCGAACCACGAACTCCCGTACAGAAGGCGGCGGCCCTAGCCGTTACGCCACCGACGCTCCGTAAGACGACGACGTCAGTAAGTAAATATTCTTTATTACACACCAGAAAAACATTACAGAAACTATGCTTAAATATGTACAGTGCAAGGCAGCCTTATCGATTTAAACGAATTCTTCCAGGCAACCTTAAAGTAACCGGTAGGAGTTGGTACGTAAAAAAGGCTAAATGCAGGTGGCTGCAGATAAAAAACAATATTTCTACGAAAATATACATATAAATATAGAGAGAGGGTGTAACAAAATTGGTGTAGGTCCCGTTAACTTAGGTTTCTACTACACACACACACACACACACACACACACACACACACACACACACACAAAACACACAAACACACATTGCTCGCTAATCCTAATAAATTACAGGATACATTGGAATAATAACTCTAAGTATTAACTGTTGACATCTCGCACCGTCTATTTTCTGTAAACTTCGTGCTAAATTGGTTACCTACAGGACAGGCATTGCCTAGTGTAGGACCCAAGCTACCCCACTTGTGCAAACAAATTTAAGAGTTACTCTCTCACACACACTACTTTTCTACTGCACCATCTTATTTGTTCTTCTCCTCGTAAGATTTATCTGTATACCAGCTTAGGTTGTAGTGCCATACGTAGAAATGTAATACAGAGATTGTTAGCAATAACGTAACTATTGTGAAAGAGATCAAATAAATAAATTATTATTATTATTATTACTCATCATACTGAACAACTTTTCCCAAGGAACCCATAGTCAAATATCAAAAAAAAATTTGACCCTACATACAAAAATGCACAAAATTGGTTGATCAGTTGATCGTTTTGTATGAAAAGTTAAAACATTTTTTTGCGATTTCACCAAAGTCACAGAACAAAAGTAGTTCAGTATAATAAGTAGAAGCCCCAGTTGACGGGACCTACACCAATTTTATACAATGTATACAGGATACATATAATATATAAAATTCTCGTGTCACAGTTTTCGTTCCCTTACTCCTCCGAAACGGCTTGACCGATTCTCATGAAATTTTGTGAGCATATTGAGTAGGTCTGAGAATCGGCCAAAATAAATTTTTTTTTAGGATAGGGTAGTGTAGGGTAGGGTAGTGTAGGGTAGGGTAGGGTAGTGTAGTGTAGGGTAGTGTAGTGTAGGGTAGGGTAGTGTAGTGTAGTGTGTATGTAGGGTAGGGTAGGGTAGTGTAGGGTAGGGTAGTGTAGGGTAGGGTAGGGTAGTGTAGTGTAGTGTAGTGTATGTAGGGTAGGGTAGGGTAGTGTAGGGTAGGGTAGTGTAGGGTAGGGTAGGGTAGTGTAGTGTAGGGTAGTGTAGTGTAGGGTAGGGTAGGGTAGGGTAGGGCAGTGTAATGTAATGTAAGGCGGTACGTAGTTCGCCGGGACAGCTAGTCTAATATATAAAATTCTCGTGTCACAGTTTTCGTTCCCTTACTCCTCCGAAACGGCTTGACCGATTCTCATGAAATTTTGTGAGCATATTGAGTAGGTCTGAGAATCGGCCAAAATAAATTTTTTTTAGGATAGGGTAGTGTAGGGTAGGGTAGTGTAGGGTAGGGTAGGGTAGTGTAGTGTAGGGTAGTGTAGTGTAGGGTAGGGTAGTGTAGTGTAGTGTGTATGTAGGGTAGGGTAGGGTAGTGTAGGGTAGGGTAGTGTAGGGTAGGGTAGGGTAGTGTAGTGTAGTGTATGTAGGGTAGGGTAGGGTAGTGTAGGGTAGGGTAGTGTAGGGTAGGGTAGGGTAGTGTAGTGTAGGGTAGTGTAGTGTAGGGTAGGGTAGGGTAGGGTAGGGCAGTGTAATGTAATGTAAGGCGGTACGTAGTTCGCCGGGACAGCTAGTCTAATATACAGGTTGTAACATATAGGTGTGGTGATACTTTAAGGTGGGCTTCTAACCATCAAACTGAACAACTTTCTCCATGGAACCCATAGTCAAATCGCAAAAAAAAATTTGGCTCTCCCATACTAACTCGATCAGCTGATCAGCCAACTTAGTATGGGAAGTTCAATTTTTTTTTTGCGATTTGACTATGGGTTCCATGGAGAAAGTTGTTCAGTTTGATGGGTACAAGCCCACCTTAAAGTATCACCACACCTATATGTTACACCCTGTATAAAATTCTCGTGTCACAGTTTTCGTTCCCTTACTCCTCCGAAACGGCTTGACCGATTCTCATGAAATTTTGTGAGCATATTGAGTAGGTCTGAGAATCGGCCAACATCAATTTTTTTTTTTTTAGGGTAGGTTAGTGTAGGGTAGGGTAGTGTAGGGTAGGGTAGGGTAGTGTAGTGTAGGGTAGTGTAGTGTAGGGTAGGGTAGTGTAGTGTAGTGTAGTGTGTATGTAGGGTAGGGTAGGGTAGTGTAGGGTACGGTAGTGTAGTGTAGTGTAGTGTATGTAGGGTAGGGTAGGGTAGTGTAGGGTAGGGTAGTGTAGGGTAGGGTAGGGTAGTGTAGTGTAGGGTAGTGTAGTGTAGGGTAGGGTAGGGTAGGGTAGGGCAGTGTAATGTAATGTAAGGCGGTACGTAGTTCGCCGGGACAGCTAGTCTAATATATAAAATTCTCGTGTCACAGTTTTCGTTCCCTTACTCCTCCGAAACGGCTTGACCGATTCTCATGAAATTTTGTGAGCATATTGAGTAGGTCTGAGAATCGGCCAACATCATATTTTTTTTAGGGTAGGGTAGTGTAGGGTAGGGTAGTGTAGGGTAGGGTAGGGTAGTGTAGGGTAGGGTAGGATAGTGTAGTGTAGGGTAGGGTAGTGTAGTGTAGTGTATGTAGGTTAGGGTAGGGTAGTGTAGGGTAGGGTAGGGTAGGATAGGGTAGTGTAGTGTAGGGTAGTGTAGTGTAGGGTAGTGTAGGGTAGGGTAGGGCAGTGTAGTGTAGTGTATGTTGGGTAGGGTAGTGTAGGTTAGGGTAGTGTAGGGTAGGGTAGTGTAGGGTAGGGTAGTGTAGTGTAGGGTAGGGTAGGGTAGGGTAGGGTAGGGTAGGGTAGGGCAGTGTAATGTAATGTAAGGCGGTACGTAGTTCGCCGGGACAGCTAGTAATTATATAAAATACAAATCATATAATCATAAATATTATATAAATAATAGTAAATATAAAAATAGTAGTTTATTAGTAATTAACTAATAAATAAATTTTACGGTAGTAGGACATTATAATTGACCGTATGGCTCTGGGCTTAGAAGTAGGCCATCCTAATTCTTCGAATAGGTGTCTTAAGAGTTGATTAAGGCCACACCCTGGACACTTCATACAACGGGCAAGAAATGACATTTCAAAAAACGATTGACGGAACAAACAAAATGGCGGCGAAATCCTATACGTTTGACAACCAAACTGTAACTAATCTGTATCAATCTGGGTGACGAGGGGGTGAGGTCGCAATCTAGAGAGCGGCAGGGAGTGTCCTTACTGTATGTTAGTACTAATATATTAAATACTTTGCTAAGGGACTTAAACGGGAGGATGGGCAGCAGCGCCCATTCCGAGCAACCGCACTGCGATCGCCTACCCGCCTGCCAAGCGTGGCGATTACGGCAAAACCCCCCAATGATGAGGCAGGCCTTCTACTCGGTGGATTGATGACCTGGTGAAGGTCGCGGGAAGCCACTGGATGCGGACAGCGCAGAACCGTACGTCGTGGAAATACTTAGCTAAAAATTTTTAGGTTATTCTTCAACTTATTACAAAATTTGTTATATTCCTAACTTTTCCTATTCTATTTTAGTTTAATCCTAGTATATCCTTATAAGTATATATTGTAATCGAATTACGCAGTACCCATAATGTGCCCTTATTTTTTTTATTCGTATTTTTTATTACTTTTTATTTTTATCTTTTTGAGATAAGTACCAAAAGAGTTAAATATATATATATATATATATATATATATATATATATATATATATATATATATATATATATATATATATATATATATATATAGAAATAGAAATTGAAGTAACCTGTATTAGTTATGTACTTGTAATTTATCTTTATTATTAAGTATTAATTTTTAGTTGCACATGCACCCACCCGCTATCATTTCACTTCCTCGTCTCCTCCATTCACCAAAGGTTGGCTGGAATAAATAGCTTAAAGCGATAAGTCCGCCTTTGCGTATCATTGTATATTTTGCTAGTTTATATTATATTTTTAATTTCTGTATATTTGGTGTGCAATAAAGGATTATTATTTTTGGTTTTTGTTAATTGTCTAATAAAGTAATTCACCGATTTTGATTAAATTTCTATGGGACTACAAGGGAAGCACTATATTTCAAATAAATAAATAATCATGAAAATCGGTTCACCCAGTCAAAATTTATGAGATAACACTCATAAAAAAAAACATACAGACGAATTGAGAACCTCCTCCTTTTTGGAAGTCGCTTGAAAATATTTAAAACCTACATCATCAGTGAGTATAACACCGGCAACCAACGGGGCGATGATAGAGATGATGTTGGCGAAGCAGTTGGTGATGACCATCATCTGGCCCGCGAAGTTCGGTGACATGTCGATGTGGACAAGCTGTAAGAACATTTTTTAAAAACAAAAAGATTCTCAACTTACATCATCAGTGAGTATAACACCGGCAACCAACGGGGCGATGATGGAGATGATGTTGGCGAAGCAATTGGTAATGCCCATCATCTGGCCCGCGAAGTTTGGCGACATGTCGATGTGGACAAGCTGTGGGAAGAATTTTTTTTTATCAGTAAGGTGCATTGCACACGACGGGGCGGGGCGGGCCGGTCAATTTCGCCGCTAACGATAACACAAAGGGAATCTTGTACTACCAACGCAAGGACAGAAAGACCGCGCCAACCGCGCCGCCTCCATGTGCGTTGGTAGTATAGGATTCCCTTTTGTGCTATCGTTGGCGGCGAAATTAAACGGGCCCGCCCCGCCCCGTCGTGTGCCAAGTGTCTAAATAGTATCAAGTCGTAGCTCATTTGGCTACGAACTCAGATGTATAGACGATTATTTTTTTAGAAAAATGCATGTTTTCATTCGAGAAGAGAATGCCTCTGATAACACAAAGGTACGTGCAGCACATATTATTACTCGGGTCTGCTGGAAGAAATTTCCTTCGAATTAAGTGGTACTCTTAATGTGACCTTACTTTTTTTAAATTGTATATTTTTATTGCTTTTTATTTTTATCTTTTTTGAGATACCAGCAGAGATAATACAATAGAAATAGTAACTTAAGTATATAGAGGTAAGAAAAGCAAATATTCGGTATCTTTGTTTAAAAAAATGATTATGGAAATATTTTTAAATATCTCGTATAAATTAATCTATAAAATTAAAAAAAATGGAATTTTATCATTTTTATTTAGAGTAAGGCAGTCTTGAGTATGAAAAAGCCAAAATGGAACATGACATAATATGGAAGATAATGTAATTTTCCCATCTCAAAAAATGCCCAACGCGCCTAAAGAAGTTTTCACTTGAAAAAAAAAACTGTTAACCAACCAAGAACCCAGTGTAGTGACCAGCGTTGAGACCCACGACAACAGAGAGCAGTGCCACCGCTACGACCACGTTGCCGGCTGGGGAGTAAGAGAGCCCGACCAGAGCTACCGCTGGGCCGAAGAACCCTGGTCAAAAAGAAAACAACCATTATGAACCATAATGTACCTAGTCTTAGCTCTGTGCTACTTGCGTGATTTGGTCAATATACAGGTTAATTGGCCTGAAACACGATCATTACCTGAATGGGTTTGACTGTTTTTCAAGCGACTTCCAAAAAGGAGGAGGTTCTCAATTCGTCTGTATGTTTTTTTTATGTTTGTTACCTCAGAACTTTTGACTGGGTGAACCGATTTTTATAATTTCTTTTTTATTAGAAAGCTAGTGCTTCCTGTGTGGTCCCATTTAAATTTTATCAAAATCGATGTAGTACTTTTTTAGAAAATTAACAAAAACCAAAAATAATGATGCAAAAATGTACTAAGTTGTTCCGATGGAAGTCGGTTTTTTAACGTGTTTAGCGTTTTCAATTATTCTCGACCGTTTCCATATTTAGCAAGGCGTGAGCCATTGGTGCCAGTTGCTATTATTAGATCGCAGTCGTTAAACCGTGAGAAGTAGGCGGTAGCTTCTGACAGTGGGGTTTGCATGACTTTACTTTCCCGAGTAAAAGAGGAGACCAGATTTCAAAAAACGAATGACGGAACAAACAAAATGGCGGCGAAATCCTATACGTTCGACAACCAAACTTTAACCAATCTGTATCAATCTAGGTGACGAGGGGGTGAGGTCGCCATCCAGAGAGCGGCAAGGAGTGTCCATACTGTATGTAGTACTAATATTATACGAGTATATACTTTGCCAGCAGTGGGGACGGTAACGAATAATTATTAAATTTATTAAATTATTGTGGCTCAGTGTGGCTTGCGTCTTCATGTCGATTATAACGGTTAAACAACTTTTCGCACGGTCGCAAATCTGCATCGTTGTGACGTCAGTATATGCTGATCATCATCATATCAGCCGAAAGACCAGTCATGCGCTGCCCGTATCCAGCGGCTCACAGAATCGCTAAACATAAGTGGCAGTGGGCAGTACATTTAGCTCGTAGAACAGATGGCCTTGAGAGTATTGAGAGTAGTAAATTTCACGAGTGGCGACCGCGCACTGGAAGATATAGAGTAGGCAGACCTCGCACACGATGGACCAACGACCTGATGAAGAACACTGGAAGCCGCTGGATAGCTGATAGTTTCATTTTTCTTGACAGGTTTCATGCTTTGTGATGCATTCTAGACACCGGGACAGGTGAAAGTAAATAAAATTTTGTAATGGAGTTAACAGTACGGTTAAAGTTACTATGTATTAACTAAAGTTGTTTCAAACTGAGTAAGATGACTAGCTAATGAAGCTCCAGGAATTGTAAATATTAGTGAAATAAGTATATCAAATAAAATATAAACTAAACAATAAAGCACTTGATTAAGTCGAATGAAAATCTGTTCAAAGAATCTTTGTCGCTAACGGAATAACAACTTTCCCGACACTTGGTCTACTCATAAGTAAGAGTTTTGATGTTATCTCCAAAATACTAAACGTTCTTGATGCGTGATTAAAAACCCCCGACTTAATATCAGCCAAAACGGATGAACTTCATTTTCGGCCGCCATTTTGTTTGCTATCAATCAGATTTTTTGTATACTTAAAATCTGCCTGGTAAAGATCGCGGGAAAACGATGGATGCGGGCAGCGCATGACCGGTCGTCGTGGTAATCCTTGGGGAAGGCATTTGTCCAGCATTGGACGTTTTTCGGCTGATATAATGATGATATTGATGAAATCTGCCTTGGGTGCACATTATTTTAGTTATACTTAGTGCGGTCCAAAAGTGTCCGGCCTAACAAAGAAAACAAGTAGATATATTTACAATTTTATTTTTATTTTTCGATATAGTCCCCCTCTATTTCAACGCACTTTGCAGATCTCGTGATAAGCATTTCTATCCCCTTATAAAAATATTCTGGAGTTTTGTCCTCGAAATGGGTAAAAACTGCTTGGGCCACTTCATCATCCGAAGAAAATCGTCTTCCCCTTAAGTCTGCCTTAAGTCTCGAGAACAAGTAGTAGTCGCTTGGGGCCAGGTCTGGGCTGTAAGGGGGGTGGCGAATTTCCTCGAAGCCACATTTAGCTACAGCAGCTTTGGAAATTGCAGCAGTGTGAACGGGAGCATTATCGTGGAGAAGCCGAACACCTCTACTAAGTTTTCCACGTCGTTTCTGCTTGATCGCCTCTCGCAACTGCTCAATAAGGGTGGCGTAGTAGCTGCCATTTACCGTGGTATTCCTTTCTTTTATGTCAATCATTAGTATTCCGTGACAATCCCAGAATACCGTTGCCATAATCTTTTTGGTGGATTGCGTTACCTTGGCCTTTCTAGGTGGCTTTTCATCAAGACGACGCCACTCCATCGATTCCCTTTTAGACAGGGGATCATAGTACAAAACCATGGTTTCGTCTCCCGTAACAATCGACTCCAAATAACTTTTTCCGTAACGCCTATAAACGTCTAAAACTTCTTGAGAACACGCTTTTCTCTCAGTACGCTGCAAGCTCGAAAGAAGTTTGGGTACCCACCTAGCACTAACTTTATTCATGTGAAGATGATCATGTAGTATCCTAAGTACTGAAGTTTTGGAAAGTCCGGTTCTTGCCGCTATTTCTTTAGTCTTTAGTCTTCGATCACTCAGAACTTCCTCTTCCACTAATTTAATACATTGCTCGGTGAGTACTTCTATAGGCCGGCCGGAGCGAGGTTCGTCGTCAATGGATTCCCGCCCCAATCGAAACTGTTTACTCCATTCTTTTACCGTGGAAAATGATGGAGAAGAATCCCCGTACACGGCATCCAACCTTTTTTTTATATAGGTCGGGCTGACCCCTTCCTTAGTCAGGAATTTGATCACGGAACGATATTCCAATTTGATCATTTCGAAAGTTTTCCGGATTCGTATCCGTAAAATCAAAACTACAACCAACAGAAACGCCAAAACCAGACTCGAAAAAGCAGACTAAATGACAATCGCGATGACATCTTTTTTATTTTTTTTTAAGCCGCCAAATTTTTCCAGCCAGAAAGTTTTGGACCGAACAGGTATTAAGGGAACAGTAATGAAGGGGACCTCTTTGCCTGCGTCTGTGTTTCCCAACTCTATCAATATAGGAATCTCCCAGGTGAGAGTGAATAGGCATCATTTGAGTATGCGTATACCATCCTCGAATTCATCATCATATCAGCCGAAAAACGTTCACTGCTGGACAAAATCCTCCCCCAAGGACTTCATCGTCACTTTCCATCAGGTGAGACGTATTCAAGTCAAAGGCAATCAAGTTAAAATTTTTTAAAAAACCATCTACCTCTTACCATTTTGGCGGACAGTTGACCATCTCCATGAATGGCTGAATAACCTTTCAAATATCAGATACGATGACATGTACAGACACACAGACAGAGAATTAAAACTTACAGCATCCCTTTACTTGCGTAGAGGGTTAATAAATGTATAGGTACCAATAGAGTTGGATAGTTTCCGTGAGGCGCTGATGCTGAGCCATTTCTTTTTTAACGCCAAGTCTGCCATGTAGCCCAGAGGGAAGCTGATCAGATACATGGCTAGGTACGGGAGGGCTGACATTACGCCGTTCTGTTGAAACGTAAATAATTGTTAAAAATTACATTGAATACTCTTAACTTTAGTCAAAAGGCTAAAGTTAAGAATATTCAATATAATTGTATACAGATATACAGAGTGTAAAACAATTGGTGTAAGTCCCGTTAAGTGGGGATTCTACTCATCATACCTACACCAATTTTGTAACAATCTGTATAGTTAGTTATGAAATTTAGAGAAGCCGAAAATAATATATTGGAATCGGATGACGCGTCCGGGACCGGCACGACCGTCACTTTAACAGTGAATTGACTTTTTTTTACGAAAACGACGCATTTTTGGATGTGGCCTTCATCGACGCACACGAAATATTCACTATAAATAAATGATAATGTTATTAAATAAAAGCTTCAGTGGCTCAACCGGTAACGACTCGGTCCCCCTTTCCAGAGGTGCCGGGTTCAAATCCGGACGGCCAATGTATCAATGAGTTTTTCGAAACTTACGTACATATACTCACCGATTGTTTTAACGGTGAAGGAAAACATCGTGAGGAAACCTACACACACCTGCGAAGAAACTCGAAGGGTGTGTGTGAAGTCGAACTACCCGCACTGGGCCCGCGTGATCGACTAAGGCCCGATAGCCCTAATTTAGGGTAGGCTCGAGCCCCTCGGTGGGGACGTATATCAGCTGATATGATGAATAAATGAATACTTTTCCACGTGATGCCACCCATCACAATTGTCTTCATCGTCTCCAGCGCCAGCCGCTTTATTGTCATTATCCAAAGAGGAAACAGAGGACTACGTTTGTATGGAAAAAATTGCGTCCGCGTTTCCTCTTAAAATACATTCAAACCACAGATTTGGACAGAAGGATCCGCCCGTCTCCATATTTTACTCAGTTTTTTTTCATACATACAAAAAGTAGCGCCATCTTACATAACTCGTACGAACTAGCGTGGACGAGAGTTGACATCAGTGCCACGCTAAAAGGACCTTGGTAGGTTTGTCGCTTTAAAAATGCGTTTATTTAATTTGTTAACAAAAAAATACAATTTAAGGTTACTTAACGATTATACGATATCCCATGTTTCTTTTTTGCCTTTCTTTTATGAATTTTACAGCTTCTAACAACACCAAAAGGCATTTTTATATGGAATATCTTTCCACCGCACTGGGCAATTTTTTTAATTTTCGCACCAATTCGCTGTGATCATTAGTCGCGCGCGTTGGCCGGGTCCTTCTATCGTCGTTAAGTCTTACAAGTTACTTAAAATATGAAGGATAAGTAGTTAAACCAAACTTACTGATTTGATATCGACACCCAGCACTTGGTTCATGTAGGATGGCATCAACGTCATCAGAGTCCAGAAGCCCCAGTTCTGGCCGCAATGCACGATGATAAGCGCGAAGAACGGCAGAGAGGTCCATATCGACTTCCAAGGGGTCGACAGTTTCTGGTAAACACACAAACGTATTATAAATAAACGCAAAAGTATTGAAGGTTGTTTGATTGTTCCAGTTTTACGCCTAAACGGCTGAAGGGATTTGGATGAAATATTATAGGAAGATAGATGAAGCTTTGGATTAATACTTAGGTGATTCTAATCACACTATTGCGAGCCGATTCCAGCTTGCGCACCGTGCACTCCCGATTACAGACATAAAAGCAATATACATTTCGGATCATCAGAAGGGTTTTGGCCGTATCTAAGAAATAAACTCGTCTTCGAGAAGTTTTGGAGTGTATAATCAATATTCACACACGTTTGCAACACGAGGCTTCACGATGATTCGGATGAAAACCGATTATTTTATAGACTGCGATGAGTTCGGCACGGGGCTGGCTTCCCAAGTTGACAGTTCAGCTGCTCGATCAAAAGTGCTAGTAAAATAATTGGCGCCTCTGTCGTAGCCTCTGTAGGTAGGCTGCATTGTCTTTGATGGTTCGATAATCACAACGATTCTGATTGGCTAACAAACAAGTACCGACACTACCAACTTCCGGGTTCCGGTCTCGCACAGACCACGCCTTGGCCAAAGATGACTATTATTACTACCCTAGCTAACTGCTTGACGTTTCAAGATAAAACACGCGGTGCTTCGACGCATGCATAGATGGCGCCACGTCCTTGCGCTCCGACATACATGAGGGCAAGCAAAAGATAATACAAAGATTTTTTCTTAAACTATTTCACAAAAAAAACTTGTTTTTTTTATTAATTTACTAGGTAAATCGTAAGCTGTTAAGAAAAGAATGACAGGTCCAAAAATATGTCATAGTAGTAGATGTTATAATAGGGAATCGGACTGCTAGTCATTTGAGTTACTTTTTATGATCTGTCAAAAACGAAATTTTGTTCTAAAAATGTTTGTAATACCCACAAGTTACGTCATAGATTTTAAGCGTCATTGACGAACTTATTTTGTGAATGTGATCAATTAAAATTAAAGAAGTGATGGAAAAACAAAACAAGTAAGGTATTTTGAAACTTCAAGGAGAGCAATTTTAGAAAATTATATTTCAGATTTAATTTTTGATGCAGTGAACCTTTAGGATCAACGTGCCATTTTTTCTAAAGAAGTATTTAATGAAGCCATGACGTGCCGTCAAATAATTTTGACTCAGTGGTGACTATTGGGAAAATCGACTCAAACCTCTTCATTTACCTACTACCATTAAAATTGCACTGATATTTGAAAAATTTTGCACTGATAAGTAACAAATGTTTCAGTAATACGTACTTAGCAAATTAAAGTAACATTAGTGTGACTTTTGTTGTTGTAGCTTAAATGACAAGTTACATGTCAGTGTATGTTGTAGTGTAGGATGTTACTTATTTTTAATGCTATTCATCTTTGAAAAAAAAGAATTGCAGGCCTAACCACGAGTCAGCTTCTTCAAACAGTTCATTTGTCTGGAACCGAATCCTATCTATGTTTTCACGATTTTGTTCTTGGCATACTTACTTATATTTCTTGGCATACCTACTTACTTATATTGTTTCAATCAATCCCAACTATATTCTCTTGTTACTTACAATACATTTTTGAATCAATATTCAACTAGACTGGAAATTAATCAGCTGCATTCTCAGAGCTGCATTGTTTCTTTGAACTAAAATGCAAATGGTATGAATGAGAAGCAGATAAATCCAAATATCTTATTACGTTCAAGTACATTTTGGTATGCGTTCAGAAAAATTCAATTTCCTAAGAATGAATAATGTATATTTATATGAATATTAAAGATACAATGTTCTTAGGCGAAGCATTGATTGGAACAGTTGTCCCTGCCTTTTTCTTTGCGTGTAAAGAGTAAAGAAAATAACTACACTTTTGCACTTTTTCAATGTTTTGTTGCAATTAAAAACTACAATTCATCATATCAGCCGAAGGACGTCCACTGCTGGACACAGGCCTCCCCCAAGGATTTCCACGACGACCGGTTCTGCGCTGCCCGCATACAGCGACTTCCTGCGACAAACTACAATTAATTTTAAAAAATCCAACTGGCTTATTGAATTGTGTGTTTAGACTGATCGACTTAGATTAGAGGTACTAAATCGGTCTGGTTTGGCTGTAGAATTCAAATCTCTGTTTTAATTTTTTTTCTGTCATAAAAGTTAACGAATTGTGTTTCTGCAACTGACAAAACAAATTCATTGAAATTAAGTATCAGGTTACAAAATATCACTTTCATATGTTTTGTAATAATTTCTGAGAAAAATCAAGATCCCTGCGACCAAAGTCTCCAATGCGTCGCCTTGAAAAAATCGACAACTCTTTCTATCCACTTTTGATTGACCCGGTGGAGCAAAAGGGTTGGCGCTGTTGACTGCTAGGCTGAATGTCGTGGGTTCAACTCCCACCAGAGAAAACAATCACTAATAAATAGGTTTATTCGCTCTATGTCTGGGTGTTACATATGTATGTATTAAAACGTATATAAGTATATGTATATATATCAGTCTCTGGTTCCCATAGATGTATAGAGAATCCTAGTTTGGGAACTATTAGGTAATCTGTGGTTTGAGGCCATATAACCGTGTGTGATGTGTCCCTGAATATCTTTGTATATATCAAAGTAATGTTAATGTATGTATGTATGTATGTATGTATGTATGTTTGTTCCCTATCGACTCCAAAACAGCTGGAGCGATTGTGTTGTAATTTTCAGAGAATATATATAAAAATCAATTGCCGCATGTATAAAAGATCATCGAACGGCTCGAACGATTTGGCAGATTTTTTTTGTTGTGTTCGTAATTGTAATGACAAGCACCGCGCACCCTCCATATCACCGGACGAAGCCGCAGAAAACAGCTATGCTTGTTATATTATAATTAATTATATAAATAAAAATCAATTGGCGCATGTATGAACAGCTCGACCGATTTGGCAGATTTTTTTGTTGTGTACTTAATTGTCAGGACCAGCACCGTGCAACTTCTATAATTGCGGAGGCAAAACCATGGGCAACAGCTTGTTATAGTACAAAGTATACTTTTAATTAGTTGCATGGCCTAATTCTGACCTATAATTTCTTGTACTTGTACTTTAACCGCCTCCGTGGCGTAAGTTTAGTCCATTCGCTTTACACCAGGAGGTCGCGGGATCGATCCCCGGCGGGGTCAACTTTGTAAGACTCGGTTTGGTTGGTAATAGGGCATTTTCATAGCCCGCCTGGCTAGCTACCACCATCTTATCTAAGTCTTGCCGCCAAACATCAGTGTTAACCATCATTGATGTGTCCGGCTTGAAGATAAGATGGCCAGATCTCCATTGCGCTGGAGAATCACAGTAAGCCCGCTTCCATCTTCGGCATCATCGTTACTTACCATCAGGTAAGATGATGCCATGGGCTTATCAATTGTGTTTTTTTTTTAAAAAAACGTACCATACGTAAAAAATAGAATAACAAAACACCTTAGCTCCTGCAACATGTCCCAGAGAGGTCTGGAGATACAGCCGCTCCTCATCGCCACTCAGTCGCGAGGCCTGCGGCGAGGCGGCTCCAACAAACACGTAGACTATCGTCACTAAACATCAGGTGAGATGATGCCAAGGGCTTGTCAATTGTGGATTTTAAAAAAAACGTACAATACGTAACACATAGAACAACAAAACACCTTAGCTCCTCCAACATGTCCCAGAGAGGTCTGGATATACAGCCGCTCCTCATCGCCAATCAGTCGCGAGGCCTGCGGCGAGGCGGCTCCAACAAACACGTAGACTATCGTCACTAAACATCAGGTGAGATGATGCCAAGGGCTTATCAAGTGTGGATTTAAAAATAAACGTACCATACGAAAAACATTGAACAACAAAACACCTTAGCTCCTCCAACATGTCCCAGTGAGGTCTGGATATACAGCCGCTCCTCATCGCCAATCAGTCGCGAGGCCTGCGGCGAGGCGGCTCCAACAAACACGTAGACTATCGTCACTAAACATCAGGTGAGATGATGCCAAGGGCTTATCAATTGTGGATTTAAAAATAAACGTACCATACGAAAAACATAGAACAACAAAACACCTTAGCTCCTGCAACATGTCCCAGAGAGGTCTGGATATACAGCCGCTCCTCATCGCCAATCAGTCGCGAGTCCTGCGGCGAGGCGGCTCCAACAAACACGTAGACTATCGTCACTAAACATCAGGTGAGATGATGCCAAGGGCATATCAATTGTGGATTTTAAAAAAAACGTACAATACGTAACACATAGAATAACAAAACACCTTAGCTCCTCCAACATGTCCCAGAGAGGTTTGGATATACAGCCGCTCCTCATCGCCAATCAGTCGCGAGGCCTGAAGCGAGGCGGTACCAACAAACACGTAGACTATCGTCACTAAACATCAGGTGGGATGATGCCAAGGGCTTATCTATTGTGGATTATAAAAAAAACGTAACATACGAAAAACATAGAACAACAAAACACCTTAGCTCCTCCAACATGTCCCAGAGAGGTCTGGATATACAGCCGCTCCTCATCGCCAATCAGTCGCGAGGCCTGCGGCGAGGCGGCTCCAACAAACACGTAGACTATCGTCACTAAACATCAGGTGAGATGATGCCAAGGGCTTATCAATTGTGGATTTTAAAAAAAAACGTACCATACGAAAAACATAGAACAACAAAACACCTTAGCTCCTCCAACATGTCCCAGAGAGGTCTGGAGATACAGCCGCTCCTCATCACCAATCAGTCGCGAGGCCTGCGGCGAGGCGGCTCCAACAAACACGTAGACTATCGTCACTAAACATCAGGTGAGATGATGCCAAGGGCATATCAATTGTGGATTTTAAAAAAAACGTACAATACGTAACACATAGAATAACAAAACACCTTAGCTCCTCCAACATGTCCCAGTGAGGTCTGGATATACAGCCGCTCCTCATCGCCAATCAGACGCGAGGCCTGCGGCGAGGCGGCTCCAACAAACACGCAGACTATCGTCACTAAACATCAGGTGAGATGATGCCAAGGGCTTATCAATTGTGGATTTTAAAAAAAACGTACCATACGAAAAACATAGAACAACAAAACACCTTAGCTCCTCCAACATGTCCCAGAGAGGTCTGGATATACAGCCGCTCCTCATCGCCAATCAGTCGCGAGGCCTGCGGCGAGGCGGCTCCAACAAACACGTAGACTATCGTCACTAAACATCAGGTGAGATGATGCCAAGGGCTTATCAATTGTGGATTTTAAAAAAAAACGTACCATACGAAAAACATAGAACAACCAAACACCTTAGCTCCTCCAACATGTCCCAGAGAGGTCTGGATATACAGCCGCTCCTCATCGCCAATCAGTCGCGAGGCCTGCGGCGAGGCGGCTCCAACAAACACGTAGACTATCGTCACTAAACATCAGGTGAGATGATGCCAAGGGCATATCAATTGTGGATTTAAAAAAAAACGTACCATACGTAACACATAGAATAACAAAACACCTTAGCTCCTCCAACATGTCCCAGAAAGGTCTGGATATACAGCCGCTCCTCATCATCAATCAGTCGCGAGGTCTGCGGCGAGGCGGCTCCAACAAACACGTAGACTATCGTCACTAAACATCAGGTGAGATGATGCCAAGGGCATATCAATTGTGGATTTTAAAAAAAACGTACCATACGTAACACTTAGAATAACAAAACACCTTAGCTCCTCCAACATGTCCCAGAGAGGTTTGGATATACAGCCGCTCCTCATCGCCAATCAGTCGCGAGGCCTGCGGCGAGGCGGCTCCAACAAAAACGTAGACCACAGTCCAAATGGCACCAAGAGTCCCGTTCACGTAGAATATGCCCGGCCAGCCCCAGTATTCCGCTATGAAGCCAGAGGACAGGTTCTGAAGAGCTGTTCCAAATTGTGCACCTGAGAAAATGGAGGGTATGCTATAAGAGTACAGTTGTACAGTTTCTCTCAACTTAAGGTACAGTGCAAGATTCATCAAAATCAGTTTAGAAGATTCCAAGATATGGACTATCAATCACTGGAAAACCCATTGTCGGTTAACTCCTCAAGCAGGGACATTAAACGCGCCATCGAGGCTCACGCGTGGAGTGTAATTTTGCCGCACGGCAGTCCGTTTGGCGCTTTGCTGGTATGCAAGATTTCTGAGAATTTTTGTTAAAATTATAGAAAAACTAATTAATGTTCTAATTAGCTAATGAAATCTTCTTTCTATCTATATCAATTTAAACACGATTTTTTTTTTCGTCTTTTTTTTGAATTTTTTTTGCAAACAACTTGATTTTTTTGACATTTATTTATTTATTTACACTTATAGTACACCAAAACAGTTTTGTAAAGCTAATACATACATTTATTATAATGTAGTGTACAGTAGGCGGTCTTATTGCTAAAAGCAATCTCTTCCAGACAACCTTTCAGACGTTTGTATGAAATCTGACACTAAAAAGTTTAAAAACCTGTATTTTGTAAAAATGATTTATGGAATTATAAACAGAGCAATTTTGTGACTGAAGTCGATTGTTCCTAACGTTGTCGATTATTTGTATTGTGATTTTATTTATAGGTCTTAACGAGACTTATCTCGCCGACCATCGAACACCATGCGTGTCTTCAAAAACCAGTATAGTGCGAGTCAGAACCGCACACAAAGGGTTCCGTACCATCATATTGAATGGCGCTAGTTTCTTCACGTTTGTAAAAAAAACACGTTTTTGGTATGGAGACCCCCCTTATTTTTCACTTTTTCTAATTTTTAGTATTTGTTGTTATAATGGCAACATAAATACATCATCTGTGAAAATTTCAACTGTCTAGTTATCATGGTTCATGAAATACAGCCTGGTGATAGGCGGACAGACAGATAGACGGACAGACAGCGAAATCTTAGTAATAGGGTACCTTTTGGGTATGGAACCCTAAAACAACTTAACTTAACTGAGTTCCACGTTCGCAAGTAGGCATACATCAATTACCCTAAAAAGGCAAAACACTAAACATAATAAATAGGGGTTGCAGAGGGATAATATTTGCCTTTCTTTTTCTCTACTCATCAGGTACTGCCCGAAAAAGAGAGGAACAGTTTTCCATGGACTAATGGGGCCCATCGATGGTTCGTTGAACTTGATTCATGATGTTTAGATAATGCATTTATTGCTTCAGATTTGGACGTCTAATGCTGCTGAATATAGTATGGTATATTTATGTTGAACCGACCTATATACTACCTACTAATTTTATAAACTAGCTGTTTCCCGCGGCTTCACCCGCGTGGACAACGTTTCTATAACTTTCTGAAGGTGTGCAGTGCAAGCGTGCAAGCGTGGAAAACAGCAGCCCATGTGTTAAACTAGGTCCTTATATGTCTACTTACTAAATTTCAGCCAGATCTCTTAATTAGTTTTTGCGTGAAAGAGTAACAAACATACACACTCACATACTTTCGCCTTTATAATAATAGCGTGATTTGAAAGTTTGTATGTATGGATGTTTGTTACTCTTTCACGCTTAACCCACTAGACGTATCGGGATGAAATTTAGCACTTAGATAGGTTAGGCCTTGGAATAGGAGATAGGCTACATTTTACCCGGGAAAACGACTTATTTTCAGAGGAAAATCGAAAACAACGCGCGCGTAGCCGCGGGCGGACGGCTAGTAATTTAAGTAAATTACCCTTAACGGGCATGTCTTTATACACGACTTTTTTTATCCACAATTGATAAGCCTTTGACATAATCTCACCCGATCTCACCTCACTGCCCACAAAAAAGGAGTGTATTGTTTTCAGATCTAATGTATGTATGTATGTATCTTTATTCCACGATATCTTCTAAACGGCTTGATGGATTTTAGAGTGCGAGATATCGTTAGATTCGTCTTGATCCCGTGAGTGACATAGGATACATTTTACCCGATGTCCCAAAAAAAGAGGTGTAATGTTTTTTTGCAGTCGTGTTTTCATTAAATTTTTTATTTAAAGTTATCGTATGTTTACGGCAAGTTACTGGTTACAGTATTACGTTTAGTTGTAATAAATTTCTCCTGAATTAATATTTGCCGTTACCGTTGCATCATAAGTCAGGCACGCACTGGGCATAGTACCCAGAGCCGTTAAAAACATTTAAAAATAGACTATTATACATTTTACGCGGCATACGAGTATTTCCAGTAAGATAATCTCGGAAAATAGCGCTATTCCAGAGATAAGACCTATCAAAATCGATTTTTCTCCCCAAAAAACCCCCCGTGTACTAATTTTTAAACCAATCGTTGGAGCGGTTTCCGAGATTCAGATTATATATACTTATATATATGTCACGGGGATATTGTGAAAACCGCGATATTAAAATCTCACTAATTAGATTATGATATAACGGTATATGGTGAATCACAATATCACGGCCTATTCTAGTACCTCCGAATAAAACCGATGACTTTGCTTCGCGAGGCTCTAACTGTTAAATCAATCAAACCTGACCGAACTTAACATCGCTCCCTTCGATCGTTATTTAATTAGAGTTTTTCCTTCCTCAGTGTTATTGTAATGTCACTAGTGAGTTTGCAATGTCAAGAGTGAAATTGTAAACAATATGTTACAGTTCACAATCTTTCGACAGTTTACATTCTCGCTAAATAAATCCCGTTAGATTATAATCTAACGGAATTTACAATCTGACGGTGACATATACAAGAATTGCTGGTTTAAAGGTATTAGATATATATTATTTTATATGTCGGAGAGGACCCTAGTATTATTTAACAGTAGTATTAGTTAACACAGTTCTAATGTAAAATCTAAAAAAGGAAAACAACGAACACGTGCTCGTAACACCTGCTCGGAACACGTGTTATTTTGGTCATGGATCGTTCCTATATAAGGGGCTGCGTTCCGAACGGAGCGCCATTCACTTGGTAGCAACGATACCGGCTTGTTCTCACTTTTGTATCACAGTACTGTTATTTTAAATTAATTAGTTTTGTGTTGAAGTGCTTTTGTGTTGAAGTGTTGTTATTTGAAATAAAATAAACTTGTCATCATAATGGATCGATTCCTTCGCCCGCATTCACCCATTTTGAGGCCCACACGACCTAGACGTTCAAGTGATGTCGGGGTTTATCACGAATCGCGAGCTGCTCCTCCGACATATATATTATACTCGTTTAAAGGTATTAAATATACTTAATTATTTTCAGACAAGCACTTCTGTTGACAGGATGCAGCAAAAAGTTGTAGTAAAAAAAAACTGATCAAACTTTCCCATAGAATTTCCCATTGAACCCATATAAAATTCGAAAAAATATAGAGTTTCCCATACCAACAATTCATCAGCTGATTTTTAAACTTTGTATGGAGAGTCCACTGAATGGATGAGGCGTTATGTACCTAAATATATCTGAATATTTAGTATATATATCAGCTCATAAACGTCCACACCGAGGGGCTCGAGCCTACCCTGAATTAAAGCTATCGGGCCTTAGTCGACCACGCGGGCCCAGTGAGGATGGTCGACTTCACACACAACCTTTGAGTTTCTCTGCAGGCGTGTGCAGGTTTACTCACGACATATTATGAAATCGATCTTCGAAAACACGTTGGTGCGTGGCAGGATTCGAACTAAGACGGCCCTTGCCATTATGCCATCGACTCTCGTTTAATACTTATATATATATTATTTAATACCTACTTTAAACCTACCCCTATTCCTATACCATTTCTCCATTGCGTTGGGGAATCTTGGTAAGCCCGCTTCCATCTTCGGCATCATCGTCACTTACCATCAGGTGAGACGATGCAAAGGGCTTAAGAATTGTGAATTAAAAAAAACCGAACGATTCTTTTATCTATTGATAGCATCCATTCAGTAGACTCGCTATACTAAGTTTATAAATCAGTTGGCAAATTATTAGTATGGGAGCATCAACCTTTTTTTCGAATTGACTATGGGTAGTTAAGGAAAAATGTTCAGTTTTATAAATTTACCACAACTTTTTGCTACACCCTGTAAACAGAAGTGTTTGTCTGAGAATTATAATTATGATTAACCGATGATGCAACAGTAACGGCAAATTAATTCAGGAGGTAATTATTACATTTAATCATGATTTAAACGTAAATTGTAACAATTAACCTGCCATGACCTTACAAAAAGATGTAAGACTTTCAATTATTCGCAGGTGAGGACTTTAGAAATCTTTTTATTCAATTTATCGTGAGGAAACCTGCACACGCCTGCGAAGAAACTCGAAGGTTGTGTGTGAAGTCGACCAACCCGCACTGGGTCCTCGTGGTCGACTAAGTCCCGATCGCTCTAATTCAGGAGACGCTCGAGCCCCTCGGTTGGGACGCATATGAGCTGATATGATGATGATGAACTTACCAGCGTAGATCAGTGTTCCTAATCGACTCTTCTCCTCCATGGGAACCCATTTACCGATGAGATTGTGCATCGAGGGAAAGAGGAACCCTTGTGCCAGACCCTGCACTACGCGGCAAGCGCATACCAGTTGCCACCCTCCCTGGAACAGTATAAAACTTTTTTCAATACCGTTGCTCGAAAAGCAGTAATTTATAGCATTACTGTGCGTAAAATTTATTTTTCCGCACACGTGCTTTTCGTGCGTTATAAGCAACAATATATTTCTAGCAAGTAAAAAAAATAGTAACCAACGATACAGAATGACATTTCAAAAAAGGAATGACGGAACAAACGAAATGGCAGCGAAATTCTGAACGTTCTACAACCAAACTGTAACCAATCTGTTTCTATCTAGATGACGAGGGAGTTAGGTCTAATATATATACTTTGGTTGTATGGAGAGGTGTGTTGGTACAGAAACCTCGGAGCGAGAGTAAAACTCGCACTTGGCCGGTTTTTTTATGATTTCAGCAAATTTGTACAGCAAAAGTTGTTTAGTTTTACGAGTAGAATTTAGTTTTATCTTACACCCTGTATATTTAACGATAATGTTTTAGCAGCCACCTACCTACGTAAAATACTTAGTACGTAACTACAATGTAATCACCTACAAGCCGTTTGTTTTCCTTGGTTTTTACTGCATAATGTAATGTTAACGGTAAGTAATTTGTGGGACGTTTATATTTGTACAGAGGCCAGCACGTAACTAGTATCTCATCTGTGCCAGCTAGACACTTGAAGTGCGATTCTGATCCATAAGCATACGTCATAAGAACAGTACTAGGTTCAAAAAGTCTAGCTTGATGTGTTGGCCTCTGTACATTAATTTTATTGTTTACTACAATTTTATACCTGATATTTTATTTACTTAGTCTCTCTAGGTAATTTATTGATTGACCTTTATTAAATACTTTGTAAGACTCAACTTGTGTAGTTACGGAACAAGACTGTCATTGCATCATAGAAGAAAGAGCGACATAATGTTGAAGGAAATACTCAACTTTAAGCAAAAAAATCGTACGATCTAAATTACGAAGTGTTCCTACCTGCTTATTAATAAAGTTTTTTAAACCCTCAATTATAACTGAGGGTTTAAAAAACTTGAAAATACGCTGTAATATCAAAACAAACTAATTCGTTTCTTTTCAATTAATTTCTGTATTTTTATTTCGGTGTCGGTGTCGGTGTCGGCGTCGATGGTGCAACGACAAGGGCCGCTACCTCCTATCCAGGAGGTCGTGGTTTGAGTCCTGCCACGTTCAAATGTGTTTTCGAATTTCGATCTCATATGTACGTTTATCCGACGCTCTCACGGTGAAGGAAAACATCGTGAGCAAACCTGCACACATCTGCGAAGAGACTCGAAGGTTGTGTGTGAAGATGACCACCCCGCACTGTGCCCATGTGTTCGACTAAGGCCCGATCGTCCTAATTCAGGGTAAGCTCGAGCCCCTCGGTGGGGACGTATATATGAGCTAATGTATTGTACGTTTTTTTATTTTATTTATTTATTCTTGTATTTTTATATTATCATTGGCATCGGTTCCTAATATGTGCAAATATTAGATTTATTCCGAGGTCTTGAAGTGGATGGAAATAGCGTTAAAACATTCCGTTACAGACACTTTACAAACAGGTGAAGCTAATATCATCATCATCATATTATTAGCTTATATCGTCCCCACCGAGGGGCTAAAGCCTACCCTGAATTAGAGCGATCAGGCCTTAGTCGACCACGCAGGCCCAGTGCGGGTTGGTCGACTTCACACACAACCTTCGAGTTCCTTCGCAGATGTGTGCAGGTTTCCTCAAGATGTTTTCCTTCACCGTAAGAGCGTCGGATAAACGTGAAACACATTGATTCGTGACAGGATTCGAAATACGACCCCCTGGACAGGAGGTAGCGGCCCTTGCCATTACGCCACCCACGCTCTCAATATGTACTCGACTTACGTAATAGGAAGCAACGGGCAACAGCAGGGAGACAGCGGAGTTGATGGCTATGCACAATGTGATCAGGATCATTCCACCAAAGCGGGAAGCCAGTTCTCCCCCCGGTATCTGGAGGACGATGTAACCCCAGAAAAAAGATGACAGAATGACGCTCTGGGTTTGCACGCTCCAGTCGAATGACTGTAAAAGAAAATAAAAACGGTAATTTAAAAAACTAAAAAACCCGCCTGCGTTTCTGTGTAATTTGGAAATGAAAAACCCTAAAACAAGAAAGTCGTCATACCCGATTGCACTTAACTTAAGAAAAATTGTAGCAGTCGTGACCCATTATAGAAAGTCAGCCGTGTAGTCAGTATATTGGAGTAATCTGCAATGTAATATAGGTATGTGCTCTCAATTCACTATGCCTCCATTTCTAGAATGGGTCCCGACTGCTACAATTTTTCTTAAGTTAAGTGCAATCGGGTATGACGACTTTCTTGTTTTAGGGTTTTTCATTTCCAAATTACACAGAAACGCAGGCGGGTTTTTTAGTTTTTTAAATTACCGTTTTTATTTTATTCATTTTTTAGTTTTATTATTGAATGAGTTTGTGTATAGTAACCTATATACACAATGACACACATTAAATTTACGCAGATTATTAACTTATCAGTTGATAGAAAATCCATCGAGCCGTTCTGGCTGCAGAGCGTGCCAAACATTTGAATTTGGCGCCAAAAATCCGCCATTTTGTTTTTTTTTTTATTTTGATATACCCAGTGTCACTCTCACAGTAAATACGAATCTATCGACACCTCTCAAGCCAAAATCCATCCAGCCGTTCAGGCTGCAGAGCGTGCCAAACAATTATACATACAAACATACATACATACATACTCTCGAAAAACATAACCCTCCTTCTGGCGCAGTCGGGTAAATATACACAATGACACACATTAAATTTACGCAGATTATTAACTTATCAGTTGATAGAAAATCCATCGAGCCGTTCTGGCTGCAGAGCGTGCCAAACATTTGAATTTGGCGCCAAAAATCCGCCATTTTGTTTTTTTTTTATTTTGATATACCCAGTGTCACTCTCACAGTAAATACGAATCTATCGACACCTCTCAAGCCAAAATCCATCCAGCCGTTCAGGCTGCAGAGCGTGCCAAACAATTATACATACAAACATACATACATACATACATACTCTCGAAAAACATAACCCTCCTTCTGGCGCAGTCGGGTAAAAAAAAATATGGTTTCCTTTGTGAAGACATTTCGAAGCTTCTTCGTTTCAGCTAGGCAAATGCTTTCGTATGTCTGCAGAGATGTTCTCCTCTACAGGTCGCGTTTCTCAACCGATTCTAGTGAAATTTTGTGAGCAGGTTAACAATGATATAGAACTTTTTGAATATTTAGTTTTTGTATTTTTTTTAATGGCGGAGCCATGGCGGTTGAAAACTTACAAAAATAAGTTAACCTGCGTGATTTACAAAACAACGCAAGTTACATTGAGTTACGACCGCTTGAATTAGAATATTTTTTGTGAATAATCGCCTTGACAATTCTAGTATTAGTGGCTGCGTGAGTTTTTTTAAATAGCTGACTATTTAAAAAAACTCACGCAGCCACTAATACTAGAATTGTCAAGGCGATTATTCACAAAAAATATTCTAATTCAAGCGGCCGTAACTCAATGTAACTTGCGTTGTTTTGTAAATCACGCAGGTTAACTTACCTGAAGCACGGCCATTACCTGGATGGGTTTGACTGTTAGTGACATTTTTATCTCCCTTTTTTGTGCTTCGCAAGATACGTTAGGCCGCTGGTGTTGGTTGCTGTCATTAGATGGCAGTCGTGAAGCTGTCTGAGGCCATAGTAGTGACTTGAAACTTCTGATAGTGGGGTCCGCCACTAAGGACTACTTCCACTAATCCGGACTTGGCTCTTGTGTGTGAAGTATTGCCTAAACTGTGTCCTAGCAGTGGGGACTTAACTGTTTGAGTGCCTATTCCGCCGAAAGACGTGACGCCGGGTCGTTGGCGGGTGCCCATCACGCCTCGGCGCGTGATCGGCATCTAGTTTTTTCCGTAAGCCAGTTTGCAATGGACATCCGTTAAAGAAGGTTTTGAATGCATGGGCAGTCAAACTGTTAATGAGTTGTTGACGATTACGTAGCAACCCGTTGCTGTGATGCAATTCTACTATATGGCAAGAAGATTACACCATACTCCCCACGCATGGCCTAGCTGCAATATCTTGTTACAGGCTCAGATGAGATACTAGTTAGGTAGATGGAGGTGTTCCTGCAATGCGCCGGCGGCGATGACACCGCGGCTTCAGTCTACTTGCGACCACGGCTATCGAAGCATAGTCGAAACGTTGAGGTAAAAACAACATCAATACTCATATCTATATATATAAAAGAAAGTCGTGTTTGTTACAACACTTATAACTCGAGAACGGCTGGACCGATTGCCATTGTTTTTGATTTGTTGGATTTGTTTCCGTCCCGAATAGCAGAATACATCTTAAAAACAATGAAAACGGGTTTTCCTTCCTGACGCTATAACTCCAGAACACACGAACCGATTTCGCTAATTCTTTTTTTGTCGAGTTCGTTATTGTCAGGAGAAGGTTCTTATGTAGGGTAGGGTAGGGTAGGGTAGGGTAGTGTAGTGTAGTGTAGGGTAGGGTAGTGTAGGGTAGGGTAGGGTAGTGTAGGGTAGGGTAGGGTAGTGTAGGGTAGGGTAGTGCAGTGTAGGGTAGTGTAGTGTAAGGTAGTGTAGTGTAGGGTAGTGTAGGGTAGTGTAGGGTAGTGTAGGGTAGTGTAGGGTAGTGTAGGGTAGTGTAGTGTAGTGTATGTAGGGTAGGTTAGGGTAGTGTAGGGTAGGGTAGTGTAGTGTAGGGTAGGGTAGGGTAGGGCAGTGTAATGTAAGGTACGATGTTCGCCGGGACAGCTAGTATTATATAAAATCACATCAAGTCCCGCTTTCAATGAGTCAATATGTTTCTCTCACTTGGTCTATTGGCTTTGTTCTATTTATGTTACGCTTTGGGGCGCAAACTTCGACGTTTTGCTTGTCAAACTTTTTCTATTCCCGTCTCTTATAGCTATTATAATAGCGATGACATTATCTTTGACCCACGGGATGAGATGGCTGCTGTACAAATTTTTTTTAAATATTTTTCTGTTTGTAAAAAAAAATGTTGTTTTAAAAATGGCTGAGTCAGTCGTAGAATATGTGTATGTGCAACAACTGGGTCTCACTAGATGTCTGAACTGCACTGTGCCACCACATTCACAACATTTGCTGAGACGGCCAATTTCTGTCAAATAATTTATTCTAACTTCATTAATTATCTTTTTTCTACTCCTATTTCATATTTTCATATCAGAAAAGTATTCATTCCTACAAGTCGTTTTACAATGATCATTTCAAAACGAGACAACTGTACTATAATGAAACTTTTTAAATATTTTTATGTCTTTTGGCTTCGAAAATTCAATACATGATTATGACAAAATTTCAATGTATTTTGATTTATTTCATGGTCGTAAAAAAAGTATTGTATGCTACAGCACGCAATTAGCCTTTGTATCACTCATGCTGTCTATTGTGCCACTTAGCTTCGCTTAGTTAAACAAACTAGTACTGTTACAAAGGCTCTCATTACTTGGCAGTGGCATAAATAACTAATACAAGTTGTAACAAAATTGGTGTAGGTCTCGTTAACTGGAGCTTCTACAAGTAACTAGTATCTCATATTCTAAACAACTTTTGTGTCATACATATCATCTGCCAAAACTCAGTCTTAGGCGATATTATGATCCTGCCATCCTCAGTCTTCAGCTTGGTCAGTTGGCTTTGTCCAACAGACAGATCTCTCGCGAACACTTTTGAGCCTTTGTTGTGCTCAATCGCCTCTTTAATACAATTTATATTATATTGGCGTAAATCGCGAGTCAGGGACTTAGAGATCTGCCTGTTTAGTTGCCGATACTGAGAAGCGTCTCTAGAGGACTGCAAAACCAATCTGCGTCTTTCGTCCATGATTTTGCTGGTGAAGTCAGATATTTTTTTGTTCTGTTTGAACGGCGAGTTTTGAAAATCTTAGACCCGACCGATTGGACAATTTCCACGAACCTGTCATTATAATCGTTCACATTCTCGAAGTCTCCTAGGCATTCGAAACGATTGTGCAACTCGAACTGAAAGCTCTCGGAGTTTTGGAGCTGGATGGGCGCTGGTCGGTGCGTAGACTTCATCAGTCGACATCTTTCTAGCTTGGTCTTTATATTCAATATGCCTCTTACCATCCGATGATCGCTTCCTGTATTGACTGAGTTAACAACAGAGACATCATTGAATATTTGCCTCCTTGTCGACAAGATGAAGTCTATCTCGTTCTTTCCTACGCCATTAGGATGCAACCATGTCTACTGCTGCTGTAATGACTTTTTGAAGAAGGAGTTCAGCATGAAGAGGCTCTCCTTCTTCATAAAGTCGGCCAGCATCTAGCCACGTGAGTTTCTTACTCCGTAGCCAAATTTCCCCACTTGCAGCTCACCATCGCTTCGTTTGCCCAGTTTCACGTTAAAGTCCCCCATAACAACGGTATAATGGGTCCTGGTGCTATGTAAGGCTGTAGAAATGTCCTCATCCATAGTCTCTACCTCGTCATCGGAGTGTTCCGTAGTCGGCACGTATGGCTGTATGACCTTCATCGAATACCGTTTGGTAATTCTGAGTATAAGGTATGCTACCCTTGTCGAAACGCTCACGATCTGGACCACATTGTTAATCAGGGACTTGTGAACGAGAAACCCGATACCAACCTGGGACTATTGATCGCCCTCCCGGAATGAGAGCAGGTTTCCGGATTTAAGGATCATGGTGTACTCTCCCTCTGTTCGGACTTCACATAAACCTACGATATACCACCATAACCTGCTCAATACTTCTTCGAGTTCTGTAAGCTTCTCGTCAGTCCACAGTGTACGCGTGTTTTAAGTTGCCAGGGCCAAAAGTCGTTGGGTTTGGTAGCCTGGCATCTGCCGGGGATTCTTCGCACCCCCCGCCTCGCCGTTACCATGACTGCTACCGGAGTCAGGAAAAGCAGGGCCCTCAGGGATCAGGGGACGTTTTCTGAGTGTGGTATTCATAGGGGGGTTTTGCCGTAATCGCCACGCTTGGCAGTTGGGTTGGCGATCGCAGTGTGGTTGCAGGTGTGTTACAATGCACGGAAAGGACGCTGCTGCCCATCCTCCGGTTTTAAGTGCCTTAGTCGACTCTTACGACCCCCATTGGAAGAGACGGGATGGTCCTATTCTTAGCCTACGTTTTAAAAGACCTTTGAACGATACCTAACACGACAGATGAAAAAAAAAACACCCCCGCTTACATGTAGGGCGGTACCCTAAAAATATATTTTTTCAAGATTTTATTCTACCACTTTATCGGCGTAATTAATATGTATACCTGTGCCAAATAACATCTTTCTGGTACTAATAGTCTCTGAGCTAAGCCGCGGACAGACGGACAGACATGGCGAAACTATAAGGGTTGCTTGTTCACTTCGGAACCCTAAAAAATTAACGCTTCATACAAATCGAGCTGATCGACCAACTTTATACGTTTTTGTATGGAGGCTCTAATTTTTTTTTTTGAGAATTGACTATGGGTTCCTTGGGGAAAAGTTGTTTAGTATTATGAATCATCATCATCTTGAAGAGTAGAACCCCCACTTGACGGGTCCTAAAACAATTGTTACACTGTATATGTTTGCATCTAATATATTTTAGGGTTCCGTACCCAAAGGGTAAAAAGGGGACGCTATTTCTAAGACTTCGTTGTCCGTCCGTCTGTCTGTCACAATAAACCGTAATAGTTAGACAGTTGAAATTTTCACAGGTGATGTATTTCTGTTGCCGCTATAACAACAAATAATTAAAATTAGAAAAAGTGAAAAATAAGTTTTTTTTAAACATGCATAAACAAGCGCCCTCTAGTATGATGGAACGGAACCCTTTGTGTGCGGTTCTGACTCGCACTTAGCCGGTTTTTATTTAAATACTTTACTACCCAGCCTATTACACCCGACGAGGCTCCACAACGGGCTTCAGTCACGCGTTATGGATAATATCTTTTCCACGCTCAGATTATCGCGGCACATATTGGATCTGTGTAATGCGGCGCTTGGCACGTACGCCCTGGATTGCTTATTTTTCCTGTTCTTTGTCTTTTTAGGTATGTTTCTATCGTAAATGTCAGAATATCGGTGAGTCAGATTACAGTTTGATTACTTTTCGAACCAAGTAAATACGTTAAGACTCCAAGTTTTCGTCAGTCGTCTCTTATAAGTCACCCCTTCTGAAACGGTACATTTATAACTAAATTGTGTTTTATTTATATAAAGTGTACCAAAATTAGCTGAAGCTATTTTAACTGGTGCTTCTACCCATGAAACTGAACAACTTTCCCCATGAAACCCATAGTCAAATCTTTTGTTAGTCACAAAATAAGGTCCTGGTTCCACAATTTTATCTTCAATTGGTTTTACGAGCAACTGGGCAATAAAACTGTTTTATTTTTTGTTTTTATATCTCTGGCGGTTATTTTGACTACTAACTCTGATACGGTGTTACATGGAGTGATATCTACGGAGTGATATATGAATCGCATAGAAATAGAAATCTCAGGATGTCGACAATACGGGGTGTTTTTAGGATTGTGTACATGCACGGTGCTAACAGAACCCTGTTATTAAGCCTACGCTATATGTCCGTTCGTCCGTCCGTCCTACCTATTTACATTTTGGGGCTGTTACTCTTCGAGGCGTAATAGGTAGCCAGTTGATATATTCACAAATAATGTGGTGTAAAAAAAAATTGGCTCTCCCATACTAACTCGATCAGCTGATCAGCCAACTAAGTATGCAAAGTTCATTTTTTTTTGAGATTTGACTATGGGTTGACTTATGGGGAAGGTTGTTCAGTTTCATGGGTAGAAGCACCAGTTAAAATAGTTTCAGCTAATTTTGTTAGACCTTATATTTATTGTGGAATAGTGCAAGGAAAAACATTAAAATGAAAGTCATTTATGCAAAAATTTGTCATCAAGTATATTGGAAATCACCTAACATACTAATTTTAACATATTACATAAACAAAATTATGATATCCAATATGAGACCGTCCAGTCGTTCTATTCCTACGAAGAACTTATTTCTATTCGACCGAATTGCCAATTATTTTTTAAATGAAAGATATATATGCATAAATTTGTCACCAAGCATTAAAATTACCTTCCGCCCTTCTCAAAAAAAAATAAAATATTTTTAAATCTATTTTGAGTCCTTCTGGCAGTTCTATCAAACCAATTTGCTTAATATTTTTTTAAATGAAAGGTATAGTTGCACAAATTTGTAACCACGCATTGAAAATCACCTAGCTTTTGTCCTTCTCAAGTTATACGCAAGCTTAGATACTTACCTAAGTCTCAAATACGATTTTCGTAGCTTTATTTCTCAATATCTCCGGTTCGTAATAATATCTCCGTAAAAAGCGTCGGTGGCTCAACCGGTAACGACTCGGTCCATCTACCAATAAGTTTTTTATCATTTTTTTTGATCATTCATCGCAAGAAAGCACTGCAAGAGTGTCTTGTTTTAAAATCTAATAATGTAACTATACATAGATATATACAGGGTGTAATCCGGTAACGACTCGGTCCTTCTAACCAGAGGTACCGGGTTCAAATCTGGACGGCCAATGTACCAATAAGTTTTTCAAAACTAACGTACATATAATTACCGATTGCTTTAACGGTGAAGGAAAACATCGTAAGGAAACCTGCACACGCCTGCGAAGAAACTCGAAGGTTGTGTGTGAAGTCGACCAACCCGCACTGGGCCCGCGTGGTTGACTAAGACCTAATCGCCCTGATTCAGGGTAGGCTCGAGCCCCTCGGTGGGGACGTATATGAGCTGATATAATCTAATAAAAAAATAAATCTCCGGTTCAAATTGAAGTACCTATTCGGTTCGTTTTGGACTAAGAACACTTGCTGGTGTAAGCTCTTTCATTTAAGGTACTGTCCATCTAAATCGGTTGGTTGATGGAGGGAAGCTAGGTGCATTCTCGCACACCGCGCAACAACAAAGACTAGACGCTTGCGCTGGTTGCGGGTCGCCCGCCGCGCTCTCGATGCCCATAGTAAAAAAAAAACAATTTAGAAATTTATACTGAGGTGCAGCACGGGTCCTCCTCTTTGTGTATGTAGATTAGTAGTTTTTTATCTCCGTTCTTTCTACTTTCGAGCGACGAAGGAGTAAAAGAAGGTTATGTGATTCGACTTCGAGATTTTTATGAAAATGTAGAAAAAATAAGTTTTTTTTGTGAGTACGTATACCTGATTTGCGGAGAGATTGATTTTGATTAAATTTTAAACATATATGGTTTAAATTATTTTCCAGGTACTTACTTATATTTTTTTAAATTTTTATCATCATAATATTAATAGTTCGTACTTATGTAAAAAAAAGATAAAATATTTTTATACCTTAAAAATGACTTTAAGGATGTTTTTAATCTTTCTTTATATATAACACTTAAAATAATTAAGAAAACCTCTAAAAATGGCACCTGTCATGCAAAAAAAAATATTTTTTCTTCAAAAAAGCGCTAAGGATACGGTTTCAATTTTTACCATCAAGAACACAAACAAACTCGTATAATGTCATCATCATCATCATATCAGCCGAAAAACGTCCACTGCTGGCCTAAGCCTCCCCCAAGGATTTCCACGACGACCGGTCGTGCGCTGCCCGCATCCAGTAATCCAGCAGCGTTCGGGAAGCTTCGTATTAACTTCACGTCCCAAATACCGCAGTGTCTCAAGATCAAGTAGCAAAAGTAGCAACCAGATTGGTTATTACAGATCCTTCGGGAACTATGCATTTTTTAATACTATCCAGCCTTTTACTTCAGGTTATTTCTAAATTTTAGAGAAATGTGTTCTGTTGTTTTACCGTGAAAGAGTCACAAACGGACAAACACACTGTCGGATTTATAATATCTAAAATTATGTGTGTCTGTTTGTTAATCTTTCATGCTATATCTATTAAACCAATTTTCCAAAATTTTCAATACAACTTAAGTAAAAGGAAAAGAGCAACAGAATAGTACTTTTTATCCCGGAAAAATCTTATTACTAAACTTGCGAGCCGTGCATCGCGTATCTTCGAAGACAGACATCATAAATAACCGCTCACGCGAAGCTGCGGGCAAAAACTAGTTGTGATTAAGTTCTTAAACCTACTGGCGTACACGCATACCCTGGACACGTCATAAAACGGGCCAGAATTGACATTTAAAAAAACGAATGGCGGAACAAACAAAATGGCGGCGAAATCCTATACGTTCGACAACCAAACTGTAACCAATCTGTATCAATCTGGGTGACGAAGGGGGTGAGGTCGCAATCTAGAGAGTGGCAGGGAGTGTCCATACTGTATGTTAGTACTAATATATATACTTTGGTACAGGCTTAACTGTATCACGATAGACTTGTTTACCTTATCATGGATTATTTTCTGACTTCAATGGAATCCCGTAGTCTTCTCAAGTGGAATGTTCCGAGTGGGCCGTGCAAATATATTAAAAAGTACAGGGTTTCCCAAAAATAAAAATAAAATAGTAAGGAAACCGTTAAGGCGAGATATTGATTGGAACAGTTGTCTCTGTCTTTTTCTTACTGTGTAAAAAGTAAAGAAAATAACCATACATTTTCAATTTTTCAATGGTTTTTCGTTTGAATCAAAAACTACAATATAAATATAAAAAATAATAACATTACTCACTTTGTATTATCATAAAAAAAATATTTTTATTTATTTATTTTTATTAAAAATTTGAGTGCGTTTGACTGCAATATATATATTTTTTTATTTATTTATTTTTATTAAAAATTTGAGTGCGTTTGACTGCAATATATATATATATATATATTGCAGTCAAACGCACTCAAATTTTTAATAAAAATAAATAAATAAAAATATTTTTATATATATATATATATATATATATATATAAAAATATTTTTATATATATATATATATATATATATATATATATTATATATATATATATATATATATATATATATATATATATATATATATATATATATAAAAATAGATAATATATATATATATATATATATATATATTATATATATATATATATATATATATATTGCAGTCAAACGCACTCAAATTTTTAATAAAAATAAATAAATAAAAATATTTTTATATATATATATATATATATATATATATATATAAAAATATTTATATATATATATATATATATATATATATATATATATATATATATATATATATATATATATATATATATCCCCATGGGCACTTAGTTGATCAGGCGTGCCATATAGTTAGTTATTATTGGCTCCGTTTGCACTTGTTGATCCGATCCTACTTTCTTGATCCAAAGCGAGATTTCCGTACGTATGTGGTACCGCTCGGAGCCACAAAAGTGGCCCCAAAAAATAATAATAATTAAGCCATCATATACAAATCCACCTTTTAGGCATTCGGGCACTTGTTGATCCGATTCAAATGAGCCAATCACAGCGAAGGACTGCCCTGATTGGCCCGTTACTTTTCTCGATGGATTGGTTCTATTTCAGCAGGAATATAGAATATTTTTAATATTTTGATAAATAAAACTTCAAATCAATCACATCAACGAGTTCGATTCCCGGCGGGATCAACTTTGTAACACTCGTTTTGGTTGGTGGTGGGGAATTTTTATAGCCCGCCTGGCTAGCTACCACCATCTCATCTAAGTCTTGCCGCCAGACATCGGGGTCGCGGGTTCGATTCCTAGCGGGGTCAACTTTGTAAGAATCGGTTTGGTAGGTGGTGGGGACTTTTTATAGCCCGCCTGGCTAGCTACCACCATCTTATCTAAGTCTTGCCGCCAAACATCGAGGTCGCGGGTTCGATTCCCGGCGGGGTCAACTTTGTAAGACTAGGTTTGGTTGGTGGTGGGGCATTTTTATAGCCCGCCTGGCTAGCTACCACCATCTAATCTAAGTCTTGCCGCCAGACATCGGGATCGCGGGTTCGATTCCTGGCGGAGTCAACTTTGTAAGACTCAGTTAGGTTGGTGGTGGGGCATTTTTATAGCCCGCCTGGCTAGCTACCACCATCTTATCTAAGTCATGCCGCCAAACATCGGGGTCGCGGGTTCGATTCCCGGCGGGGTCAACTTTGTAAGACTAGGTTTGGTTGGTGGTGGGGCATTTTTATAGCCCGCCTGGCTAGCTACCACCATCTAATCTAAGTCTTGCCGCCAGACATCGGGATCGCGGGTTCGATTCCTGGCGGAGTCAACTTTGTAAGACTCAGTTAGGTTGGTGGTGGGGCATTTTTATAGCCCGCCTGGCTAGCTACCACCATATTATCTAAGTCTTGCCGCCAAACATCGAGGTCGCGGGTTCGATTCCTGGTGGAGTCAACTTTGTAAGACTCGGTTTGGTTGGTGGTGGGGAATTTTTATAGCTCGCCTGGCTAGCTACCACCATCTTATCTAAGTCATGCCGCCAAACATCGAGGCCGCGGGTTCGATTCCCGGCGGGGTCAACTTTGTAAGACTCGGTTTGGTTGGTGGTGGGGCATTTTCATAGCCCGCCTGGCTAGCTACCACCATCTTATCTAAGTCATACCGCCAAACATCGAGCCTAGGGTTCGATTCCCGGCGGGGTCAACTTTGTAAGACTCGATTTGGTTGGTGGTACTTAGATAAGATGGTAGTAGCTAGCCAGGCGGACTATAAAAAGTCCCCACCACCTACCAAACCGATTCTTACAAAGTTGACCCCACCGGGAATCGAACCCGCGACCTCGATGTTTTGCGGCAAGACTTACATAGCCCTCATAGCAGTTTTGCATCTATCCATCGCGAGAAAAGCGTATGAATCCAACTGTGTAACTGGACTCATAGGCCTACGTGTGAACGACATAGGATTTTCCAAATGTCCTGTCCTATTGTCTTAGTGGCCTGGCGACTGGATTCATAGGCCTACGTGTGAACGACATATGATTTTCCAATTGTCCTGTCCTATTGTCTTAGTGGCCTGGCGACTGGATTCATAGGCCTACGTGTGAACTACATAGGATTTTCCAATTGTCCTGTCCCATAGTCTTAGTGTCCTGGCTTACTGGATTGTCTCGGCTATTGTCCCCGTGTGACGGTAAGCGTCGGTGGCTCAAACGGTAGCGACTCGGTTCCCCTAACCAGAGGTGCCAGGTTCAAATCCGGAGGGTCAATGTACCAATGAGTTTTTTGAAACTTACGTACATATACTCACCGATTGCTTTAACGGTGAAGGAAAACATCGTGAGGAAACCTTCACACACCTGCGAAGAAACTCGAAGGTTGTGTGTGAAGTCGACCAACCCGCACTGGGCCCGCGTGGTCGACTAAGGCCCGATCGCCCTAATTCAGGGTAGGCTCGAGCTCCTCGGTGGGGACGTATATGAGCTGATGTGATTGTCCCCGTGTAAAAGGAGCATTAAACTGGGTTCCAGCCCCGCACCGACCACAACCTGGCTAAAGATGACCTATTATTACTACACTAGCCACAGAATGGCACTATTTATCCGGCATAAGGTACGTTTCCCCGCACTTGAGTTCCATCGAAAATATTATTGAGATAGGTCTTGTGGCGAACCCTGGGGGTGGTTATATATTGGTTGTATTATAATGAATGAAAGTCCGTCACCCGAGTCACGCGTCAAATAATATTTTATTCACACTGAAACAATCAGAAATGATCTGAATAATAACACAGATGCGTAGGGAAACCGCAGCAGACGGATAATGACTGTGACTAACGAACAAAAAGGCCTCGCGCCCAAATTCGGGGGGCAAAAACCCTATCAATAAAGCGGAAAACAAAATACCCTTTCAATGATTTGGTAAACGCTTAGCCTATCATAAAGTTAGGGTAACCCTAGAGAGATACGGTAAGCCATTCACTGAATAAGCTTTTTACAGGATAACATAGACCTGAGGGTAGCCTATCGAAAGGATAACCAGTTGTTAAAGGGGTTTTAAAAATTAGTCCCTGGTGTAGTGTAGTGTAGGGTAGGGTAGGGTAGTGTAGGGTAGGGTAGTGTAGTGTAGGGTAGTGCAGTATAGGGTAGTGTAGGGTAGTGTAGTGTAGGGTAGGGTAGTGTAGTGTATGTAGGGTAGGGTAGGGTAATGTAGGGTAGGGTAGGGTAGTGTAGGGTAGGGTAGTGTAGTGTAGGGTAGAGTAGTGTAGGGTAGAGTAGTGTAGGGTAGGGTAGGGTAGGGTAGGGTAGGGTAGTGTAGTGTAGGGTAGGGCAGTGTAATGTAATGTAAGGCGGTACGTAGTTCGCCGGGACAGCTAGTATGGAGATAAATTTAAAAAGTAGCTTAAGAATCACCATCATACCAGTCATAATTTTAAAAACTAAAAAACATTTTTTAACGTAATTATAGCTGGGAATAAATTTTTAAAATTTTGTTAAAAGAAACGTCAAATCGATCACACAAATAAAGATTTTTATTATTATTTGAATTTATAAAATTTAAGCTACTCTGCTTACTTCGCACGAGGCGAAGTGGCAGGAGCATCTCCAGCAGAAGCACAGTCGGCTGGAGTTCAGTGCGACGGGGAGAGAAAGCGTCGAACTATCCGGGCATTGTCGAGGAGGACTGCTTTTTGCATTGCTGCAATTATTGGGCTGCCTCGGAGATCCAGCCGCCTTAGGTAACGTTCAAGGTCGGCTGAAATTAGTCCGTTCACGGACAGGACTACAGGGATGATTTCAGTGGATTCCACTCGCCACATATCAGTAACCTCGTGCGCCAGGTCCAGGTACTTGGTCCTTTTATCGGCATCAGCCTGCACGAGGTTTTCGTCATATGGTATAGTGATATCAACCAAAAACACCCTTGACTGCGCCCGATCCATCAACACGATATCAGGCTTATTCGAAGGAATAGTCCTGTCCGTGATGATGGGTCGGTCCCAGTAGAGCTTGGCGCGGTCGTTTTCGAGAACCGGCTCCGGCGTGTACTTGTAATACGGCAACTGCCGAGATATGAGACCATACTTTAGAGCGATCTCTTGGTGTAAGATCCTGGCTGCTTGGTTGTGCCTGTGCAAATACTCAGTGTTGGCAAGCATGGAAAAACCGGAGGTTATATGACGCAGGGTCTCCCCTGGTTGACGGCACAACCGACAAACGTCCATGGTGCCGTCTTTTATTATGAACCTCCTATAGTTGTTCCTCTTGACCACCTGATCCTGTATTGCACGGACAAAACCCTCGGTCTCCGCAAAAAGGTCTCCGAAGCGCAGCCAGTGCACGGAGGCCTTCTGATCTACGAAGGATCCACAAAGGGCCTTGAAGAACCTACCGTGCAGCTCTTTGTCTTTCCAGATGGCCTCTCGCTCAGCAGTGCCTAGTACAGCCGGCGCCTGCCAGTTCTCTTGGGCCATGGATAGAGGGGTTAGTCCTTCATCACAGGCTATGACAACTCTATTTAAGTCACTATTGACTTTCGTCAGGAAATAACTTCGTAGGCTGCATATCTCGCGGTTGTGCATTTGTTTGGCACTTAAAAGGCCACGACCGCCACTCTTCCGTGGGATATACAGCCTCATCACTGACTACCTCAGGTGATGCATCCTATGGAGTGTCATAGTAGTGCGGACTTTTCGATCCAGGGCGTCCAGTTCGGTCTGTGACCATCTGAGTATGCCGAAGGTGTACAAAAGAACAGTCATGACCCAGGCGTTGAATGCTCGTATCCTGTTAACGCCCGACAAATAGCTCTCAAGGACTTTTGTCGGGCGTTCCCAAAACACGTCACAAACCGCCTGTTTCACCCCTGCCTCGTGAACACCAATACTCTGCGACATACCCAGATACCGGTATGTATCAGTTTTAGAGAGGGTGCGGATGTTCCTGGAGTCGATTTCGACTCCATCTGAATGTACCACCCTACCCCTGTCTACATGAAGGATCGCGCACTTATCCACTCCTAGCTCATCATCGGCACTAATGGCCACGGGGTTCATAGGTTCGATGCGAGCACACGCCTCCTCCACCTCAGCCCTCCATTGCCCCTCGTTGTGTTGCACAGGCCGGGACCACAGGTTACGCCAAAAGGCTACAATACCCGTATGATCCGGTCTCTCGCCTGTGTCCAACACAGCAGGTCGGTCCAGTGACCTGTAGAACTTCTTCTGATCACTCATAAAGAGGCGATTCTGGCGAAACCGGTCTACCCACTCCGAGTATCGCCGAATACGGTTTGCCCATGCAGCAATCCGTTGCTTCAGGTCGTCGATGCGCTCTGTCACTAACCGCAAAGCATTACGTCCTGCGGGATCAAAATCCGACCCCGCAAATGCGAGCCTGACAAAGCGCATCACTCGGGACCTACTGTTGCCCGACCTGAAAGCTATCAGTTTGCCAATGAGGACTCTAGCCTCAGCAATACGACGTTCAATCCTTTTCTGCCATGCCGATTTTTCCCGCGGACGGGATGTGCGAGCCGGTTCTGGCAATTTGGCACCGATAAAACGGCAGACTGCCATTGCAGCGCCAAAGAGGATTGAGTTCGTATCACTGAGGTCGCTGCTGTTCGCCAGATATTCTGGCAGCATGCGGTTTACGGCCTCAATGACATCCCGATTTCGGACGCTAAGGGGCAACCGTGAAAGCCGCGGCCTCTCCTCGGGAGGCATAATACGGAATTCCTGAATCGCCTCCTCTAGTGTACTCCTGATTCGCTCTAATTCCTGGGAAACCGTTTCCGTCTCATGATCCTCGCCAAGTAATGGTGGTGGTGGTTGGGCTGAAATCGGCGCGAGCCATTTAATGAGGATCTTGATGCGGGAACGACCTCGCGTCGTAGTCCTTCGAGTTCGGTCACGCTAAAGATGTTCGAGCGCAATATGTACCGAACTCGATCCGCTAGGTCTTGCTCCGAGACAGATAATGCAGGCTCTAACCGCAAGAACTCTTGGTGCAGCCTCGCTCGGTAGCCCGTTTGACGAGTTTCTCCCCCCGTCGCACCGTAGTACGCACGCATGAGGTTCATATTTTGAGACCTAGTCCATTTCATGCGGCGTACTCCACCAGCGGCGGGCGCCGAATGCTGAGCCTGTGAAGACTCTGCCGGCGCCAAGCGCACTGGTGGTGATGATGGAAGTAACCAGCCAGATGTTCGGGCCGGTCGTGGTGCGCTAACTCGCATTCTGCCGCGCCTGGCATTACCAGGCGGGCCCCGGCGGCCCCAGGGCAGCGACCCTATACATTCTTCATTATTATAACTTTCCATCATCAATATACGAATGACCGTTACGGACCCCAATATTTTTGTACCCGGGGTCAACTAGGAGCTCAGCACTTTCAACACTGAGTCCAAGGGGTACTGACTGACTGCACTGATTAAGTAGCTACACTTTCGCTACAGCTACTTCCTCAGTGGCGATGGGGTCGTCATTATTATTATTATTATTATCAACCAACATCAATATGTGGAGATTCAGAGCGGTGGCGCCATCCTTCGTTAAAATCCATAACTCGGAAAATATATTAATTTATATTTAAAATCCTCCATCATATCAGCCACAAATCGGCCACTGCTGGACAAAGGCCTCCCCCAAGGATTTCCACGACAACCGGTCCTGCGCTGCCCGCATCCATCGGCTTCCCGCGACCTTCACCAGGTCATCGGTCCACCGCGTGGGAGGCCTGCCTACGCTACGTTTTCCGGTGCGTGGTTGCCACTCGAGAACTTTACTGTTCCATCGGCCATCTGTTCTACGAGCTATGTGCCCTGCCCACTGCCACTTCAGTTTAGAGATTCTGTGAGCTATGTCGGTTACTTTAGTTCTCTTGCGGATCTCCTCGTTTCTGATTCGAGCACGCTCCATTGCCCTTTGGGTGACCTTGAGCCTTCTTATGAGGCCCATAGTAAGCGACCATGTCTCAGTTCCGTAAGTCATCACTGGCAACACACACTGGTCAAAGACCTTAGTCTTGAGACACTGCGGTATTTGGGACGTGAAGATATTGCAAAGCTTCCCGAACGCTGCCCAGCCGAGTTGGATTCGTCGATTGATCTCTTTCTTGAAGTTGGAACTACCTAGCTGGACTGTTTGTCCCAGGTATACATATTCGTCAACAACTTCCAGTGTAGAGTCTCCAACCTTTAGAGGAGTGGGTGCGACACGGACATTTAACATTATTTTCGTCTTGTCCATGTTCATTTTAAGACCCACTTGTTGAGAGACCTTACTGAGGCCATCGAGCATTGTGCTTAGGTCTTCCATAGTCTCAGCCATGACCACGATATCGTCAGCGAATCGGAGGTGGCATATGTACTCGCCGTTGATATTGATATCGAGTCCACCCCAGTCCAGAAGCTTAAAAACATCTTCCAGGGCGGCGGTGAACAGTTTCGGAGATATAACGTCTCCTTGTCTCACCCCTTGCTGCAACCGGATATGTTTCGAGTTCTGGTCCTGGAGGCGAACCGTCATGGTGGCGTTTTCATACAGACACTTCAACACCTCGATGTATCGATGGTCAATTTGGCACCGCTGGAGAGACTGTAGCACAAAGAATGTAGTATGTAGAATCAAAGGCCTTCTCATAGTCCACAAACGCCAAGCATAGTGGCTGATTGTACTCTTCGGTCTTCTGTATAATCTGCCGCAGCGTATGTATGTGGTCTATGGTACTAAAGCCTTTTCGGAAATCGGCTTGTTCGGAAGGCTGGAAGTCGTCAAACCTGCGTACGAGACGATTCATAAGGACTCTCGAAAACAGCTTGTAGACTTGGCTCAGAAGTGAGATGGGTCTGTAGTTCTTCAGCAGGGTGTTGTCAACCTTTTTGAAGAAAAGCACGACCACACTTCGGTGCTATGCCTTAGGCGTTTGTCCCTCGAGTATAAAGGAATTAAATAACTTCTGAAGAGCTTTTAGTACCGGTGATCCACCTGCTTTCAGAAGTTCAGCCGTAATTCCATCATCACCCGGTGCCTTGTTGTTCTTGAGCTGTTTGAGAGCCATTCTAATCTCGTACAGGCTAACGTCCGGGATATCTTCGGTATAGTGTCGGGTTAGTCTGGCTCTTGGGTCTTCAGCCAGATCGCTGACAGGCAAACGTGTGGTCTCTTGTACAATTGTCCATAGAACTTCTCAACTTCTTCCAGCAACTCAGTCTTAGACGATATGGTCCTGCCGTCCTCAATCTTCAGCTTGGTCAGTTGGCTTTGTCCAACAGACAGATCTCTCGCGAACACTTTTGAGCCTTTGTTGTGCTCAATCGCCTCTTTAATACAATTTGTATTATATTGGCGTAAATCGCGAGTTAGGGACTTAGAGATCTGCCTGTTTAGTTGCCGATACTGAGTAGCGTCTTCTGAGGACTGCAAAACCAATCTGCTTCTTTCTTCCATGAGGTTGCTGGTGAAGTCGGAGATTTTTTTGGTTCTGTTTGAACGGCGAGTTTTAAAAATCTTAAACCCGACCGTTTGAACAATTTCCACGAACCTGTCGTTATAATCGGCCACATTCTCGCAGTCTCCTAGGCATTCGAAACGATTGTGCAACTCGAGCTGAAAGCTCTCGGGGTTTTGGAGCTGGATGAGCGCTGGTCGGAGCGTAGACTTCATCAGTCGACATCTTTCTAGCTTGGTCTTTAGATTCAATGTGCCTCTGACTATCCGGTGATCGCGTCCTGTTTTGACTGAATTGATCACGGAGACATCATTGAATGTTTGCCTCCTTGTCGACAAGATGAAGTCTATCTCGTTTTTTGTTACGCCATTGGGATGCAACCATGTCCACTTCCGCTGTTTTGACTTTTTAAAGAAGGAGTTCATCATAAAGAGGCTCTCCTTCTCCATTAAGTCGGCCAAAAGTCGCTCAATATTTAAAATAATATTCCATGGTGAAATATAGTGTAAAAAAAGCAAGCACTCCTCCCCCTCCTGCCCCTTTATCCCCCCGTATGAAACATGGATCTAAAAATTACCAAGCTTTGGGAATATAAAATCTATTGGAGCAACATAGTCATTAAAATCTTAAAGGTAACTTAAAATAACCGTCATATATTGAATATATTATTATATAAAATGGAGCCACATTTGTACTAATTCTGAAAAGTCGCGGAGCCACAAAGTAATTACGAGTACGCGAAAAATTTCCGTTAGGGATCAACTTAGACTCGGGAATTGAATCTTCAAAATATTGAGTTTTAAGTTTTGTGACCGAATATGTTTGGCAACCTCGCCTACGAGATTGAGACGTTGCCGCTCCGACTTAGAAATATTCAACCAGAGCCAAGAAATTACGGTTTAAAGGTGGAGTAAGAAATGTTCGGGGCTACGGCTGGATCAGCTATGTGCCCAAAGAAGCGTTTATATATATATATATATATATATATATATATATATATATATATATATATTGCAGTCACTTCAAAATATTAGTCATAACTTTACTATCCTAGTTGAAAATAATGGTGTAGACCTATCTTTGGGATTTTTTCTATCGTTCTATCGAACCAAAACTGCTCAATCGTGTTTCTAATAGCTTGTGAGTTTAAGGAATATAATCAATAATAAGGGTATTTTTTTCAACCTGTAATAAAACCGCCTTAACTGGCTGTTAACTTTTACCAAGGCACCCATTGTCAATCCAAAAAAAAAATATTGGACTTCATACAACTTTGCTTTTGACACGTATTTTTTTAATTTTTTTTTGCGGCTTGAACATACATTTCTTGGTGAAAATGGTTGAGTATAATGAATAGCGTCGGTGGCGTAACGGCTAGAGCCACTACCTTCTGTCTGGGAGGTCTTGGTTCGAATCCTGTTACGATTTCATAATATGTACGTTTAGTCGACGCTCTTACGGTGAAGGAAAAAATCGCGAGGAAACCTGTAAACGCCCGCTAAGAAACTAAGTTTGTGTGTAAGTCAACCAACCCGCACTGGGCCCGCGTGGTCCACCAAGGCCCGATCGCCCTAATTCAGGGTAGGCTCGAGCCCCTCGGTGGGGGCGTATATGATTTAATATGATATGATGATGATAAATAGTCATTTTTAACGGCTCCTTCAAACCAATTTCATCATTTACACCCTGTATATGGAATGGAATTACTAGAAATTCTTGCTTGAAATATTCTGATGAAAACTGAATAGATAATACGTCATGTTTTTGTTGGAATTTCATAATATTTTTGCGATAAATATTGCGCACATAAATATTTGAAACATTTTCTCGGTGCGTTTGAACGCGTGCTTACTTTTGAAGGAGAATTCCTGGAGCCTTTGTATTTCTTACAATAGGACAGTTGACTGTTACTCATTTGAATAATTTATTTAAATCATGTGTCAATAACCTCACGAGTTAAATGTAAATAAAAAAAAGAGTGTGTGATTTTATGAAACCACGGTAAGAGTGAAACTGTTTTTCACATTATAAACATTTACAGAGCACGAAACGATCATGGCTGCTCTCGTCTTGGAGCTACGGTACAGAGGACGAAACGATCATAGCGACCGTCACGCGACATACAGACGAAAAAATTTTTGACGATTATTTTGTGGCCAGTCGGGAAAAAATGTATCCTATGCCCTAGTCGGGTAAAAATGTTTCCTATGGCACTCAAGGAACAAAGAAAAATCTACCGACACCTCGAACTCCAAAATCTATCAAGCCGTTTAGGCCACAGGGCGTGCAAAAGAAATAAACATACATACATAAATACATTGAAAAGACATAACTCTAATTATGGCGCAGTCGGGTTAAAACGAATTTATGATCTTGATATGTTTAAAATTGCAATTCGTGTATCATAGTTTTGGCGTAAAACAAATTTTTAACTGATTTCAATTTCATTAAAAATTAAAACATCGACTTTATACAAAAATTACCCTTATATATGTATATAATTTCCCACCCCCTCAAACATATGTGTGCAAAAAACCACAATAAACGTTTGCACCGTTGCGATGTTACAGAAATCAACCAAAAAAACTTCATAATTCATTATTCGCTTTGTACAGGGTAAATATACAAAAAATGCAAGATAACAGAGCACAAAAAATCTCCTGGTACAACTATTAAAATAGCATGCAAACATAAATAAGTTTAATCCCTACTAATATTATAAATGTGAAAGTAACTCTGTCTGTCTGTTACGCTTTCCCGCAAAAACTACTGAACGGATTTGGATGAAATTTGGTAGGTAGACAGATTAGGACCTGGGTTAAGACATAGGCTACTTTTTACGCACTGCGCATCCTCGAAAAGTCATAGAAATGTGGTCCACGCGGGTGAAGCCGCGGGAATCAGCTAGTACAATTATAATTTTACTAGGCTAAACTACATAAGCAAGTCAATAGGTACACCTTATTGTTCATTTATATTATTAAATTACATTTCCGAATTATATCACATGTCAAAGTTATAATAATTAGTCGTTAAATTTTCCATCAAGAAATTCCTGGACTGAATTGGACAAGTGCGAGTCGTACTCGCCCACCGAGGGTTCCGTACAAATTTGTAGGTACATACTCGTATTATAAAACATAACAGTGCAAATTGTTAGGTACTGTTAGAACACATAACTACATACACCGAAATTATTAGGTGCCTACCTACCTATACACATAAAAAAAAGATTATTTTATTTATTTTTTGCAGGAACTGTATCAGACAATGCTATTCTCAGATATAAAGTAGCTTATGCCTTGCCCATTACACAAGCTACCTCCATACCAAATTTTTTCAAGATTGTTTGACGTGTTGAAGCGTGTGAAAGGTAAAAAAACAAACAAACAAACACATTTTCAGATTTATAATTAGTACCTAAGGATGATTTTTTGCAAGTTCTTTTTTATGAAAAAAATATTACTTATGTATTTATTTACTGCTGTTTTTTGCGATAAGATACGATTTCTAAGGTGATGAAAAAAATACTCGATACGGAGTAGTATCGATAATTTCTGATACGATACCGGTATCGAGTAGGTACCGATACGTATTCAGTATTATTTACCGATATCATGAATTTTTGTAAAACCCTAGGTATGTTGCCGTCTGACGCACACATTTGCTCGGCGCATGGCATGGTGGGTGCTGCGCTCGTATTCTTTACTGATATTATGAATTATTTTTGTAGAACCCTAGGAGTAACTAGTATCTTATCTGTGCCCTAGGTATGATCTACACTCCCCTCGAACTGCGCCACCGCCTTTTGACGCACACATTCGCTTGGCGCATGGCATGGCGGGCGCCGCGATCGCGACGGCGACAGGTGGCCTGCTGGGCCGGCCAGTGCAGAATATTATGACGCAAGCTTTCTCTGACGAAATCTATCAGTTTTTTTTTCCACACGCTGGACTAATCTAAAGATTCCCTGAAACTTTTATCGTAATCGCTCCAGCCGTTTTGGAGTCTATAGAAAACATACACACACACCAACTTTTATATACGTGTATGTATAAAGACTATAAATACATATAGGTATACAAAGGTAGGTAAGTAGGCACCTACTTAAAAAATAATTGAAATCACCTCTACTTTACGACGATTGGTGGAAAAAGTAGTAAAATTCTTAACTTCCTACCGAAAGTACAGATATTGTGAATTTTATATCCCTAAATTATACTTAACTAAGGAACTGATTGGTTCCCCATACAAAATTTCATCCCCTATTTCATCCCATTCAAGTTTTATTTTCGCGACAAAAACTAACCTACTTATGTCCTTACCAAGGTCCCTTAAGTCTATATCAAATTTCATCAAAATTTGTCCAGCGGTTTAGGCATAAAAACGTAACAGACAAACAGAGTTACTTTCGCATTTATGACATTCGTTTGGATTAAAACTAAATGCTTGTTGGAAAAAAAAGCGAGTAAAGTTTTAAATTTTTATTGGGCTTTCCAGTGTTTATATTTTTTTCTCAGGATCCACTTACCCAACCAAGAAAGTCAACACAAATGTAGGATGGGTTCTTGACATTTCTAGTGAATGTTAGTGAAAATTAATGTAGAGATGGTTGAATTAAGGCTTTAGGATGATTTAATCCGAGCAGGTTGAAACGTGTTAAAATAATATCGAACGTAAGTCTATTCATTTTAAATTCAAATCAATGCGGGCTTCAACGCGGCTGTTACGTTGAAAAACCGAACGCCAATTTCTTGATTTTAACATTTTTTATTACATTTCTTAACTCCAAAAACATTTTAAAAAATCATTTAATATGAAAGGTATTGAGGTCACCGATTTTAGTGTGTTGGTTTCATTAAATATTAAAAATAAAATTTTTTTTGAGAAATTTTACAATTAATACCAAAAACAGGGTCTACAGTATATTTTTTTACATCAAAAATTTTTAATATTATTAAAATTGTATCCAATTAAATCGATTTCTCATTCATTTATAATTTGAATTGAATATTGTCATTTGACTCATCTTAAGGTCTTAAGCAAATGCACGAATGCACCGACGGACGTGGATTGCGACCTTGTTTTTAGGGGTCCGTAGTCCCTACAAAATATATATTTAAGACGAAAACAACCAGATAACAAATGTGGAAAACATAAATTTAAATCATAAATGAAACAAAAATTTTAAATTTTACAATTGTTTGTTTGTGAACGATAAGAACGTGATAAGGGACCTCAGGGACCCTCAGATATCAATTTTAGTAGCGATCGGTCCAATAACTAAAAAGTTCAAAATGGCGGCCACTTTTTTCACTTCCGACAACGTATTCGTGATAAAGGACCTCAGGGACCTTCAGATATCGTTTTTGGAAGCAATCGGTCCAGTAACTAAAAAGTTCAAAATGGCGGCCATTATTTTCACTTCCGACAACGGATTCGTGACAAGGGACCTCAGGGACCCTCAGATGTCGATTTTGGAAGCAATCGGTCCAATAACTAAAAAGTTCAAAATGGCGGCCACTATTTTCAATTCGGGCAACGGATTTGTGATAACTGATAAGTGACCTCAGGGACCCCCAGATATTGATTTTGGAAACAATCGGTCCAGTAACTAAAAAGTACAAAATGGCGGCCACTTGCGGCTAGTCCTTGGGGCGCGGGATGTATAAGTAATAAATTAACACTAAGAAAGTTTCACCAGTAAAATTTACTAAGTCCTTTAAGTACCGCAAATTGCTAATAGATGGTACTGTATGTTTTTTTTTGAACGCGGGGTGTCAGGTTTTTTTCGTTACAAAATTTCTTGATTTGGTCACCTCAAAGCCCGCTATAAAAGCTATACAATAGCTTAATAATAGACAGAAAAAGAGTTCGATATGTGCGTGAATTATTTTCTCCATAATCACATCACGTGCCGTGTGTGATACTTCAACACTTCTAAGTATCTACTTATTTTATCTCGAGTCATGACACAAAATGTCTGTGTTCAATTGTAAGATTATTATTATCGACTTCGTGATTAACCTACTGATCAGATAAAGAGAGTTAGTTCTGTGTTCTCAAGCACTGCCACCAATTATTAACATTTCAGCAGATCAAGTATATGGTTGTATCATCTTATCTAATTGACCTATTGCAATACGTCAAATGATTTTCTCGTAAGCTAAGCAATGTATATTAAACTATACTGTCTATGCTAATATTGTAAATAGGTAAAGTTTGTAAATAAGTATGGATGGAAGTGGTAATATCCGAAACTACAGACTGCAATCAAACGCACTTAAATTTTTAATTTAAAAAAAATATTTAAAAATTAAATTTGACCGACAGTTTTAGATTGATATTCATGCGGGGATGCCGAAGGCGACAGCTCGTTACTCATCTATTGGTTGGTCTAGCAATATCTCATGAAAGTTGTGCGATAAAATAAAATACAAATATTTAAATAGTAAATACCTACCTATTGATAATGTTATCATCCTGTTTGTATGTACATTGCTTATGTTAGATTGAAAAGCGATGGTAATTTTTAGGGACCCGTATTCCCTTCGGGGAACCCTTATAAGATCGTTATTTCCGTCCGTCCGTCCTTCGGTTACGCGGCGCAAAGATCGACTCCATATGCTCTACGCAAAAGTAAATGTCCGCAAGCATAATTCCTTCTGTATGGCAGTTTGTGTTTATAACAATCACCCTATCTATCCACATTAAAAGTTGTTAAAATTATAATAATTTCGAATCTACATTGTCTGAATGGCTACATACTGGCTAATTATTCAGTAAAGGAATTTTTAATGATACAAATTGTTGAATGTTGAACCTCCCCCCAGGATACCGTCTCCGGAGCCGGAAACGGGAAGAAAGCGACAGGCTACACCCCCTCTACAACGGAAGCAGGCTCTAGAACAGTCCAGACCTGCACCATCCCCGAGGCCTAGATACCTCTAGATACCGGCGAGGACACGCATCCTCTCGGGCATTCTTCCCTCCAACCTCTGACATTCTACATATCGAGGATGCACAGGGCCCATCTGGCGAGTGCCCAGAAGCCATTTCCCAAGACAAGGATGCACGGAGCCCATATCGCAACGGAGTCAGCTGATGTCTCGTCTAGTTACGGATCAGTCTCGGATGACTGCAAACCCCCACCATTCGGTCGGATTCCAGGGGCTTAAGGCCAATAACTATGGCCTACATAGGTAGGCAGCCTCAGTTTCGGTTGGAATCTCTCCTCCCAAGCGTAGGGCCGGATACGGCTTACGGTTGGATTCAATTTGGCATGGCTCAGTAGGTATAAGGACCTGCTTAACGGGTGGACTTTGTTTGCGTCCACACTTACGGAATTAAATTGGATCACTATTTCCCGCAAACTGATCCTAATGGGATATCAATGGGATATAAAAATAACCCTGCAGCAGTGGTTTTACGATGCGTCGGAGCGCCCGCAGATTGCAAGTACGGAGACTCCTTTGATCTGTTGAATGATTTTGGGATGACTTGTGACATAACAGCTCAGGATTAGTTGTGAATGTCACCGGGGCTGAGCCGAAGCTGGATGTATTTGCAGAAGTGATGTGGCTCTTTTGATCGTCTCCTTGGGAAGAACATGTGAATGGAATGTTTTACAAAATTCTCCCAGGGAAATGACCTTTGGTTGAGCTGTTGGTGCGGAATCGCCGCGTTACGGATTCGCTTGTAGGCTGCAATATTCTGGGCGACTTGCAGCGCGAACTTTGGACTTGCCTGGCAAGAGAGCAGTGCATGGCATCGTGTTCAGAGGCTTGCCTTATTGCCGGATGAAACTACGGAAGTTTATAGCCGCGTTGGACGGATTTCTGTTTCGTAAAGGACTACTATTGTCGATTGGGTTGGACCATGGTAGCAACTATGTAAGAGCTAAATATTGTTTTGAGAAAATTTATAAGTTTATAGGTGAAAGTCACCAATAGATTGGCACGCACTTGAATCATTTTGCGACCCTGATTGCAGGATATTTGATCGGTCAATCACTTAACGCGTTGCCTGAGTATCCCTATACGGAGGTTGATAGCACTTGGCTTTTTTGGTATTAATTTCTGTAGAAAATGTCCCAGAGCTTTGGAGGCCTGGTCATTGGAACATTTGCAGATTTGAGAGTAGCGCTTTAGGTGGTTGGACAGGACCGACCCTCCCAGCATTGGCGACTTGGTGATGGTTGAGGATGGCTACCGTCGTGGCACCAGGAGCATAGTACATAATGACTTTAATTTGTAGTCTTGGAATTATCAGTGCTTTACCGACTCTGAAGACTAAGGTGGAATGCTTCGTATGTCAGTAATCTCGCTATCTCACTCCACCCGTCGGTATGCAGCAAGCTGCTTGAAAGCACAGGTATATAGCAATCATTTGTACCCACCCAGTTAAAACTTTGCTAAAATATCGTCATTATCATCTTCATCCCATAAACGTCCCTACATCTGGGGTACGGGTATCTTCTAAAACTTAAGAAGACTAGGCCTTACTACACACACTGGGGCCAAGTCCAGGATAATGGAGGTTGTCAAACACCACTGTTAGAAGTTTTTCAAAACGTGCATTAGGCATCTGATATAGCTTAACGACTGCCATCTATTGATACCAACTGGCACCAACGGCTTAACGGAAACAGTTAACTTGCATGATCTACCCAACCACGTAAGTCGCACTAATCTACAACTGCTTACATCAGCCATTAACAGCTTATGTTATCATTTCTTCAGCCAAAACGTTCGCTGGTGAACAAAGGCCTTCCCAAAAGATTTGCATAACGATCAGTCCCGCGCTTCCCCTATCAAGTGGCTTCCTGCGACCTTCACCAGGTCATCAGTCCACCGAATGACCAAACTAAGACCTGCCGGTGTACGGTCATCAGTCGATTAATTTACTGCCCCAAATGCTGTTCATGTGCTCTCACTTCCCCTTTAATTTGTCGATTCTTTGAGCTACGTTAGTAACTTGCGTTCTTTTACGGATATCCTCATTTCAGATTCAGTTACGTAGGAAATCTCCGAGCATAGCTTGCTCCATCTCCCTTCAGGTGACTCTTTATTAGGCACATAGCAAGCGACCATGTTCCTTTTTCGCATGCCACCACTGGCAAAAAACACTGATCAAATAACTTAGTATTGAGGCATTGTGGAATTGGGAACTTGAAGATACTGCAAAGCTTCCGAAATGCAGGCGAGCAGAATTGGATTCGACGATTTATTTGTTTACAAGATTTTACTAGGAAAAATACAATTTAACCGCCTCCGTAGCATAATGGTTACTACGTTCGCTTCACACCAGGAGGTCGCGGGTTCGATTCTCGGTGGGGTCAACTTGAAAGACTCGTTTTGGTTGGTGGTAAGGCATTTTCTAAGCCCGCCTGGCTAGCTACCACTATCTTATCTAAGTCTTGCCGCCAAACATCAGTGTTAGTAACATTGATCTGTTCCGGCTTGAAGATAAGATAGCCAGTTCTCCATTGCGTTGGGGAATCTTGGTAAGCCCGCTTCCACCTTAAGCATCATCGTCACTAACCATCAGGTGAGATGATGCCAAGGGCTTTACAATTATGAATAAAAAAAGAGATCTCTTTTCATAATATAAACAAATCAATGGCTCACGTCTTCCTTAGTGGAGTCTGTCATGGCGACGATGGCCATGCTCATGTTAACCCTCATGCAAAAAGTCAGCACCATAGCGAGGAAAAGCAATAGCACTTGCAGATGACGCATCCCGATACCTGTAACAGTTTATTGAAAAAACTAACAGAATAATAAAGCAGCACGGCTGAAAATAGGCAAGCAATGTGAAGAGAATATTAAAAAAAATATATTTCGATTTATAATAAATTCTTAAGGTTACATTGGGTAAGTAAAAACTCACTAATTCATGTTTTGTAATACAGGGTGCTAGCAAAGGTTAAAAAAGAATACAGTAGAGTTTCAGAAGTTAGTAGGTAAGAAAAATATTAATTTACTACAATATTAATTACATTAATTGACAATGTAAATTTTAGTGTTTTTTTATGTTAAGTGACGTAGCCAAAGATGGAAGCGGGCTTACCAAGATTCCCCAACGCAATAGAGAACTGACTATCTTATCTTCAAGCCGGAACTTTTTTAATTGTTTTTCGTTTCAATTAAAAACTACAATGAAATTATAAAAAATAATAACATTACTCACTTTTTATTAATGTATGTGACTGTTTGTATCCATTTATTTGACAAGTTTAGTTTAATACATAATAAACCAATGTCTAAGCCTAATCATTAATAATTTAATTTAAAACCTTACTCATTTAACCAAACCCAACAATCAAAATATTAATAAAAATCGAAACCCCTAGTCGAACGAACCAGCCGCAAAGAAGCTAATGACACACATCGCGTTGCTGCGATGGATGGCAACTAGTAGCAGTGGACAGGGCAGCGCAGGACCGGTAGTCGTGGAAATCCTTGGGACAGGCCTTTGTCTAGAAGTGGACGTTTTTCGGCTGATATGATCTATCTAGACAGTTGAAACTTTCACAAAATATGTATTTCTGTTCCCGCTATAACAACAAACACTTAAAATTAGAAAAAGTGAAAAGATAAAATGAGTCTCCATACAAAAAAACATGTTTTTATAGGTCGTTAGAAGTATTTTTAAGCTTTATTTTTAGCTCTATCGCAAAAACGGTAATACATACTAGCGTGAAAATTTGTTTGATTATAGCACTAATACTGAAATAAAACAACAAATATTAAAAATTGGCAAAGTGTTAGTCGTACTTGCGCTAAGGAGTCCGAACTGAATGAAAAAAAACGCTAAACACGTTAAAAAACCGACTTCCATCGCAACAAATTAGAACATTTTTGCATTATTATTTTTGGTTTTTGTTAATTTTCTACTAAAGTACTACACCGATTTTGATAAAATTTATATGGGACCACACGGGAAGCACTAGCTTTCAAATAAAAAAAGAATCATAAAAATCGGTTCACCCAGTCAAAAGTTCTGAGGTAACAAACATAAAAAAAAAAAAAAAAACATACAGACGAATTGAGAACCTCCTCCTTTTTGGAAGTCGCTTGAAAAAGGAATATTTTTGTAGCTCGGTTTTATTCCTTTTGTTTGTAATGTGAATGGGGATTATTGTCATTATACTAATTAGTTGTAGTGTGGTAGTCCGACTCGCACTTGGCCGTTTTGTTTTAATCTGATTATACTCGCTGATTAGACCAGCGCGAATATAAGTAGGCAGACCAGCTACTCCATGGTAAAATGAACAAGCCTGCCTATATTATGCAGAAGTGGGCTATTATGGGCTGAATAGATATACAGGAAAATTGGTGTAGGTTCCGTTAACTGGTGCTCCTACTCATTATACTGAACAACTTTTGTTCTACGACTATGCTGAAATCGCAAAAAAAAATCTAATCTACGTACAAATCGATCAGCTGATGACCAATGTTGTGCGTTTTAGTGTGGAGGGTCAAAAATTTTTTGAGAATCGACTAGAGGTTCCTTGGGTAAAGTTGTTCAGTATGATGAGTAGAACCCCCAGTTAACGGGTCCTACACTATTTTTTTTATATTTAAGGTGTAACAAAATTATCTGAAACTATTTTAACTGGTGCTTCTACCCATGAAACTGAACAACTTTCCCGATGGAACCCATAGTCAAATCGCAAAAAAAATTGGCTCTCCCATACTAACTCGATCAGCTGATCAGCCAACTTAGTAAGGGAAGTTCAAATTTTTTTTTGAGATTTAACTATGGGTTTCATGGGGAAAGTTGTTCAGTTTCATGGGTAGAAGCAACAGTTAAAATAGTTTCAGCTAATTTTGTTAGACCTTATATAGATATTTTATATATATATATATTTGTTAGTCACAAAATAAGGTCCTGGTTACACAATTTTATCCCCAACTGGTTTTACGAGCATCTGGGCAATAAAACCCGTTTATTTTTTGTTTTTATATCTTTGGCGGTTATTTCGTCTACTAACTCTGATACGGTGTTACATGGAGTGATATTTACGGAGTCATATATGAATCGCATAAAAATAGAAATCTCATAAGGATGCTGACAATAGGGGGTGATTTTAGGGTTGTGTACATGCACGATGCTAACAGAACCCTGTTATTAAGCCTACGCTATATGTCCGTTCGTCCGTCCGTCCTACCTATTTACATTTTGGGGCTGTTACTCTTTGATGCGTAATAAGTAGCCGGTTACAAATAATGTGTGTTTATTATGCGGATGTTCTCAATAAAGGTAAATAATAGTGATCAATAAAAAGTATAAAACACCGGCCAAGCGCGAGACAGAACCGCACACTAGATGGCACTAGTTTCTTCACGTTTAAAAAAACACGTTTTTGTATGGAGACTTTCACTTTATCAAATTTTTTGTATTTATTGTTATAGCTGCAACAGAAATACATTCATCATCATCATCTTCCGAGCCTTATTAATTGAAAATCAAACGAACTTACCAAGTGAAGTTCGATGACAATTATGTGAGCAGCTTCATTCGACGCGATTTATTGGTTTACATGTTGTAGATGCGTCCCCAAGCATCAGCCTTGCACGGATTTTAAAGAACAGTAGTTTTTTTTTTTTTTTTTTATGGTAACACTGTTTTGTTACTCTTTTCCCCCACCAACCTACCTCAGTTCCATATCACTCGCCATTTTTATAATTGTCATTTCGTTGAAAGAAAATTACGTAGGTTGTGATTGTTTCCACATTTTAATAGATTAGGGTAGGGTATAGTATGTAGTGTTTTATTTGTTATAAATGGGAGGGTATGTGTAAATCGCGTCGAATGAAGCTGCTCACATAATTGTCATCGAACTTCACTTGGTAAGTTCGTTTGATTTTCAATTATGTTTCGCAGCTTCATTCTAGCGATTTATTGGTTTACATGTTGTAGGATGTTTAAAGTTAGGTACTAAAATGTGAAATAAGCATCAATACAACGTAGGTTTATTCAAATAAAACTGGTAAGTTTCATTTATTGTTTACATATTGATTTATACTCAGGGTACATATAATTACTAATTTTATCTTAATACATTTCAGATGATCGGAAGAGAGAAGAGCATTAGCGAATTGATTTGGATCAGATATAATCTCTCCATTGTAGAACCATGCAAAAACTGAGGAGGAATTAGTCCAAACTTCAGTGTTTCTAATCAGATCAATGCTGACTTCAAGTTTGCTGGCCGAGGAGTTGGCTGCATGACGTGTGCTATGTGCACTGAACACCGAAGTGTCAATACCACTACTGCAGAGTGTGTTTTTTATCCAGTGACTAAGTATTTGTGCTAATAATTTTGAGTGTGGACGTTTGAAACTAATAAATAAATAATCATGGTTATTACTGCGAAGTGACTTTGTTTTGTTTATGTAATGCTCTAAACATAGCGCAGGGCAGATCTCTGGACGAGCGTTGAAATAAGGTAATCGTAGTACAGGTTGAAGTACATTTGGTTTCGAGGTTTTTATCAAATCTAGATATTTTATTATGATATCATTAGGTGTTTGTATACTGATATTACTTTATTTTATTAAGGATAAAAGTTTGCATACGGTGCGCAGTCACCAATGCTAGCAAAGTTAGTGTCTTTTTTGAAAGGGCTTCCAAACTGAGGTTTTCATTAGGCCAATCTTGGCCTAAATGGTTGAGAATAATATTAGTAAGTTAAGTTATATCGTGGTTTGGTGGGCCTTAGTTTGTAAACTCCTTTCATGAAACGTTTTATTCGTTTTTCATCTAGGATGTGATCACCTAATAGCAGTGACAAAGCAGACTTATATGAATTCAAGGTTGAATACTTTGCACATTTATCAAAAAGTTCCGTTAGGAAATGGATAATGATAGGGACTGAATCTACCGTGTACTCATAACTGTGGATGCTGCAATATCTAATCCAAGTTTTAATACAACCGTCATACTGATTATATGTGGCGTTTGATAATGAGGCTAACATTATATCTACAGATCTTGGTGACAAAAACTGTATTAGTAGCGCTTGCTTGAAAGCTTCGCGGCAACCAATTTGAGGGTTTGGTGCAGATTGTGACTCGTCCTGAAAGGAGATATCAATAGGCTAATGTTTGGGTCAAATGTTATGGGGGCAGAAATTAACAACTTTTGAAATAAAGGGTACCACGGTTGTGTGGGCCAGTGTGGTACTACGACTATGCCCTATGCTTTGACACTGATTTTTTACGTGATAGAGAGTCAGCTTCACAGTTATCCTTAGTATTAATATATGACGCAAAAATAACCAATCTAAGAAATTCGCACTATATCCAAATTTCATGTGAGATTTTGTTCAAATGTCTAAACTAAATGCTACCTATCCGATTTATGCAAGAAATAGCAGTAGTATTATCGATTCGTAGCAATATTTTACAATCTTTTGACTGTTTTGCAAAACATTTTAGTGCCAAAAACGCTGCTATTTCTAATTAATTCATCTGCAATAACTTTTCGTCATCCATCCAATAACCGAAACATTCTTGGTTATTGCAATAAGCGCCCCACCCAGTGGTGGAGGCATTTGAAAATATTACTGAATCGTACTCGTTCAATGTTAAAGAAGTAAAGCCGTGATCAATGCGGCTTAACCACCAAGACATACCGTTTTTCATATGCCTAGGAATATACACGATCTGCTCGTAGCTAGGATTGTTAAGTAAACAAACATATATAAAATGTTCAAATTATTTCGTATACAACCACGAGTATTGGATAGCTGGACAAGCCGATACAATAACTCCTTAAAATCTTGCGAATTCGCAAAGTTTACACTTGCGTGTACTTAGGAATTTGACTAACATATCGTGTATTTTTGATTTCTTAATTTCTGGTAGTTTTAGAATCATATTACGTGAATCAAAAACAAATTCTAAAAATTTACTTTCTGTTTTGGGTACTAAACAACTTTTTTCAGTATTTAATTATTTTTTATTTATTTCATTGTAAATTACTGCTTTGTGCCGCTGGCGTGTGAGACAACGGGCTGCTGGGGTTCAGAAGCATTGGGATTCATAAAGGAGATTGGCCGTCACCTTCGAGAGAGGGGGTGTGACGCCCGCTCCGGGTCCTACCTGCTGCAAAGGTTGTCTAATTTGTTTATTGCCATACAGCGCGGTAACGCGATGTGTGTCATGGGCTTCTTTGCGGCTGGCTCGACTCGGAGTTTTGATTTTTATTAATATTTTTATTTGTTAGATTAGTACCTTTAATTTAAGTTAGGTTTAAATAAGTTTTTAATACCATTTGACAATCTTAAAAATAAATAAATAATTATATTTCATTGTACATGAATCTTGAGTATTTTTTATGTGATTTAAGGACAGGTACGAGAAAATAGGCATCTTTAAGATCGATAGATGCCATATAACAATTTTGAGTAACTAATTTAGAAGCTGTGCGATTGTCAACCATTTTAAAATGTTGTGTTTTCATAAATTTATTTGGGCTTTTTAAATGTAGAATAAACCTTTTGTCGCCATTTGGCTATGGCACTAAAAACACGCTAGATATAAACCTCTTCTTGTTGTTCATATGTAGATATGGCATTTATTTCTAATAAAGCCGATATCGAGTGGGAAAAATCTTAGTGTTCTTGTTCAGATTTAGAATGAATGTTTGAGCTTGTGGGATTGAGGTAAATGGTATTAGGTACCCTTGCAACCATGAAAGAATTTTGCTTTCGTTGGTAATTTAGATCAATGTTTGGTAAAAATACTGTAGCCTGCTGGCATACGGTACCTGGTTATTATCTATCTCCGATGCGTCCTGCGAGGCTGCTCCGACGAGCTGACGACCTTTTCACTTCGCTGGCTGTCTTGTTGTCCGTTTTTGCGATGAGTCTGCTTGAAGCTTAAACGACCCTTTTTATTGGCGAAATTGTTTTTCTTTTCTTTTTTTTTATCGTCTTTTGCTGATTTTTAAGAGCCTCACCAGATTTTTGTATGTTCTTTGCAGCTTTTAGCTTTTCGCTAAGGTTTTCACCTAACAGTAGCTTGTCTCTGGTAGTTTCGACCAGCATATCTTTCAAGCTTGTGTTGATAGAGGATATCACAAATTTTCTTCGCAATTTTGTTTCTGTCTGGTGGCTATCGCATAGAATCCAACAAGCGTGACTCAAAGGCTTCAAAATCTTTTGTTTTGAGGTTTCATTAGAAATTATCATGTCCGTTGCTGCATGAAGTGCTGATAGTGCAACGCTAATCTGCTTCTGTTTTTGCATCAGCGTTGTATCACGTTTTAATTGCGCATCCGACAGTGCAGCTTTAGCTTCCGGGTTCAGAGAAGGAGCCAGTAAAAGATCGTAGCTACCCGGAATCGGGTACTCTTTGAAAAGTTTTTCTTTGATCTCTTGCGTTAAACCTTTATAGAAAGTATTTCCTGCCACCTACTAGCCACGTCTTTATGGATAGGTGGCCCAAGCGGCGTTTCATTTTTTGGAGCATCGCCAAGCAACTGCAAGATGTCTTCATCCAATTCAAATTCCTCCATGAGGTTTGTGTCTGTTTCATCTGGCATAGTGGATGTTTCTGGTACTGGCGAGGATGGCACACGACGCGGAGCGGCGGGTGGTAACAGTGGCGGCAGCAGGATAGGGCGAAGCATTGGCGTTGACGGAGCATGTGGTGAAAAAACATGTGGTGACGGAACACGTGGCAAGCCGTCTCTGTGGACCACCACTAAGGGCGACTCACCGCGTGAAGGCGCCAACTGCGGTGTACATTGCTGATGTGACGGCAAGTCCTCTATGTCTGCAACAAGCACCATAGGTTCGTACCTAATTTTAAACATGACAGTAGCTGCCCAGGTAAGCAGTACGCATCATATGTCAGCGTGACAGAGTCAACCCAAATATAGTTGCTCGCATCACTATGCAAAATAAACTTGATTTGGATAGAGTGACAGTAGCAGCCCAGATTTAGCAGTACGCATCACCATACAAATCAAGTGTTGTTCTCAGCGTCGATGGATTCGTCCTCTGATGAATATTGTACAACCCATTTTTTCTTCGAGTTTTTTATTTTTTCTTCTTATATCTTCAACATTGTTTTCCTTCTTCCTTTTCTTCCCCATGTTGAAAGACAAAACAATTTTTGGCTGCAGGCTGAGGAAACGTGCGAAGGCTTGAGCACGGAAACACAGAATGACAATTATAAAAATGGCGAGTGATATGGAACTGAGGTAGGTTGGTGGGGGAAAAGAGTAACAAAACAGTGTTACCATAAAAAAATAACAAAAAACTACTGTTCTTTAAAATCCGTGCAAGGCTGATGCTTGGGGACGCATCTACAACATGTAAACCAATAAATCGCTAGAATGAAGCTGCGAAACATAATCCCAACTATTTGGGGTCGGCTTTAAATACATTATCTGCGAAAATTTCAAATGTCTAGCTATCGTAAGGTGTAGAGGATGGGGCTCTCAGTCTTTATCGTATTTAGACAGCAGAACACAAAGAGTACAACAAATAAATGACAAGAACTCATCTGGATTTAGAGTGAAAATATGTGTACCCTAGGGTTCCTTATTAGGGCCTTTTCTTTTCCTTGTTCACGTAAATGATTTGCCTTTTATGGTGCAACATCTATCAAATATTGTGTTGTTTGCAGATGATACTTCTCTTATTGTTAAAATGAATAGGAAAGAAAATGAAATTGAAGAAGTAAACAACACTCTCTCAAAGATACTGAACTGTTTCACTGTGAACAACTTATTATTAAATGCTAAGAAAAAAAAATGTATAAAATGTTGTTTGCCAAATGTAAAAAAGGTCAATAATAGTGTAATATAAGACAGTAATAATTTAGAATTTGTAAATACTACGGTGTTCCTTGGTATAACTTTGAATGTTTCACTTCAATGGGGACCACACATTGAAACATTAGCGGGAAGGCTTAGTTCAGCTGCTTATGCCGTTAATAAAATAAGACAGTTAACACATGCTTGCGGCTCGCGCACTGTGCACCCTCGAGGAGTCATAGAAACGACCACGCGGGTGAAGCCGCGGGAAATAGCTAGTATTGCATAAAATATGACTGCATGACTGACTCGGTGGCTCAGTGGTTAGTGCTCTTGACTACTGATCCGAGAGTTTTGGGTTCGATCCCCACCCAGGGCAAACATTTGTGTGATGAGCAGATTTGTTTGCTCTGTGTCTGGGTGTTAAATATCTATATATATGTATGTATTTAAACATATATAAGTATGTTTATCAGTCTCTGGTTCCCATAACACAGGGAATCCTACTTTGGGGCCAGATGACCATGTGTGATTTGTAAAAAAAAAAAAAAAAAAAAAAATTCATTATACTTTAATGTAACCTATAACTTTTATTCAAAAACATCTTCTGTTTTTGAAATAAATTGAGAAATCTCCTTCATCACGACTTTTCGCGACATTCACCAGGACACGAACGCCACTCGAGAACTTTACTGCGCCCTGCCCGCTGCCACTTAAGTTTAGGGTTTGACAGTTAGTGACATTAATCTAGGCAGTTTCCGTGCTTTGCAAAGCGTGCTAATCTTTTGGTGCTACTTGCTATCACTAGATGGCAATAGCAAAGTATATTTACTAGTGTTAACATACAGTATGGACACTCCCTGACGCTCTCTAGATTGCGGCCTCACCCCCTCGTCACACGGATTGATACAGATAGGTTATAGTTTGGTTCTTGAATGTATAGGATTTCGCCGGGATTGTGTTTCCTCCTTCATTTGTTTTTGGAAATGTCATTTCACGACCGTTGTATGCAGTGTCCGGGGTGTGGTAATAGTAAAGCCGTGTCATCCACATAGGCTTTATAGGCGGCTTCGGCTATACATTTGCAACACCGGGATCAAACGATTAAAAAATGTCTTCTATTTACCCGATTAGTGTGCGTGTGTATGTTTGTATGTCTGTTTCTTTGACTGAGCCTGTAGACTCAATGGCTTGATGGAGTGCGAGGTGTCGTTAGATTCGACTTGATCTCCAGAGTGACATAGGATAGGTCGTGTAACGAGTGAGATTTGTTATTTTTTTTATTAGGTACTAGCTTTTGCCCGTGGCTTCGCCCGCGTGGACATCGTTTTTGTGACTGACGTAGAGGCTCGCGAGCGTGGACATGAATTTCTCCCGGCGCCGGCAGAATATCAGCGCTGTAGGTACATAATTACCTGCAGCATATGCTGAGTCGGAGCCATTTCAAAGTTACGGCACAATCTTATGTATCTACCCTCTTTATACATTTAAGCTTAGATATAAGAAGTTTTTTTTATTTTATTTTTGTGTATCAATTGTAATTAATGTAGCTTTGAATAAATGTTTTATCTATCTATCTATCTATCTATCAGATTCCTCGGGAACTACATCAGGATATGCTTATTAGTAAATCGTGTCATTTTCCACCCCCTCAACCATCTCGGTGCAAAAAATCACACAATCCATAGTTCCGTTGCGATGTTAATTAACCAAACAAGAGAATATTTTCAGTTCCTTCGAGAATTGCATCGGGCTATGCTATTTTCACGGGATGAAAAGTAGCCTAAGTCCTTCCTTGTGACACAGGCTACCTGCATGCCAAATTTCATTACGATTGGTCAAGGCGTTGAAGCGTGAAAAGGTAACAAACAAACACATTTTCACATTTATAATATTATTAGTAACGATGGTTAAAGTGATTAGGTTGTGATTTTTTTTATTGCCTGAGTTTATTTTTAATGTGAGCGAAGGTCATGTAACGAGTGAGATTTGATTTTTTTTTATTGGGTATAGTTAAAGTGATAAGGTTGTGTTTTTTTTATTAGGTATGTCTAAAGTGATAAGGTTCTGTTTATTTTTGTTAGGTATGGTTAAAGTGATAAGGTTGTGATTTTTTTTAAAGGTATGGTTAAAGTGACAAGGTACTCGTAGATTGTGAATTCCAGTAGTAATTGACAGGCATGAAACCTGATTAAAGAGGGAAAAGATGTTTTAGCCGCGATTTTAAATCAGCCCCATTTGTCTTCCAAAGGTAGATCAATGACATCATCATCATACCAGCTCATGTGCGTCCCCACGTATGGGCTCGAGCCTACCTGAATTAGGACAAATTGGGCCTTAGTTAACCACGCCAGGGCCCAGTGCGGGTTGGTCGACTTTACACACAACCTTCGAGTTTCTTCGCAACCGTGTGCAGGTTTCCTCGCGATGTTTTTTTATCACCTTAAGATGTTTATCCGAAATCGAAATTCAAGAACACATTGGTACGAGGCAGGATTCGAACCACGACTTCCCGGACAGGAGGTAGTGGCCCTAACCGTTACGCCACCGACGCTCTTAATGTGAATAACATAGGGGTTTAATTAAGAAATTGCTGATTGTATAAAAAAAAAGTTTATAGGTGAAAATTAATATTAACAGCAATAGTTATTAAAACAAATTTTATTCTTCAAATAGCATGAGACTATTGTAAATTTAATGGTGGTAAACAAATGCCTATTGTTTAGATATTTTGAGAGCACGGTGGATTTAACCCCATTAAGTCGGGTCTTTTCACCTGAAAAAATCGCCTATTATTAAGGCAAAAAATACACATTTTTAATTTAAAAGCTCTAGAGTTATCGCAGCAGTTTCTTTGTTACTAATGTCATATTTGGGAATACCCCACATAAGATTTTATTACTTTTAGGAAAATTCAATAAAATTAACTAGTCTTAAAAAATGCCCCATCTGACTAAGAAAACGGCTTTGTTCCATTCAATAGTATATAGCTCAGGAGATTGCAACATGAAAAAACTGGTTGCGAAACTTGGTTGCGATGGCGGCCGGCGGCCGGAAAGGAAAAACATGCCATTAGTTACTAATAAAAGACCAAAAGTAGTGTCACTATGAGGTCAATTATAAAAAACAAGCAATTTTCTATTTTCAATAAAAAAAAGACATTAAACTTCAAAAACTTAATCGGCAATTTTATAATTGAACCCCTGTTATTTACAACAGTAAACTCACCCAATTAATGTGAATAATAAGACTAAAAAAGATGATGTGGTACTCACCGTATCTTTTCACATCCGTCACTGTTTCCTCTTTTGAACACATTTCATTTGTCATTTTTGCAATTAAAAATCAAAACACAGTAAATTAGTATAAAAACAATCAATATTTTTCTTCTCAGCAACGAAAACTTCAATTTCTTCTATTTTTTTACCTAATGTTCTTTTGTTTTATATTTCAGTGTAGTTTTAGTTGAGATAAATCCAAGATAAGTATAGGTAGAGATCGATAGCGAGCGCGCGTTCAACACTAGCACAGCGCACTAGACCGTTTACTCTTGCGCACGCCAATCGATAATCTTTCAGGGTTCCGCAAAAAAATATCAAAGTCAAGATTTCCATTGCGTACAGAGATTTGGTACCATAGATGGGTTTTATGCACTAACAACAACATTTAAAAAATGAAGCCATTTACACACACAACATTACAAGCAGTTCGCTTCCGTTGCACCGATGCTACTAAGAAAAGAGATGCCAATTGGCATCTTTTTTTTGCTTCACTTTTTGGATGCACGTAACCTATCTACCTCCCCTTATATATATCTGATTATATTATCTGATAGCATACATCTGATTGCGTACCTATAATTTGGCGCGTTCTTTAGCCGCTATGCTTTAAAATGTGACCTGGTCCTCCTTCTTCCCCAACTGTCCTTATACTTATACACACCTACACACACCTGCGGTTATAGTTATGTACCGGTAGATAGTTGCTAGGAATTAGTTTAGGAAAAACCATCACTCTAAAATTATTGTTTTTTCATTTTCATGAGTCAACCCTGCTATGAACGAGTACATTACTCCCTTGTTATATAATTATATTATTTAAATATTATAAGAAGTAAAGGTAGACTTCCATGCTTTGCGGCCAACGTCAGCCGCCGGTGGCCAAACGTACTCACAAACACTTTGGAAATGTATGGCATCACTTCCTGGATCAAAGTATATAATATGTATATTAGTACTAACATACAGTATGGACACTCCATGACGCTCTCTTGCTTGCGACCTCACCCCGTCGTCACTCAGATTGTTACAGATTGGTTACAGTTTGGTTGTCGAACGTATAGAATTTAGCCGCCATTTTGTTGGTTCCGTCATTAGTTTTTTGAAATGACAATTCTGGCACGTTGTATGAAGTGTCCAGGGTGTGCCTGGATACTCGTACACACTGGGGCCATTCCATAGAAAGTAGTGCTCAAAACTAAACAACTATGGTCCCACCGTGCGATAGCCGCCGGCATACATTTTCAGCCGATCGGCTGCCGGCGATTGTTGCAGGCCTCGGAAGCGGTGCCATACATTTTCAGCCGTTAGGCTGCCGGCGATTGTCGCAGGCCTCGGAAGCGGTGCCATACATTTTCAGCCGCTAGGCTGCCGGCGATTGTCGCAGGCCTCAGAAGCGGTGCCATACATTTTCAGCTGATCGGCTGCCGGCGACTGCTGCAAGCCTCGGAAGCGGTGTCATACATTTCCATATTGCAATTATGGCCACAAGACATGGAAGTCCACATAAGTATGATATATTTTAATTTTAAGTAGAACGTATTCTGAGACGACGCAATGAAACAAAAAAAAAGCGTATGTGTTTGGTGTGTGTGGTATGTGTTTGCATGTGTGTGTATGGGCATGTGAATATGTGCGTGTGTGTGTGGAATTGGTATTATAATAACACTTTAAGTCTGAGTTTTTTAAACACTTAGTAAACTAAAGGTGCTCGTCGACCCCGACAGGATAGCTAATCTGATTTATCTATGTTTTGCAAGTTAACCACCTCCGTGGCGTATTGGTCAAGTCCATTACCTTTACCTAAGGAGATCACGGGTTCGATGCGGAGTCTAACTTTATAAGACTCGGTACGTTGGTGGATGGACATTTTCTGAGCCCGCCAGCTAGCAACCACCATCTTATCTAAGTCTTGCCGCCAAGCATCAATGATATGTTCCGGCTTGAAGATAAACTAGCACTCATGTTACAATGGCTCTCTATACTGTCTTATTTGGTGACATAATAAATAGTGTGTACTTAGAGACTGAAAAATTAAATTGTGGCGTAATGGCTAGAGACGCTACCAGGGTTCGTGGTTCGAACCCTGCCACGTGTTTTCGAATTTCAATTTTATATGTACGTTTATCCGACGCTTTTACGGTAAAGGAAAACATCGTGAGGAAACCTGGACACATCTTCGAAGAAACTCAAAGGTTGTGTGTGAAGTCGACTAACCTGCGATGGGCCCGCGTGGTCTACTAAAGTCCGATCACCCTAACTCAGGGTAGGCTCGAAAGCCTCAGTGAGGACGTGTATACGCTGATGCGATGATGATGATTTTTTTTATTACCTTATTTTCCTTAGTTAATGAAATTATATTGAGTTAAGAAACATTTTATTTATTATTTTTGTATTTTTAAAGTATTTTTAAGTAGTTTAAGTGTACACCATCTAAAAATATTTGTTCTTTAATTAAGAGGATTGTGAAGCTGCGACTTTTCATACAAACGGCGTTAACGATTTTCACCTCTTAAGTGTTAACCGCTTTGGACAAATTTTTGATAGGTTGTCAGTCAGAAAATAAGCTAGGCTACACTTTAATACGTTGCGTTTTTTTAAAATAAATGATTATAAATAAACAAAAAATTGCCTAAATTAGTTTAGTATGAAAACACGTGAACGACAATAAAATTAAACTTATTAACTTTATTGAAAAAACAAAAACGTATAAGGCTAGCTTTTGTTCTGACTGACAACCTATCAAAAATTTGTCAAAATCGGTTAAATTTTAAGAGGTGAAAATCGTTAACGCCGTTTGTATGAAAAGTCGTACTGAATACTGATAGGTACATACACAGGTAGTTATACGATTATACCAGAGAAAACCCAAAGGACGTACAGAATTTGTAATAACTGTATTTTACCAAACCAATTTTTTCCCTTACGGAAGAACAGAAAATATGCTTATTATAAGGATAAAGGCATTTCAGTATTGTGAAGTTATGTTCTCTAATAAACGGAGGCTCATAATATATAAAAATTATTTCTTTTTGTTCGGCTTTTAAATTATTTTGTTATGTAGGTAAGTTGTAAAGATTTCAGGTATTCTTGTATAAAATATATAAGTTATGCTCCTGAAAATTACTGAAGTGAATTCCTTGAGTTCCTGAATGTATACCCATCAGCAAAAATGTTCAAAGGCCTTATTTTATACTTACAATAGACTAAGTTAAAAATGCTGTGATGAGAAGGTCACGTCAGGATCATCAATTCATCATCATCATCATTATCATTTTAGCCGAAAGACGTCTACTGCTGGACAAGGCCGCAAGGGTCTCCCCCAGGGTCTCCCCAAAGGATTTCCACAACAACCGGTCCTGCACTGCCGGCATCTAGCGGCTTCCTGCGACCTTCACCAAGTTGTCGGTCTATCGAGTGGGAGGCCAGCCTGTGCTACGTCTCCCGGTGCGCGTGCTCGAGAACTGCTCGACTGGTCATCTGTTCTACGAGCTATGTGCCTTGCTCACTGCCACTAAAGTTTAGCAGTTCTGAGAGCTATGTCGGTTACTTTGGTTGTGATCGATCACACAGCAATCGATGTTCATGATTTATCACTAATTGTATGGGAGATAAAAAACGCTGCCGACCGCTGCGGAACCCATGAAAGTCGAATGTCAACGACGAGTGGCGACGTAGGTATTAATATTGTTGCCACACCGTCTTCTTATTTTGGCCCGATCGCCCTAATTTTATGATAATGATGATATGGGAGATAAGTCAAGAACATAATCCCTACTTATATATAATATTATAAATGCGAAAGTAACTCTGTCTGTCTGTTACGCTTTCCCGCAAAACCTACTGAACGGATTTGGCTGAAATTTGGTAGGTAGACAGATTAGGACCTGGGTTAAGACATAGGCTACTTTTCACCACGCTCGCGAGCCGCTTGCGGCTCGCGCACTGCGCACCCTCGAAAAGTCATAGAAACGTGGTCCACGCGGGTGAAGCCGCGGGAAACAGCTAGTATTTTAATATGGGTGTCAATTAAATGGTTAGCATAGTATTGTTATTTCTGTGAGCAGAAAAATATAATCGGTCAGCAGAAATAGCTAATCGGTCAGCAGAAATAGCTAATTGGTCAGCAACTCATGGTCAGCAAACATTTCAAAATCAATCAGCAATTTATGTCATTCTGGATGGCTGTAATTATTTTAAACATCCCCGTACTACACTCTTCCTACAGTGTTGAGTGGTCGACGGAGCCTCTTCGGGGCTCCTACTTCTGTGTTCTCATGTTAAACCTAACACTACGACTGTGCGGGGAGGCGAGCTTAGCTCGCCTCCCCGCACAGTCTCCGAACCTAACGGATCCGAGTCGGGGTGCTCCGCAAGTCCGAGCTCGCTTCGCTCGCTCCCGCTTCCATTTAGAACTCCCCGTACCACACTCTTCCTACAGTGTTGAGTTGCTGCTTATAGACATGTTTTTCTGCCGCTCAATCATGAAATCTTGCCGCTCAAGTAGTTATTTTGCGGACCGAATGTTTATTATGCCTTTAAAAAATATATATTTCTTTTAATATATGTCTTTACACAACAATTTAATACAGAGAAATGAAGATAGATAAAAGTAACCCTATTAGCGGGCGCTACAGAACCGCAGGGGTACTAGTACGAGTAGCTGTAAGCGCGCAACACTATTGATACCTACGTCGCCATTCGTCGTTGACATTCGACAGCGGTCGGCAGCGTTCGCGCAGAATCGGTTTTACCTGTCTCACAATCACAAGTCGCTACTCAACTTTGACGCCGCCGACCGCTGCCGACCGCTGCCGACCGCTGTCGAATGTCAACGACGAATGGCGACGTAGGTATCAATAGTGTTGCCACACCGTCTTCTTTTTTTAACCGCCTTCAAAAAAAGGAGGACGTTCTCAATTCGACTGCATATATTTTTTTAATGTGTGTTCGCGGATAATTTCGTCGTTTATGAACCGATTTTGATGATTCTTTTTTGTTGGAAAGAAGATATCCCAAGGGTAGTACGATGAAATTAGGATCTGATGGTGGCATCCCAGAGAAAACGAGGGGAACCTTAGTTTCCTGTTTGAAGTCGGTTTTTTTTGTTCAAAATTATTGTTTGGTTAGTAGGTGCAAAACACCACTACTAACACTTTTATTTTATGTCGAACGCACACACGCATCCTCGCACAAAGGCAGGTAAGTACACACGACACAGCAACAACGAACCCACGCACGCACGTACCCACACACGAACACATGCACATACGCACACTCGCACAGTCACGCTCAGACGCACACACTCACGCTCAGACGCACACACACACGTCTGTAAAGTCACCATTTCAAGTAGGTGTGTTTCATCATAATCAGCTCATATACGTTCCCACCGAAAGGCTCGAGCCTTACCTGAATTAGGGCGATCGGGCCACGCGGGCCCAGTGCGGGTTGGTCGACTTCACACACAACCTTCGCAGGCGTGTGCAGGTTTCCTCACTATGATTGTAACTAATAAAACAGTGTATAGAACCCTGTCTCCGCTCGGGTGAGCATTTTTTGCTCGTCGACATTGACGACTCGCTTGTTGTTATCCAAGTCATGGACGATCTTAATACAAAACATCCATCTTTTGTGTTTGATTATACATTTGATAGCTGTACGTACATGTGTGTGTAACAAGATACAAAGTATAATGCGTGCCAATAAAGATGAGACTTGAAACACCACGTAAAACATTTAAAAAACAAACAGGAAGTGTACGAAATGGTTATCTATAGTAAATTGTTATCAATAATCCTTTGCTTTTTTTGACATATACCGTAAACCACCTTCCTACTTTGTCTTTTTAATGTTTTACGTGGTGTTTCAAATCTCATCTTTAATGGCACGCATTATATTTATTCAAAATAGGTGCAAATTACACTCTTTCTGATAGTCATAAAATAGTATTAACATAATATCACTTGTTTAAAATCAAGAAATAAACAATCATTAGATAATAACGTCAAAATCCAATAGTTGATATTAAACAAATTATGTCATTAGAACATGAAATGAATAGAATCATTGAATGTCAATAACGCCTTTGATAAGAGTAGGCCAGTTCACACGGACAGCACCTGGTTACGAGTATAACGCGAGAGCATGGTAAAAAGAAAGCGAGTGTCAGCTATTACCACAATGACTCGGATCCCGATGCACCACCATCCGCACGATCATTTCAGCGAGCATGCACCACTCATGTCAATGCTAAGCTAAAAATATTAATTAAAAGAAGTACTAGACTGGTCATGTCTTGTCGCTTCTACGTCAACTCTTGGATTGTTAATCATTTTATTACTATTAATTAAACATGATTAGTAGCATTGATAGCAGAAACACATAACCATACAATTTTGTCATTTAAATATTCGGATGTCTTTTAGTAACCTTTTTTACAAAGAGTTCTTTTGACACAATTTTTAAACTCTTTTTTTGACACAATTTTTAAACTTTTTTTTTCACGCAGGTACTTTATTATTTGTATAATATTTTACCCGACTGCTTCAGAAGAAGGGTTATATTTTTCGAGTGTGTGTATGCATGTGTATTTCTTTGGCACGCCCTGTAGCCTAAACGGCTTGATGGATTTTGGTGTTCGAGGTGTCGTTAGGTTTGTATTGATCCAGTGATTAACATAGGATACAGTTTTACCCGACTAGCCAAAAAAGAGGTCATTTATTTCTTTGGTACGCTCTGTATCCCAAACAACTTGATGTATTTTAGATTGCGAGGTGTAGTTAGATTTGTCTTAATCCCGTGAGTGACATAGGATACATTTTTATCCGACTAGGCAAACGTAGGGGTTAAGTTTTTATGCAGTCGTGTCTTAGTTTGTTTTTTAAATTAAAAAATTGAGTGCGTTTAGTTGCACCTCATCTGATGGTAAGTGCCGATGCAGCCGAGGATGTGACACGCAAGCTCAAGTAGTGCCTATTCACTCTCGTCTTGAAGATTCCTAAATTATATGAATCGGGGATTACAGACGCCGGAAGGGAATTCCACTCCTTGGCCTTTCGCATTATGAACGAAGAAGCAAAACGCTTTGTGCGAAAAGGTGGAACATTGACGAAAAAGGGGGGGAACCGCCCTCCGCGCCTGGTCGTCCGATGATGAAATGGAGAGGAGGGAATGAGGTCGTGAAGCTCCAGGGCACACTATCCGAAATGAATCCTGTAGAACACCGATAGACAGGCGACTTTGCGGCGATGCTCGAGGCTTTAGAGCCTCTTTGATACAAGTTCCTCGTCGCTAATTTTTAATAATTCCTAAAGTTATTAACATGCAGTAAACTGAAAGGGTACCTCATCGTTTGAGAACGTGTGAAGTGATTTAATGTATTCAATATTTTCATACATTCAACTAGCTGGTTATTGTAAAAGTATTTCTTTCACATCGCAACGGAGCAACGTATTAACATAATTATACCTATATACATCCATCGTCGGTGGCGTAACGGCTAAGGCCGCCGCCTCCTGTCCGGGAGGTCGTGGTTCCAATCCTGCCACGTACCAATGTGATTTCGAATTTAGATTTCATATGTACGTTTATGCAACACTGTTACGGTGAAGGAAAATATCGTGAGGAAACCTGCACACGCCTGCGAAGAAACTCACAGGTTGTGTGTGTGTTAGGTCGATAAAGGCCTGATCGCCCTAATTCAGGGTAGGCTCGAGCCCCTCGGTGGGAACGTATATGAACTGATATGATAATATACATCCATAGGATCCATAGGAGAACCAAGGTAACCGACATAGCTCACAGAAAAGTCGGTCGCCCAGATTTTAAACTCTTTTAATAACATCATATTAGCCGAAAGACGACAGAAAGACGTCCACCGTGTGGGAGTCCTGCCTGCGCTACTTCTTCCAGTATGCGGTCGCCACTCGAGAACTTTACTGCCGCAGCGGCTATCTTTTACGAGCTATGTGTACAGTAACCGACATAGCTTACAGAATCGCTAAAATAGAACTACTAGAAAAGGGTACTAGAAAAGGGGGAAGGAAAAAGCGAGCGCCTCCTACAGGATATCATAAAAATCCATAGACAAAAGTAAAGGATAACTAGAGTTTATAAAACTTCTCGGTGAAACCATGTGACAATAATTGATGATCGGCAATGTTAAGAACCTTCTAAACTGTCTATGTCTCTTCTAAACTGGTGAAAGTTAGGTTAGGTTAGTGTAGGTATGGATGCGGGCAGCGCAGGACCGGTCGTCGTGGAAATCCTTGGGGGAGGCCTTTGTCCAGCAGTGGACGATTTGTGGCTGATATGATGATGATGATGAGTGTAGGTAAACCACACAGGGGGGCCAAATCCGGGTTAGTGGAGGTTTTGTTTATCCACAATTGATAAGCTCTTGGCATCATCTCACCTGATGGTAAATGACGATGAGACCGAAGATGGAAGCGGGCTTAACAAGATTCCCCAACGCAATGGGGATCTGGCTATCTTATCTTCAAGCCGGAACACATCAATGATGTTACCATTGATGTTTGGCGGCAAGACTTAGATAAGATAGTGGTAGCTAGCCAGGCGGGCAATAAAAATGCCCTACCACCAACCAAACCGAGTCTTACAAAGTTGACCCCACCGGGAATCGAACCCGCGATGAAGTGTGAAGCGAATGGACTAACCATTACGCCACGGAGGCGTATTGTAGGACAAGTTTTCAAGTTTTATAAGGCATCTGACACGGTTTAACGAGTGCCATTAACAACGGGTACCAACGGCTTAACGTGACCTGCGAAGCACGGAAATGTTCGAGCAAAATGCCACTAACAGTCACAACCAAATTATTAATGACCATGTTACAGGTCAGTTAACCTGCGTGATCAACCCACCAGGCAAATCCCACTGAGCTACGACCGCTTCTATTTATAGGAATAGATTTTCTTTTCGAATTTAAAATTTGTCCGGATTATCTTTTGTTTTATAAAAAATTCTGGTGAATATTACGAAAAGATGATTAATTATAATTATCACTCAATAAAAAGGTGGGTTGCCGCGCTGTCGTCAATTAACGTTTGATTGTTCTGCCAATCTTAATTTAAAAACGATTAACCTACATTTAATTCTCAGAAAAAAGAACATATAGCTAGTGTAGCAGAAACTTTTTGCTACAAAATCAATCTCTTTGTTTCCCATTGCATCTTCCTGCTATTTCTTCTTTTCAGTATGGTTCACTTTCTATTTCCGAAATTTTTGAAAATTTAAATTCTTTGTTGACTCAGATTTTTTTGACAGAAGTATTGTTTTCACCAAATGCACCAGATATTCTGGTGATTTTTTCCTAAATGAATTATTTTATCATTGCCCTATTCCCAAACGTAGTTTGGTTGTGCTAATCGGAGTCTTTGCCCTATTTTTCAATATATGTATTTTTCTTTATTCTTTCACCGTTCCTATTGTGGTCTGGTGAGTTTATCTTGTGTCGTATTTTTTCCAGGGTTTCAACCACTATTATAACCCTTTACCGATCTCGACAGCAACCGCAGAGAACTACAATAGTTTGCATGACGATGTCTTACTCCTTCGAAGTGTGGATATTCTCAACACGTTCTTCGTGCAACGCGAAAAAGATCCACTGCCAATGAAGTCCTCGGTGGTCTATTCCCTCCTCTGCGTGTTCAAGTAATATCTTTTTTTTATATTCTGCCAAGAACGAGTAAAAGAAATTTTAAAAGCTGCTGAACTTTTTGTGATCCTGAGGTGTTTTGATGTGTTTTCCTTATTTAATTTAAGTGTTATTTAAGGTTACCGCTGCCCCGTACGTACGAGGTTGCTAAGCCTCCCAAAAAGTGTTGTATTTATATTTTCGATTTTAGGTGTAATTACACACGAGAACATTACGTTCAATTTCGGTCATGTAAATATAAATTCCGGTCCAATGTTCTTTTCAAATATTTTTTTTTATATACAGGTGACAACAAAAGCTTTTACATTATACATGTTCAGTCAGTAGGATTTACTACTGTGCAAAGAGGCTGTGTAGGTTGGCATTTGCAACACAGTGCATTGTTTTTTTAGACGTTCCATTTTCAAATCACTTTACGTCACACTATGTTTGAATTGTAAAGTGAATTTTACAGTTCAAGCTATGCAAAAGCCTTCACAGTCTGTGGGGCCATCTATGGATTGGAGGATTGCTGTCTAAGAGTCTTTTCGAACTCACCCATTCTCGTAGCGAAGAGAGTTACAATTTCGTCCATCTTAGTGTTCAGTTGTGAAGCCAGATCCATTTTGTGTGGTGAGAGTGCAGTGGGAGAGGAGATAGTGAGTCAGCAGGTGCAGGTTAGACTCTTAACACATTTAGCACTAAAACTGAACCTTTACTTGCTGTCTGATTAATTTCAAAATTAAAAATTACTGAGAGCACAAAATTCTGATGTTTTAACTTTTGTGCCTACACTCCAAAAAAAATATATTTAAGTAACTTAAGACTTATATTATAATGTTAGTACTAATGCAATTTTTAAAATTTTATAATTCAACTCATTTTTTTAATTGACTTAACCCTTTACGGATCAAAAGCGAGTTTTTACTTATTTTTTTTGGTATTAGTTAGTAAATGGAGTATTAAAACTGGGAAAAATAATTAAAAAAAAATCATCTAAAAAACTATATTTATTATTAAAAAAACATATCTGTTGCAGAAATACAACATAGCATCAATACCGTTAAACTAGTTTATGAAGTATGAAATTGTCTAAAACATTTGTTTTGCTTAATAAAACATAAAGCAACACAACATTTTTCACATTCTGTTTGCGTATACCTATTGCAGCCTGGAAATTTGCATCTCATTCGTTTATCCACCCAAACTGGCCAGTGCCCGTGTTGATCCAGCCTCATGTCTTTCGGTGGAACATGCTGAGCTAGAGCTATCATCTATTTATTTTGAATGAGACAATCGACATCATTTGTACGATTTATACGTTTCATAGTTTTATATTTACAGATAATCTCTGCTATATCTACTCTGAACTCAGCAGAGTTGAGAGTTAATCTAGTGCTTCCATTCTCAGATTTTATCCTTCTATATAGAAGCCATGCATTACACGTTGCTATATCCATGAAGTGATAAAAGGTCCTAGGTAACAGCGTTTACTACGGACTTTAATTCTGTAGTGCCCCATGATACAATCCAATAGGTTGACACCACCCATATGTCGATTATATTCTGCTACGACGAAAGGACGTTCAACCGAAAGATGTTTCCTTGCAGACTTGGCCCACCTTCTTACTACAGATGTTGATGTTTTCCTGCAAAATTGGATGCTGGAGTGTCAATTTTATTATCCTTCCAAGCAACCAAAGCCACATCAATTCCCTTGCAGTTACCAACTTGTTCTACAGACGTACTGCGCGGTTCTTCTTTGATTAATTTTCTCATCTGGCAGTTTGCAGTTGGGAATACGGTTCTTTCTTATACTTCCTAAAGCTAAAATACAAGAAAAAGATAATCCAAACGCAATGTTTCTGGTGGCAAAGCTTCAGATCATTAAAAATGAAGTTGCTTGTCATTCAAGTTTAGGCTTTTCGTTTTCCAAGTCATATTGGGTCTTGACACACGACTGGATGTACTTGGAGTCGCCGCTGAATGGGTACTAGGATTAGCTAAGTCCGGAATACTTGGACCCAGTGCAGAAGTACTGTACTGAGTACTAATGGATTTACATGTTAGGGTGCTGGGGGCCAGAACTTCATTTTCCAAATCAAGTGGTTCCTCTAGGTCCTCATCAGAACTTTCGTTCTCATTCAGCTGTAAATTATATGTTGGATCTGCCATATCATCGTCGTCTGAAAATTCTGACCCATTTTCACTGTCTTCCCAATCTTGGAGGTCCTTCTTAGTTAAATTACCTAGTTTACGACTCACACTGAACCTGAAGAAGGAAATATTGAATTCATATAACCGGTACTAAAAATCAGTCACAAACGCGCAGTGTTGCATTCATGCAACAAAACAAAGACAACCTAAATATTACAAAAATACTGGAATTTAAAATAAAATTATACTTGACTATTGAAAATCACACTCTTACCTTAAGCCCACATCAATCTCATTAGCCAACTTACAGTATTTCCACAATAAATCACTCCTCGCAATCGAATACATACACGCCAATCCGGTTTATACGGGTTCGTCACTTCAAATGAATTAGATGTAACAAGTGGTGCCATCTAGTCAGTTGATTTATAACTAAACCGCTAAAATGCTCTGTTGCCGAATTACAACGCCGCGTAAAGTCGATCTAAATAATTTTGCTACATTTTTAGGTCACTTGAAAGGGTATGTTGCAAAGGTACAACATGGCTCCGTAAAGGGTTAAGTCTCATAAATGATAAAATGTTAGTACCAATGCAGCTTGATAATTCAACTCATTTATTTAAGTAAATTAAGACTTATAGAATGTTAGTATCAATGCAGGTTAAATTATTGTAATTAAACTTATTTATTTAAGTGAATTAAGACTCATAGATGATAGAATGTTAGTTAGTACAAATTGAACTCATTTATTTGAGTAACTTAACACTTATAGAATGTGAATACCAATGCAGCTTAAAATTGTGGTATTATTTCCTAACCTAGAATCTTATAAGTTTTTGTGATAAGTAATAATAGTACATCATAAAAACTTAATCGAGTATTTGAATTTCTGCTACAGACATTGAAGAATTATCCTACTAATATTATAAACGCGAAAGTTTGTAAGAATGTATGGATGTAAGTTTGTTACTCTTTCACGCAAAAACTACTAACTGGCTGAAATTTTGTAGCTAGACAGATAAGGACCTGGATTAACACATATGTTACTTTTTCTACGCTAGCTGCGGCTCACGCACTGCGCACCCTCCAGAAGGCATAGAAACGTTGTCCACGCGAGCGAAGCCGTGTGAAACAGCTAGTTACTAATAATTCTTCAATGGGTTGAGATCACCACAAAACTCTCCACAAGCCTGCAGCAGCAATTCGAGTCTGCTCGCGACGGCACAATGAGACATAACCATTTACAATAGTTATTATTGGTAAGCTATTATTTTTTTATATAATATTAAGCAAAATTAAAAACTTCAGGGCTAATCATAATTCGAATCTAAAAATGTAACCCTCTTTTTTTCATATTCAGGTAAAAAGATGAAAAATCGGTCAAGAGTTTGTTGGACCACGCAGGATAAGTTAAGACCGGCGACACGTCTTGCAGCGCATCGTGAAGTCAATGGCAGCGCGACGATGCCTTGCTGTGCATATATATAGGCTGCACTTAAAGTATCGGGAATTGAATATTTCCATTTTTCTTGGCATAATAAAGTCTTTTTATTCGAAAACTCTTTGTTTTTATAAATAGACAACCATTTATTTATTTTAAAAAAAAGAACGCGGTCTTGTCAGAAGGTCTTGTCGAACTTGTAAAATCGGTGTGAAAAAAGAAATTTACTCGATAAAGTTTAAGAGCAATGATTTAGACTTTCGAAGTGGTTTAACACAAAAACAGTGTGTTGATCGGATGCTATCTGCATTTGGTGATGAAGCTCTATCTAAAACCACAATTTATCGCTGGTTTGTGAAATTTCAACGCAGATGTGTCAAGCTCGTCAAATAACGTTGATGCCGTGCATAAGCTGATTGAGGAAGATCGACATGTGATATATCGCGAAATTCAGGTAACTTTATAAATTTGCAAGAGTCAAATACATATAATCTTGCGTGAACAATTAGATGTAAAAAAGTTGTTTTCCCGATGAATCCCGCATTCGCTCTGTAAGGAGCAAAAAGCGGCTCGTGTAAGTTGGTGCGTCAGTACTTTAGATAGATTCCACGGAGGATCTTAAAATGCTGTATACAGCGTCGTATCAGGTGACGAATCCTGGGCTCAACTTTAGAATCTGCAACACCTCAAATTGGATTGATGTTGGGTGGGGGGAGGGGGGGACTGAAGTGGACCCCCCCCCCTATGAAGAAGGATGCGCGGAGTCTCCTCCATTTTGAGAAAAAAAATATTGAAGTTTTGTGGTTATGTACGAACAAAGATGACCTATAATTATACTGTTTATGGTTTTGAACCCCTACAAACCTTCGGGAGCCGAGGGGGATGTGGGAGTATGGGGAAAGCACGCGGGTCCGACTTGAGGGCGGACAAACTTGAGGGTAAAAAATCGAAAACTAGGGGGTAATCGGTCAAGGTTAAAGTCAACTTGATCCCAAATTCATCATAAGGGGTCCGCTTCGCGTAGCCCCCGCCGCCCGTATCGAAACCCAACAAACCTGAAAATGGAAGCGGGAGCGAGCGAAGCGAGCTCGGACTTTCGGAGCACCCCAATTCGGATGCGTTAGGTTTGGAGACTGTGCGTCGTAGTGTTAGGTTTAACATGAGAACGCAGAAGTAGGAGCCCCGAAGGGGCTCCGTCGACTTAGAAACTCATCTCAACACTGGAAAGTAGATGATCTTTAACTAGGGGGTAATCAGTCAAGGTTAAAGTCAATTTGATCCCAAAGATCCATAATAACCCTAACGGGGGCGTAGCATCCGCCGGCCATATCGAAACCCAACAAACCTGGAAATGGAAGCGGGAGCGAGCGAAGCGAACTCAGGCTTTCGGAGCACCCCGACTCGGATGCGTTTTTTCGTAACGCGTTAAAATCGGTGACAATAAGCGGTGGCGATTTTCCGACCAAAGACTAATTCACAAATCCCAATTTCAAAATTCATTTTCTCAAAAAGGGGGGCTCCGCGGGGGGGGGGGGAGTGACACCAGAGGGTCCCCCTAACCCCCTACCCTCCCCTTCCACCCCTCCTTTTTTGTGGTGTTGCATATTCTAAAGTGCTTAAAATATACGCATACTAACCCGAATCAAAAAACCAGGCACGAGCTTGGGTGTGAGAAAATGAGTTGAAGTCTGATTAATCATACTGTCAAAGAGCCTCGCTTCACGATTCTCAATTTTATAGTTTGCCTGCTATTTGTAAAATGACGAATTACACTATATGCCTGCGACATAGACACCGTGTGGTGCAGCGAGACGCCCGCCGCGCGATGCAATGGAACGTGTCTACGTTGGCCGCGAGCTTCCAACAGCTTTTTTTTCGAAAAAAAAAACTTTTTTGCCGTGGGGGCCTTTACAACTTTACCGGACAGGGGAAGCAAGTGCGGAGGGCACTCAACCTAGTAGCAAAGCAAAAATATGCAACTGCCGAAAAGTGCCCAGGTGGGCAGGACCTCGGCATAGGTCGTTGCTTGGAGGAGAAGCGGCCTGGTATATGCCGATAGCGCTAGAAGCGGGGGGACGTCGCCCTCGCCGCTGAGGGGAATATGTCGGTATAGTGATTCCCTACAGTAAACTAAATATTACGAGTTTCACTGTGTGTTGGGGGTGGTGTCATGGCGGCTACGGCAAGCTCCCCCTAGTGATTTTAAGCACTCGACTGAACTGCATCAACTTTACTCGAAAGCTGGACGGAAAATACTAGTTATTAATAGTTTAGGAAGAAGTTATAATAAATAATAATAAAAATATAAGATTTTTTATTGGTTTAAGGTATGTTTACAAGAGCGGATGGAGACCCTGTTGATCATAATGGTAAAACAATATTTTTCACGTCATTTTACATAATGAATCAAAAATATGAATTAGGACCTGGAGTAACACATAGGCTACTTTTTCTACGCTAGCTGCGGCTCACGCACTGCCCACCCTCCAGAAGTCATAGAAACGTTGTCCACGCGAGTGAAGCCGTGTGAAACAGCTTGTTACTAATAATTCTTTAATGGGTACAGATCACCACAAAACTCTCCACAAGCCTGCAGCAGCGAATCGAGCCTGCTGGCGACGGCACAATGAGACATAACATTTTACAATAGTTACTATTGGTAAGCTATTATTTTATTATTGAAAATTAAAAACTTATCATAATACGAATCTAAAATAGGTAACCTTTTTTTCATAGTCGGGTAAGAAGATGAAAAATAGGTCAAAAGTTTGTTGGACCACGCAGGATAAGTTACGACCGGCGACACGTCTTGCAGCGCATCGTGAAGTCAATGGCAGCGCAACGATGCCTTGCTGCGCATATACATAGGCTGCACTTAAAGCATCGGGAATGAGATATTTCCATTATTCCTGGCATAATGAAGTCTTTATAATCGAAAACTCTTTGGTTTTATTAATCGATAGCCATTTATTTATTTTAAAAAAAAGAACGCGGTCTTGTCACAAGGTCTTGTCGAACTTGTAAAATCGGTATGAAAATGTAATTGACTCGAGAAAATTCAAGAGCAATGATGTAGACTTTCGAAGTGATTTAACACAAAAACAGTGTGTTAATCGGATGCTATCTGCATTTGGTGATGAAGCTCTATCTAAAACCACAATTTATCGCTGGTTTGTGAAATTTCAACGCAGATGTGTCAAGCTCGTCAAATAACGTTGATGCCGTGCATAAGCTGATTGAGGAAGATTGACATGTGATATATCGCGTAATTCAGGTAACTTTAGAAATTTGCAAGAGTCAAATACATATAATCTTGACTGAACAATTAGATGTAAAAAAGTTGTTTTCCCGATGAATCCCGCATTCGCTCTGTATGTCGCGGAGCGGTGTATATATCGGTATCTGCACCGCGAATGTCATGTACACGCTTATGGTTAAACTCACGTGTGACTCGCTGTACTGCACAACAATTCATGTCCTTCACCATCGCAGAGTACACCCGACCACCCGTGCTGCCAGTTGTTCGTCCAACTCCTGTTATTAAACTGGCATGAGTATGATAGCGGATCCCATAATCTGTCGTGAGGAGTGGGGTTCTACCTTGGGATGGACATGCCGTCCATGGCTAAATTACGGGATGAGGATGCACATGAAATAAGCAATCAGTGTTGCATGAGGCGCCTTTCTATAAGTGTGTGTTTCATGTCAGGTGTGCATACAAATGAATATCACATAATACATGAGCACAGTAGCATGAGTAAAGCAATGGTTAGTCACACATCAAACAACAATGCTGAAAGAAATAAATCATTAATAGGTCGGTGGCTAGGAAGGTAAGGGAAGGTAAAGAAGGAGGACCCCATTGTCATGTCCCACGTTGGAGGAGCAACTCATTCCCCATGTCCCTCGTTGGAGGAGCAACTCATTCCTCATGTCCCTCGTTGGAGGAGCAACCTCCTCGTCCCCTCGTCCCACCCGCGTCCGGGCTGGCGAGTCGTTGGGGACTGTTGGGGGAGTAACGTTCCCCATGTCCCACGTTGGAGGAGTAACTCGTTCCCCATGTCCCACGTTGGAGGAGTAACTCGTTCCCCATGTCCCACGTTGGAGGAGAAACTCGTTCCCTATGTCCCACGTTGGAGGAGTAACTCGTTCCCCATGTCCCACGTTGGAGGAGCCACCTCCTCGTCCCCTCGTCCCACCCGCGTCCGGGCTGGCGAGTCGTTGGGGACTGTTGGGGGAGTAACGTTCCCCATGTCCCACGTTGGAGAAGTAACTCGTTCCCCATGTCCCTCGTCGGGGGAGAGGTTTAATTTCCCCATTGCCAGGCGACATCTGGCTATCCACGTTCACAGAAGTATCAGCGGGTACCACGCTACTCTCACACGTCGTTTGATCCACATCTAGGCAGTCGGCACTCCGGAAATATCTGCGGCTTCCCGTAACTTACAGATCATACTCGAGTATGTCGTCTTCCGTATATCCATAAACAGTCTTAGGTTCATCCAAGGTGATTGGGTTCCTGTTTGTTCTGTGTACTCAACAGGATCTGCAGCGCGCTTGCCACGTCGTTCAATTGTCATCTCTCCACCTAGCTGTGTTAGGAAAACAATGTGTCAAAGGACACGATGATTATAGGTTATGTGCGAGCTTTGGTAGCGTGTATGATGTGTCGTGGAAATATGGTGCAAGGTCGATGGGGTTTGGTGATTGTGGAGCCTTCAGGCTGATACCGGCACCAGTCATTGTGTAAATATCAAGATTACATCGGATATAGTTACATGAGCAAGTTAGAAGCAAAGAGAGATTTCGACAAGATATGAAATCAACTATGATACTCAACTTGGGTCCTTTGGCGCAGTAGTAGTAGCAGCTGGCTCGTGTCTCCTTCCTTCCTCGTGGTTGGCTCGAAGAGGTGTTGATCGAAGCACACGCGAAATCGAAATGAAATGAATTATGAGCCCGGCGCTCCTATATAAAACGAGTGAAATGACTAAGAGGATAAAAACTCTTTGCTGTTTACCGATTCGTCATAGACTAATCAATTTAAGTTAGGTCATCTTTATGAAGTTCATTCGCGACAAGATGTTAAATCCATCGTGTTCGCGACACTGTAAGGAGCAAAAAGCGGCTCGCGTAACTTGGTGCGTCAGTACTTTAGATAGATTCCACGGAGGATCTTAAAATGCTGTATACAGCGTCGTATCAGGTGACGAATCCTGGATATACGCATACTAACCCGAATCAAAAAACCAGGCACGAGCTTGGATGTTAGAAAATGAGTTGAAGTCAACAAAAGTTTTTCGTTCACGGAGCGTTGCAATAAAAAAAGTTTGTCTTCAAAACCGGCCATGTTGCAATTATTCCTCTTGGGTGGAAAAAGATTGCTCAATGCAGAATAGTATGGTAGCATTTGTTTGCCGCATGTCATCTCTGAACTCCGTAAAGAGAACTGGATCCGCCGCATCATCCTGCATCATGACAATGCGAGCTCTCATACCGCCCACAAAACAAAAAACGGTTTTTGGAGCAAGAAAACATTGAATTATTACACATCCACCGTACAGCCCTGACCTAAGACCAAATGATTTTTAGACATTCCCCAAAATTAAGAAAAGATGCGTGTTCAACGATTTTCGTCATCTTAAGAAGTTGAAGACGCCTACAAAACGGGCATTTTAAATACCCCAACTTCAAAATGGAATGAATTCTTTAATAATTGATACCATTAAATGGAAAAATGAGTCAAATTTCAAGAAGGATACTTCGTAAAACAATTAATATTTATTCCACTTAAAATGTATCACTTCCTTGATTCCCGAAATTTTCAGTGCCGCCTTTTACTATTCATCCGTATATAAATGGTCAGGCAAATTGTAAAATGCTGTACGCAGGTTGTAAAATGAGCAATCAAATGTATGATTAGTCATTTTACAAATGGTCAGGAAAATTGTAATAATTCGTCCGTATATTGCCAAGCCAGGCATATTGTAAAATTCCGTATGCAGATCGTACGTGAGCGAGCGAACCGAGCGATCCTAGGATCGGTAAGGTTTGATTGATCATACTGTCAAAGAGCCTCGCTTCACGATTCTCAATTTTATAGTTTGCCTGCTATTTGTAAAATGACGAATTACACTATATGCCTGCGACATAGACACCGTGTGGCGCAGCGAGACGCCCGCCGCGCGATGCAATGGAACGTGTCTACGTTGGCCGCGAGCTTCCAATAGTTTTTTTTTCGAAAAAAAAAAACCTTTTTTGCCGTGGGAGCCTTTACAACTTCACCGGACAGGGGAAGCAAGTGCGGAGGGCACTCAACCTAGTAGCAAAGCAAAAATATGCAACTGCCTAAGAGTGCCCAGGTGGGCAGGACCTCGGCATAGGTTGTTGCTTGGAGGAGAAGCGCTCTGGTATATGCCGATAGCGCTAGAAGCAGGTGGACGTCGCCCTCGCCGCTGAGGGGAATATGTCGGTATAGTGATTCCCTACAGTAAACTAAATATTACGAGTTTCACTGTGTGTTGGGGGTGGTGTCATGGCGGCTACGGCAAGCTCCCCCTAGTGATTTTAAGCACTCGACTGAACTGCATCAACTTTACTCGAAAACTGGACGGAAAATACTAGTTATTAATAGTTTAGGAAGAAGTTATAATAAATAATAACAAAAATAAAAAAACAAGATTTTTATTGGTTTAAGGTATGGTTACAAGAGCGGATGGAGACCCTGTTGATCATAATGGTAAAACAATATTTTACACGTCATTTTACAGAATTAATCAAAAATATGAATGAAATAATGATAAAATTGTCAAAAATTGACAATAACGCACCAAATTAAAAATAATAGGTACATTATTATAAAACAATATGACCAAAAGAAATAAAAAACTTTACACATTGTGTGAATTTAAGAAGTCATGTTAACTGTAGAAGTTACCTACGGTAGTTAGTTTCTTGTGTTACGTATTGTGATAGCAAATAAAATGAAGTATAAATTATGATGGGGATCGATTGTCTTACACTTACAGTCTCAAAACAAAAAGTAAAAAAATATTATACATAGTGTGTGCGCATTTGTGTGTATGTGGGTCTTTCCGGTGCTCTAATTCCCAAACTACTAAAGAGATTTGGGGTAAAATTTTGGTAATGATTTTTTTTTTAATCAAGAAGTTTTTGTTTTAAAATTTCTATCTTGGTTATTTAAGGTTTCAACCATAGCAAAAAAAATCACCAATTTTTTTTCTTAAGAATGATTAACTATTTTGATAAAACTCTGTACGTAATGTAATGTAACTTCATAATGATCTATTACTTTACGCAGTCGTGTCTTTCGCTGTTCCATTAAAATCGGTATAAGATAACTCTCATACAAACCCAGGTTTTTGTATTTTTCTCAATAATGAGTGTAACGATTTTAATGAAACTTTGTGAATAACTAGCACTTTATAAGGCCTAGTTCACCGAGTAGTGCATTATTCCAGAAAAAATCTGAAAAAGTACCTTTTGAACAAATCTAAATTAGTTGTGAATATATCTTCAAGGTAGGCTGGTATTCAGGGTTGGCCCGAGCCCCTCGGTTTATTCTTTACTAATAAGTGTTACTATACTAGTCTAGTCTTAACTAATCTAGTCTAGTCTTGACTAGTCTAGTCTAGACTAGACTAGTCTAATCTAGACTAGCTAGACTAGAGCAGCTAGACTATGAAGGCTTCACAAGAAAGTATGCACAGCCTGGCTGTACAATTTATTTTAAATTGTTTTTACTTTCTCAACAGATTCCTTTAATTTAATCATCTCACTGCGCAGAATTGGTTCGTTCTCCATCTCTTGTTGCGCCATCTTCAGGTCGTCGTCTTCTTGAAGGTCGTTCCATTCCGCTTTCTCCCCTGTAGCCAGTGCCACGTAGACGAGATTTGAGAAAAAATAAAACCCAGCTGCCACGAAGAATACTTTACGCCAGAGCAGCTGGTCACCCTAAAAAAAAGTTTGGTAACGCTTTTGAACTTTTTCTCGACAGTACCACAGATTACTAAATAGTTACACAGTACTACATAGTGTGACAAAAATAAAATAAAATGGGGTTAAAAACCCTTATGGAGTTTGCCACATACGATACGTGGAGTTTAAATCAAGGCCTAGACGGATTTTTAAAGGAAAATAATTTTAGAGTGAATCAGAAAACCTTTAATATAGTAAACAATTTGAAGTAAAAAAGAGTAAGATATACTAAAAGGATTACGGGATGACGATGTAGGAATGTTTTATACAAATTAGCTCAAAGCATCGGTATACCAAAATTTACAAAATTTAATTTTAATTGTAGGCCGGGCAACGATCGTCCCCTTCCCTGGGTATTATTATATCAGCTTATATACGTCCCTGGGTATTAAAACGATAAAATCGAATAATAAGATATAAAAATAAAATTTTTACTTGGGGTGAAAATTACCCCAAGGTTGTGAGTATCACCAGAAGGGAACACAATACTCTAAAGTAACTTAAAATTTATATTCCGTTAAAACAGAAAGAGGTGAAGGAATTTTAAGCTTGAAAGTAACACTCGATGTAGAACAACAGAATCCCGCAGGGCAGCCACAATACTTTACATCGCATGGCCTCGAAGATAGCGTAATGTTAAGATAATGGAAAAGAAAACACTTCCCTTGAAGCTAGAAGTCGGACGTGCCGCACAGCAAATAAGATGGCCGGCAGAACGCACAGCTCCTTCCCGGGATTCAACCACTCTTCAAGCGAGTACTGCACCATGCGGCGCAGCAAAAAAGGAGAGTATACTGTATCTTGCGCTGGTATCGTATTACGTCTCAGGTTCTTCCGAAGCGGAATATCTTCAGGATTCCAAAAAATGCGGCCGGAGTGTAAAGGCCCTCAGAAAAACTCAAAATAACTATAAATAATTATTTATCCGATAACTCTAAATTTTAATATTCACAACCCAAAATTTCAACAAAAATTCGACCGTCATCCCTTTTTTCTCCAACTTGTCAATCCATCTTCGTTATTAAAAAAAAAATCAATACCACGACCAACAGCGGAAACCAAAAAGAATTTAATATGAAACAACAAGAAAGAAGATCGGCTTTGAAGCGATACTTTGCGCTTCAATAGGTACTTATCTACCAGTATCACACAAGAGCACAGAGATTATTGATCCGATAAAATATGAATTTGAAATGAGTCTTTTATACGATTTCAAAATGACATGCTACAAAATGAATAATGAAACATATAATAAAACTTTACTTATGCTAGCAAGACACAAAATTGTAGGGATTCTACACTTCACAGTAATTACTTTCAATACAAAAAAAATATTCTTTAATTATGGCAATATTTTAATATTGGCGTATTTAAAGAATACAATGAAAGGTTTTAAATCAATTTAATTTTAAAAAACACATTTTTAACCGACTTTAAAAAAGGAGGTGTTTTAATTCGATCTTATATATTTTTTTATGTGTGTTCGCGGATAACTTCTTCGTTTATGAATCGATTTTGATGATTCTTTTTTTTGTCGGAAAGGAGATATCCCAAGGATGATTGAATTCAGGGCGGCCTCTTTTACGCAACCGTTCGACGCGAGCCGACAGCGGCGAGCGGAATTTATCAAAGGTGCCGCTAATTCAGAAAAACGAACATTACAGAAACTCTTTTTACATCTTGTAATTATATGAAAACAATCATTTTTTTTAATTAATTGAAAAACTAATGAAAGTTTGTACAAACAAGCAGCATGCATAACTATTAAGTTAATTTAAATACATTTTAAAAAACTAAAAACCGACTTCAAAAAGTTTTTAAACTCTTTGAAGTATGTATAAATAACCGGTCAAGCGCAAGTCGGTCTCTCGCACCGAGGGCTCTGTACCACCACACTTCTAGGAAGGAACGAAAGAAAATAAACCTAAACAACATCAATCAAACAAAAGACATCAACGTGAGCGACAGAAGTTATTTTTCATTCAGTTTGAGATACTTAGCACAAGTACGACTGTTTTTTTTTTAATTTATTTTTATATTCACAATTGGTAAGCCCTAGGCATCATCTCACTTGATGGTAAGTGACGATGATGTCGAAGATGGAAGCGAGCTTAACGGAACCATTCCATAATGGTTAACCATTCCATTCTATTCTGTGATCCTATGATCACTCGTGTGTCTGTCCGTCAATCCATCACAGTCAATTTGCTCTGAAACTACTGGACCGATTGTTGATATGTAAATCAGTGACCCAAAGATGGACGTACAATGTAAATAAATGATTTTTGAACACGTGGGCCACTTTTGGGGGGTAAATTAGAAAATTTAAAAAACCACTCCGGGAGTGCCAACAGAAGTAAAAACTTTTTACAGTTTTATAAGTTTTGACCCTCCGAGTATTCCTGGCGAATGACTAGATTGACAAAGTTTTGACCCTGCAAATGTTCCTGGTACTGTGTCGGTGATGGTGTCACGAGTTTAATGGATTTTTCCATCTCAAAAATTGTCATGCTATGTGTGTCAAAGTATATAATGCGCTTCCAAGTGAAATAAAAATCTTACCACAACCATGCTTTCGTAAAAACCTCAAAAAATGCCTTAAGGAAAAAATATTCTATTCAATCAAAGAATTACTTGAACCAAACACTTGATTATTCTGTTGATTTCAAATCATGATAAGAACACGATTTTCATTTTGTTTTTTTACATGAATGCCATAATTTATATTTACTTTTTTTTATTTTTGTGTGTCGTACTAATGACTAAATGTGCTGAACCTCACTATGTTTGTAAGATCCATTGTATTTACCACATTTACTGCAATAAAATATCTTTATCTTTATCTCAAAAATGCCCAACGCGCCTAAATAAGTTAACACTTCAAAAATGTTTTGCAAACTGTTTCGTCCGACATATCAAATGTAGATAGTTCTAACTAAAACCTATAAAAGTCTGTGGTATTTAAAGTATTGTAAGAAATTTCTCAAAGTTGGCGAAAAAAATACAGAAAACAGTTCTTTACCTACAGACCACAGAAAATACTATAATAAGAAGTCTATGGTATTTAAAGTAACGTAGGAATTTTTTCAATCAACACACGAGAACCTCTCCACGCAAGTTAAACTCACACTTATCCGGTTTTTCAATTATTTATTGTGTGACTTTTTAAATTGATGTTGTTATGTATAAAGTTTTTAGGATGTCGTACATCAAAAGGAAAAAAAGGAACCCTTAAAAGACCAATTCTTTGTCCTTCTGTCAAGATCCTTTTTCTCACAAACACGTGGAGGTATCAAGTTTAAATTAAAAACTGGCCAATTACGAGTGGGAATAGCACACCGACGGTTCCGTAACACTACACTTCTCCATACAACTACACAGTATAATGACAATGATACCTATTCACATTACAAACAAAATAAATAAACGCAAGCGACAATAATTGAAAACGCTAAACACGTTAAAAAACCGACTTCCATCGCAACAAATTAGTACATTTTTGCATTATTATTTTTGGTTTTTGTTAATTTTCTACTAAAGTACTACACCGATTTTGATAAAATTTATATGGACCACACGGGAAGCACTAGCTTTCAAATAAAAAAAGAATCATAAAAATCGGTTCACCCAGTCAAAAGTTCTGAGGTAACAAACATAAAAAAAAAACATACAGACGAATTGAGAACCTCCTCCTTTTTGGAAGTCGCTTGAAAATATGCTTTTTTTGTCATTCAGTTCGGATTCCTTAGCGCGACTACGACTCACACTTAGCCAATTTTTATTAATTTTGTTTTATTTATCTCATCATCATATCAGCCGAAGGAAGTCCACTGCTGGACATAGGCCTCCCCCAAGGATCTCCACGACGACCGGTTCTGCGCTGCCCGCATCCAGCGGCTTCCCGCGACCTTCACCAGGTCATCGGTCCACCGAGTGGGAGGCCTGCCTACACTACGCTTTCCGGTGCGTGGTCGCCACTCGAGAACTTTACTGCCCCAACGGCCATCTGTTCTACGAGCAATGTGCCCCGCCCACTGCCACTTAAGTTTAGCAATTCTGAGAGCTATGTCGGTCACTTTGGTTCTCTTACGGATTTCCTCGTTTCTGATTCGATCACGCAGAGAAACTCCGAGCATAGCACGCTCCATTGCCCTTTGGGTGACCTTTATTTATCTATTATTACTATATTTACACCAAGTTTCACACTAAACTTGTGTGTATTACTGTTTTACGAGGGAGCTAAATCAAAAATATTTTTTAAGACCTATTATTATTATTTTTTGTATAGAGACCCCCCTTATTTTTTCACTTTATAATTTTTTTTTATATTTATTATTATAGCGGCAACAGAAATAACTACACATTCTGTGAAAATTTCAACTGTCTACTTATCATGGTTTATGAAACACAGCCCGCTGAGTGACGGACAGACAGTGGAGGCTTAGTAATAAATAGACTCCCGCTGGTCACACGTAGACTTAGTATGTATATGGAATAAAATGCTAAGTCTACGGTGTTTTGAAGCTGTAAAAAAAAAGCTTCTCAGGATTAGCAATAAAAAGATACTGCCATTTTGTGGCCGTTTATGTCACAATATATTTTGATACTCACAAGTAAATCAAAACCTATAGGGTGTGCTTACTAGAACTAGAATTAAAATGTAATATCTGTTGTTTTTGTGTTTCCAAAGTTACTATTGCATTTGGAGAATTGACCGTGACGTATATGGAGGTATGGGAGAACTTTTATTTCAACAACAAAGTTAAGATTGTTCTTCACACGTTATACTCGTTTATGTTTATGTTTGTTGGGATTTTGTACACAAATGTGTTTTGGTACAGAACCCTCGGTGCGCGAGTCCAACTCGCACTTGGTCAGTTTATTACAGAGCAATTACGAGGGTGGCATACTTAAATACCCTAAGTGCGCGAGGAGTTTCGATGGGAAGATTGGCTACATAAGCCATCTTCGAGCGCACGCGCGGCAAACCGACTAGGAGTCGAAGTGGTCGCCATGACCAAAATCGGTCGGATAGTTCATCACACAGCAAAAACAACAAACCCTAATGTTTTCTGTTATAGATAGATCTTATGGGGTTCCCCTTATTTTTTTTAGTTATCTTATTAGTTAGTAAGTTCGCCAAATTAACACATATTCTTTTAAACTCCAAGTGGTTAACTGTTACACTTCAACCACAGATTTGGACATAAGGATCCGCCCGTCCCCATATTTTACTCAGATTCTCTTCATACAAACAAAAAGTAACGCCATCTGACGTAACTCGTAAGAACTTGCGTGGGCGAGAGTTGATTTTGTTTACAAGAAAAAATACAATGTAAGGTTACTTAACGATAATACGACATCCCATGTTTCTTTTTAGCCTTTCTTTCATGATTTTTACAGCCTCTAACAACACAATGAGGCATTTTTTATATGGAATATCTTTCCACCGCATTTCCCGCAGACGACTGAGTCGCGAGTGTGCAAAACTTTCGATTTTCGCACCAATTCGCTGGGCGCATTAGTCGCGCGCGTTGGCCGGGTCCTTACGCCAGTAATATATAAGTCATTGGCTTCAATAGATAAATCCCCTTAAAGGTTGGACATACAGACAGCGTAGGCTTGTTATTACTATAGGGACCCTATGGACCCGTTACCTTTGGTACAGAACCCTAAAAATCACATTTAATAAAATTAGAATTACCTTCAGCTGATTATATTCCAAAAATCCTCTTATACTAAGTATACTCTTGGGAAATTAAATAATCTCGCAAATCAGGCCCATATTTAATTCAGGGCCGTGATGAAAAACGCAATAAAAAGCACTTAACAACCGACCTGAGGGGGCAATCACGAGCCTCGTAAACTGATCACATTATTGTAGCTGATTTGTTGGGCCTCGGCATCATGTTACTTGTGATTTAACTCTGAATTTATGGATTTGACATTGATCTAGGTCGTGGTTCGAATCCTTCCACGTACCAATGTGAATCGAATATCAATTTTATATGTACGTTTATCCGTCGCTCTGACGGTGAAGGAAAGATATCGTAAGGAAACCTGCACACGCCTGCGAAGAAGCTCTAAGGTAGTGTGTGAAGTCAACCAACCCGCACTGGCCACCGAGGGGCTCAATCCTACTCTAAATTAGTCGACCACGTAGACTAATTTAGAGTAGGATTGAGCCCCTCGGTGGGGACGTATATGAGCTGATATGATGGTGATACCATTGATCTACCTTTGGAAGAAAAATAGGGCTGATTTTAAATCGCGGCTCAAACATAATTTGTCAATAAATGCTAAAATATTTTATTATATTTTCTAAATTACAAGTAATTAGATAATGTTACAATAAAACTAGGCTTGAAAATAATAAAGTGACCCTATGGGATGTTAAATGAATTACCAAAATGATAATTGTGCCAGGCATAATACATAATCTTCATAAAGACGATAATTTTAAAAGAGATAGGTTGTTCCTCCGTGAGGTTAGTACAAGTACATAACGCTAGCTGATTATATTCTCTTTGGGTTATATCTTTGTGAAGAAAAGAGAATAAATATGAATAAGCGCATAGTTTCATCAAGGAATAGGTCATCTTTTCCAAGAAGGTTTTAATGCCTATAATAATATTACCCTTAGCCTTATTTTAGCCTATTTATGATAATAAAAAAACTTACGCATGCGTACGTGTGCCTATCTAAATTAATTATGGCGCAATTTGCGTAAAACTGAATAAAGATGTTAGTTGTAAAAACGCTTAAAATTATAAATAGTTAATATATGTGTAATAAAAATATACTTATGTGTATGGATATGAAAAAACAAAGTGAGATTACTCCCCGGACATTTAAAATGAGCCACAAGTCGCGTAAAGTAAACTATGGTTGCCGAAACCTTGAAATGTATATATTTGTTTTTGTGTCACGGTCGTTTTTATTTTACCGGATTTCTCACAGCTGTATGAAAAAACGTAGTATGATGCATGGGTGTAATAGAAAATGACAAAACTCGTGACGATGGAAAACCCTCGCCTGCGGCTCAGGCTCACAAATATCACTCTTTTTTTGTCCTTTTAACCAAATTTTAAATAACTATTTTTATAACTTTAAGATAAATTGTTTTGAAGTTGTTTAAGAAAATAAGAAAAAAATTACCTTTCCCCCCTTAACTCTAAAACCACTAGGCTCAAAACCTTTAAAAAATCACAGTATTTAAGTTTAAATACATAAATTACAGGAAAACCCATGGGAAAATTTCAAGTTTCACGGTTCTCACAGAAAAAAATGAGTTTTCTAATTCAGAATAAGTAGACCCCTATTTACCTAGAGCAAAGTATGAAATGAGAGGTCTCTTTCTGTTGGTAGTTTAAGTTTTGGTACGGAACCCTGTTTGTGTGACCCCTAGTCGCACTTGTCCTATTTTTTTAAGAAATGTGTTAGAGGATGGAGGCTGGCCTCTTACTCAGTAGACCTACGACCATACTAGGTGAAGATCGAAGAAAGCCACTAGATGCGGGCAGCGCAGGACCGTTCGTTGTGGAAATCCTTGGATGAGGTCTTTTTCTAGCAGGTGAGTCAACATGATGCTGGAAGGAGGCTAAATCCCTTCAGTATTGCTCAAGATTATACCTGCGACAGTGGGTGTCATGGCAAGTAAGATAGTTATAGGGTCAGGATCAAATAAGATCCAAGACCATGGAACAATATGAAGGATACTCACTACATCTGTCAAAATAATGCCCGCAACAATGGGCGCCAAGGAAGCGACGAGGTTGGAGGCGAAGTTACTGATACTCATCATGGTGCCAGCAAAATTTGGTGATATGTCGATGTGATTCACCTAAAAATATAAAATGTTATGATTACATGCAGATGATTAATTGGTTTGATTCCCACCTATATCAAATTATATATGTGGCAGGCAAATTGTAAGATCAGACATTTTACAGGCAAACTGTATAATTCATCCGTATATATGTCGTAGGGTTTTGATAAAATTAGGTTTTTGATCAAAAATCTAGGTTTTTGATCATAAACCGGAAGATGACACAATTTAAACAAAATTTTATCATAAACCTGTAACAATCTAGATTTTTGATCAAAAACCTGAACTAGTTTGGGTTTATGATACATTTCTAGTCAAAAACATGGGTTGGCTTAGTTTTATGACAAGTTAATCGATGTAATCAACACTGTAGGAAGAGTGTAGTACTGGGAGTTCTAAATGGAAGCGGGAGCGAGCGAAGCGAGCTCGGACTTGCGGAGCACCCCGACTCGGATCCGTTAGGTTCGGAGACTGTGCGGGGAGGCGCCTCCCCGCACAGTTGTAGTGTTAGGTTTGACATGAGAACACAGAAGTGGAGCCCCGAAGGGGCTCCGTCGACCACTCAACACTGTAGGAAGAGTGTAGAACGGGGAGTTCTAAATGGAAGCGGGAGCGGGGGAATTCCCGAAGTCCCTGTCAACGGAAATCTACATCAGATTGATCATTAACCCAAACTAGTTCAGGTTTTTGATCAAAAACCTAGATTGTTACAGGTTTATGATAAAATTTGTTTTAAATTTTGTCATCTTCCAGTTTTTGATCAAAAACCTAATTTTATCAAAATCCTGCGACATATATACGGTCAGGCAACATGTAAAATGCTGTACGCCAATTGTAAAATGAACAAGCGAATGTATGATTAGTTATTTAACAAATGGTCAGGCAATTTGTAATAATTCGTCCGTATGTAAACGGTCCGGCAAATTGTAAAATTCTGTACGCAGATTGCAAAATGCCGAGCCAGGCAAATTGTCAAAATGCCGTATGGCAGATTGTAAATGAGCTCGCGAAGCGAGCGTTGTTAGGTTTGGTCAGGTTTGATTGATTTACAATCAATTAGAAACAAAAATATTGTAGAAAAACTTTGTAAGACTGGCTGCATAAAAAAATGTTTTATAATTGCGATGATTTTTTTAAAATACCTTAATTACAGATTACGTTATGTGTATATTATGAGTGTAAATTTTACTTTATTTTATTTATTTATACTTATAGTACACCAAAAACAATTTCGTAAAGCTAATACATAGGGATATTATATATAGTGTACAGTAGGCGGTCTTATTGCTAAAAGAAATCTCTTCCAGACAACTTTACCTTATTACTACCAGTTATGAGTATGACATATACAGTGATATAAATTAAATGATTTTAAAAATTCCTATTTAACTTATAACTAAAAAACTAACTAACTTTGACTTGCTACTAATAAATAATTTCGTTTTATTTTATAAAATGGAAGTTCATTAATCATCGAAAAATTTCACCTGGAATCCAACGTGAGCTGAGATCTTGAAGGCGCAAATAGTAATAAGAATGCCTTCGACCACGTAGATGTCCTTCGGGGAGTACGCCAAGACCACTAGACCGATAGCCGATGGAACGCAACCTGAAAACATCAATCATATTAGTCAACATTGTATTGCCCACACGGTGGACCGACGACCTGGTGAAGGTAGCAGAAAGCCGCTCGATGCAGACAGAGACCGGTGGTTATTTAAATTCTTAAAGGAAGCCTTTGGCTAAGACCACTTGACCGATAGCTGATGGAATGCACCCTGAAAACACCAATCATATTATTCTTCACTAAACATTGGATTGCCCACACGGTGGATCAACCACCTGATGAAGCTTAAAGGTAGCGGGAAGCCGCTGGATGCGGGCAGAGACCGGTCGTAGTGGAAATCTTTGGGGGAGGTCTTTGTCCGCAGTGGATGTCTTTCTGCTGATATAATAATGATGATAGAAAATTTGATAAAATTTAACACTTATAATGTTTTTCTAACAGTAATTGATGCTTCTCACAGAAAATAAAATCCATTGGAGCTCAAGGCTCTTAAGAGCCTGGGTAAATAGGGAAGTCTTACCAATAGAGTTGGCAAGTTTCCTGGCATTACTGACGCTGAGGATCTTCTTTACAATGATCATGTCCGTAAACCAAGAGTGGTAGAAGTTGGTGAACCACATCACCAGAAACGGGAGTGCCGTCAGTACACCGTTCTATAACGACACAAAAAATTAAATGCATAAGTAGCCACGCTTCAAAGCCTTCACTTGTGCAGTTGTGCCTTCACCGTCTGTCGTATTCACATTTTTACATTTACTTAGTAGCGAAGACTAAAGCTAGACGTATTCGTTTATCAGACTTGATGAAAAATTTTCATATAATTCGGGTTTGTATGGGAGGTACCTTACTCAGATTTCTCGAATAATGAAGTACCCAGTGCAGTAGGCCTTCATATCAGCTCATATACGTCCCTACCGAGGGGCTCGAGCCTACCCTGAATTAGGGCGATAGGCAGTAGGCCTAATAAGGCCTAATTAAAAAGTAATCAAAATTTAATTTCCTAATAATTTAAAAAGTTTCATTAAAATCGGTATAGTATTTTTTGAGGAAAAGTAACAAATAATCTGGATTTGTATGGGAGGTACCTTATTTCGATATTTCTTGAAACATCGGACTTCCGCTGGTTGTAGGAAATATACAGTTATAGTAAACATAGCAAGTTCCATCAAAATTGTTTGAGCCATTTTTGAGTAAAAATGTCATAAGTGATTTTTTACTATGGTCATCATCATCATCATATCAGCCGAAGGAAGTCCACTGCTGGACATAGGCCTCCCCCAAGGATCTCCACGACGACCGGTTCTGCGCTGCCCGCATCCAGCGGCTTCCCGCGACCTTCACCAGGTCATCGGTCCACCGAGTGGGAGGCCTGCCTACACTACGCTTTCCGGTGCGTGGTCGCCACTCGAGAATTTTACTGCCCCATCGGCCATCTGTTCTACGAGCAATGTGCCCCGCCCACTGCCACTTAAGTTTAGCAATTCTGAGAGCTATGTCGGTTACTTTGGTTCTCTTACGGATCTCCTCGTTTCTGATTCGATCACGCAGAGAAACTCCGAGCATAGCACGCTCCATTGCCCTTTGAGTGACCTTGAGCCTTCTTATGAGGCCCATAGTAAGCGACCATGTCTCAGTTCCGTACGTCATCACTGGCAACACACATTGGTCGAAGACCTTGGTCTTAAGACACTGCGGTATCTGGGACGTAAAGATATTGCGAAGCTTCCCAAACGCTGCCCAGCCGAGTTGTATTCGACGATTGATCTCTTTCTCGAAGTTGGACCTACCTAACTGGACTGTTTGTCCCAGGTATACATATTCGGTAACAACTTCGAGTGTAGAGCCTCCAACCTTCAGAGGAGTAGGTATGACACGGACGTTTGACATAATTTTCGTCTTGTCCATGTTCATTCTAAGACCCACTTGTTGAGAGGCTCTACTGAGGCCATCGAGCATTGTGCCTAAGTCGTCCATAGTCTCAGCCATGACCACGATATCGTCAGCGAATCGAAGGTGGGTGATGTACTCGCCGTTGATATTGATGCAGAGTCCACCCCAGTCCAAAAGCTTAAAAACATCTTCCAGGGCGGCGGTGAACAGTTTCGGAGATATAACGTTACTATGGTGGCAAACCTAAATTTTAAAAGATAGGTATAACTTTTTAAGGATCGGTTTGGTTGGTAAATGTAAGCTCTAAGTTCGCCTGCATAGGTTTTACCACCAAACCTTAATGTTTACAGCATCGGGTAATCTTGGTAAGCCCTCTTTTATCTTCGGCATCATCGTCACTTACCATCACGTGAGATGATACCAAGGGCTTACCAGTTCTTGATAAAAAAATAATAAAAAGGCGACTTTTATGAAAGTTATTACTATAATTAATGATCACAGTAAATTAGCGATCGATCACGTAAAGTTTCATCATCATCATATCAGCCGAAGGACGTCCACCGCTGGACATAGGCCTCCCCCAAGGATCTCCACGACGACCGTTTCCGCGCTACCCGCATCCAACGGCTTCCCGTGACCTTCACCAGGTCATCGGTCCACCGAGTAAGAGGCCTGCCTAAACTACGTTTTCCGGTGCGTGGTCGCCACTCGAGAACTTTACTGCTCCAACGGCCATCTGTTCTACGAGCAATGTTTAAGTTAAGTTTAAGGAAAGAAAAATTCCACTAACCGCCTTAATGTTAACACCCATGACACTGTTCATGTATTGCGGCACCTGGGTATAGAGTGTCAGCTGGCCCCAGGTCTGCCCGATGTGAGCTATAATGATCGCCCACATACCCTTCGAGTACAGTATGTTGCCCCAAGGCACAGGAAGATACTTCTGTATGTATAAACAAAATAGAAATCAAAATTACACAAATCTCATGAAAAATATTTCAAGATAAAAAAATGAGAATTGAAACATTAATATTATTGTTTTTAACAAAATCGAATCTTCTACCGGTTTACTCAAAAAGTAGTAAGACAGCTAATACCCTAAAAAATTTAAACCTACACTCACAGATTTGAACAGAAGTAATATACAGGGTCTTCGGCAGATGGTTGAAAATACGAAAATGGGGGATAGGTGGGGTCGCCTCCCACCTATTTTGAGAATTAAAAAAAATCTAGGACTTGTAATTTTTTTTACAGGATTTTTTTTCCTTTTTTTAGAAATTTTGCCATTTTTATACCTTTGAACACATGTAACTTTTTGTTTTTTAAAGCTAGCTCCAAAATCTTTTTTTTAATAGACTTTTATAAGATTGTCGGCTCTAAAAAAAAATATGTTTGTTTCAAGTTATTGCTAAAAACAAAAATGTGGGCCCCCGAACTTAAAAAAAAAGTTGAACAAAAATTTAAAAGTCAACTTTGCGATGCATTTAAAAAAATAATAATGGGGCTGGAAGGCTTCTGTTTTTTTTAAAACATCTCTAAAGCTTAGGCTTTTGAATGGTATGTAATTTGTTTCGGTATCTTTTTTGTAACCGGAGTTGTTAATTTTTTTTACTCAATTGGACCATGTTGACGAAATTCCACTAGTTACATGTTTTGTGAAATGTATCAAATGCAAAGTTGAAAATAATGTAAATACTTACTGTTGGGACGGTTACAAAGAGCAGGTACGTTTTTTTACATTCTTGCACACACATAATGGCTATCTTTTGTCATTTATTGGCATATTGGAGTTAGCACTTCCATATGCCAATAAAATGTCCGCATATTCCGCATTGGTAAATTGAGCCATCAAAACGTCTGATAATAACAAAAAGTGACAAACAACAAAAAACTTAACAAAATCACAAACGTTAATAACGTTAACTTTTTTTTTTTGTTTTCGTTAATTTCACTTTGCTGTGTTTGTGATTTTGTTAAGTTTTTATGTTGTTTGTCACTTTTTGTTATTATCAGACGTTTTGTTAAGACTTTGTTGTGGTTTAAAATGGCTCAATTTACCAATGCGGAATATGCGGACATTTTATTGGCATATGGAAGTGCTAACTCCAATATGCCAATAAATGACAAAAGATAGCCATTATGTGTGTGCAAGAATGTAAAAAAACGTACCTGCTCTTTGTAACCGTCCCAACAGTAAGTATTTACATTATTTTCAACTTTGCATTTGATACATTTCACAAAACATGTAACTAGTGGAATTTCGTCAACATGGTCCAATTGAGTAAAAAAAATTAACAACTCCGGTTACAAAAAAGATACCGAAACAAATTACATACCATTCAAAAGCCTAAGCTTTAGAGATGTTTTAAAAAAAACAGAAGCCTTCCAGCCCCATTATTTTTTTTTTAAATGCATCGCAAAGTTGAGTTTTAAATTTTTGTTCAACTTTTTTTTTAAGTTCGGGGGCCCACATTTTTGTTTTTAGCAATAACTTGAAACAAACATAATTTTTTTTAGAGCCGACAATCTTATAAAAGTCTATTAAAAAAAAGATTTTGGAGCTAGCTTTAAAAAACAAAAAGTTACATGTGTTCAAAGGTATAAAAATGGCAAAATTTCTAAAAAAAGGAAAAAAAATCCTGTAAAAAAAATTACAAGTCCTAGATTTTTTTTAATTCTCAAAATAGGTGGGAGGCGACCCCACCTATCCCCCATTTTCGTATTTTCAACCATCTGCCGAAGACCCTGTATAAGTCATTGCCTACACTGTTAATTTTTTTTGTAATTTAACATTTATTTATTTAGCCTTTATTTCCATGCCTTCCAAATATACAAAAATAATAAAATAATAAATGCTATAGTATTTAAGAAGACTTGGTCCCTTCTCGGGTATAGGCCTCCTCCAACTGTCTCCATCCTTTTCTATTTTTTGCCTTCTGTGTCCAATCTGTACCGACAGTTTTAACTATCTCGTCGACCCAGCGGTCTTTAGGTTTTCCTACCCTTCTGTTTCCACTTGGACCCGACCACGTGGTGATGCGATTTGTCCATCTGTTGTCTGTAGTCCGGGAAATGTGCCCTACCCATTTCCATTTTAATCTTTTAGTGTGTTGTACCGCGTCGATTATTTTAGTTTTTCTCCTTATGTTCTCGCTCTTTTGTTTATCTCTAAGCTTGATTCCCAGTACACTTCGCTCCATTGCACGTTGGCAAGAGCGTAAATTATTTTTGATTTTGTTGGTGTAGATCCAAGTTTGAGCTCCATATGATAGGCACGGCAGCAAGCAAGAGTCCATGACCTTTTTTTTTCAACTTTAGTGGGAGTTTTGACTTTAATATTTCCTTGAAGCTCCAATATTTCTTCCAGGTAATGCTGATTCTACGTTCTATTTCATCTTCGTGTCTTGTTTTTTTGAAAGATATTTGCTTACCAAGGTAAATATAGTCGTCTACGTACTCTATGCATGACTCGTTTACCGTTATAGGTCTTTGATAGCTATTTGTGGCAACTTTCGTTTTCGAGGTATTCAGTTGTAAACCAACACTTTGGCTGACTCTGTTTAGCTCTTCGTGCATCATTTCCAGCTGTTTTGGAGTGTTCGCGAAAAGTACGATGTCGTCCGCGAAGCGCAGGTTACTTAGGAACTCTGTACCAATTAGTATCCCTTTCTTATTCCAATCTAAATCCTTCATGACGTTTTGGAGTACAGCTATGAATAATTTGGGTGACAGCGGGTCCCCTTGCTTTACTCCTCTTCGTATATAGATTGTTGGTCCGATTCTGTCTAGTTTTACTCTGCTTATACTTTTTTCGTATATGTCTTTGATGATGTTTATATATATAGTTGGTATACCTTGCTGTATCAGTGCTTGCCAGATGCTTGCATGGGAAATTGAGTCGAACGCTTTCGCGTAATCGATATATGCGAGGTAGAGCGGTTGATTGAATTCCAGGTGTTTTTCCACTACTTGGTCTAGTGAGTGGATATGATCCATAGTTGAGTATCCCGGGCGGAACCCGGCTTGTTCCATTGGTTGGTTTGCCTCTATAATCGGGGCTAGTCGTTTTTCTAAGCACGTGGCGAACAATTTGTACATGCACGGCAATAAGCTAATAGGTCTATAATTATTAATATCTGAAGAACTTCCTTTTTTGTATATATATACAAAAAAAAGGAATTTAACATAAATTATGTAATTTTTTTGCATTTAAAATTACATGATTTACATAAAATTACATAAAAGTAATTAAAATTGTAGAAATGTTCATAATTTTATGCACATTTCCCCAAAAAAAGTACACAAAGTTGTGAAAAAGTATACAAACATGTATTTTTCACAATTTTAGTTACTTTTTATGTACATATTTTTTTACAGTGTATAGACCTTTTTACAACGATGGTAAATAAAGTTTTTAAGTAGTTTTCAAGAACTGAATGCTTATGAAAAAATGTTGTACCTTTTTTTTGGGACCCTTTAACTTAAGGAAAATCTAATAATTTGGTAGGTAATTAAAAGCATTGGTGGCTCAACCGGTAACGACTCGGTCCTTCTAACCAGAGGTACCGGGTCCAAATCTGGACGGCCAATGTATCAATTAATTTTTCAAAACTTACGTACATACTTACCAATTGCTTTGACGGTGAAGGAAAACATCGTGCAGGTTGCACACGCCTGCGAAGAAACTCGAAGGTTGTGTGTAAAGTCGAACACCCCGCACTGGGCACGCGAGGTCGACTAATGCTCGATCGCCCTAATTTAGGGTATGCTAAAGCCCCTCGGTGGGGACGTATATATGAGCTGATGTTATGAGTAGGTAATTAATTTACCTTTTTCTGTTCCTTTTTAATACCCAATCCCTCTTCAATATACCGCCTCTCAGCCATGGAGATCTTCGGGTGCTGTGCGGGAGAGTCAGCCACGGTAAATAATATCAGCAGACCTATACCGCCAGACAGTATCCCGAAAAAACGGAAGATACCAGGCCATCCCAGCGGTGATGCTGCTAGGAACCCCGTTATGGGTAGCCCGAGCACTGTCCCTAAGGCCTGACCTGGAAGTTAAATTGACGTGGTGTAATTACTACTGGACCTCGCACCTACAAAAAGTACAAAGATGACAAAATAGGTAGGACTAATGGGTACAGTCGCGAGCTTTAATTCGGGACCCACCTAAGGTTGAATATTGTGTAGTAAACTGACGCTATTTAGAGCTAATATTTTAAAGCAGTTTCATAATCATAAGTCATAATGTTTACCATCGACAACTTAAGTTTACGTTTCTAGGGACAAAAGCTCCATTACGTTAACCGAGCGGAGCACGGGCAAACGATCATTTCCGATTTTTTCACTTAGAAGATAGAAAAGTCTTTTCGTCGATAAAAGCCGTAGTCGTCCAATCAAAATTTAGATATGTCACTTTAAACAGATCAAAATAATTTGAAGACTGACACATTTTCGTAATTAGAAAACCGTAGTGATAGGTTTTTGCAAAGAGGTTATCATTTCAAGAGACGATTCGAAAAGACATTTAAATTTCTTAACTTGACATTTCAACACTATCGAACTCGAGTTTCGACCTTTTTGCATAATTAATGTTCTAACAACATTTAATGGAAATTGGTCTAAAATTAAAGATCGTGACTGAACCATGAGATTCTAGCTAAAACTCTTTAAGTTTGCGACAATATCATTCCAGTCCGTTTATTTAGATTATATCTAAACAATTTAAATCATTTTCGTCGTAATTTATCAGGATATATCACTAATATGCAAAAGATGTGGGCCGATTAATACGCAATCAAGTCTACGAGCTATCCCATAATATGTGTGGTGTACTTAAAGTATAGGTACTTCAGGCTGGGTGGTTTCATGAATATATTATAATTAATTCATTTAACGAATTCCTCATATAATATAAAGTTCTTAAATCGGTTCTAAAGATGTTTTTTTTTATCAATAATGTTCAATCATTTAGCAAGAAATAGTTACATTTGACAGCAGATATCTCAAGTCTCATGGTTCGGATTTTAAAGAGACTACAACCAGTCCGCGAAGTGTTTTTACTTTTGATATATCACATATCTGTGAAGGCTCTTTTACAATTTTTTCCTACTATTATTTATAGTTGCTAGAATTATGTACTTTAAATACTCACCACCTGAAGCAAAACCAGCTAATCTAGCTCGTTCTTCTAGAGGCGCCCATTTGCCGAAGAAAGTATGCATGCCCGGGATAATGCAAGCTTGACTTAGTCCTTGTAGTATCCGGCAAAAAATGGTTAAAACCCAGCCCCCCTGAAAATTTAATGGAATTTTATTGTTCTGAATTATCTGTATCATACAACATATTTGTTTTTCAAAGGGAAGCTTGGCACTGTCTCGATTTTCAAGTCCTACAGCCATTGCACGCTGAATATTGAATACTTTCACAAAAAATTTAAAACTACTATTGGACTCAGAGATATACTATGTATAATAAGGGGAGGTAAATAGGTTACATGCGTCCAAAAAGTGAAGCAAATAAAATGATGCCAATTGGCATCTCTTTTCTTAGTAGCATTCGGTGCAACGGAAGCGAACTACCTGTAATATTGTGTGTGTAAATGGGTTTGATTTTCAAACGTCGTTTGTTGGTGCATAACCCATCTATGGTAACAAATCTCTGATTGGACTATTATATCTAAGAAATCTTTGTGACTGGTTGATCTTTTGAAGAAAAAAAGTTTAAAAACATTGTATGGGGACTAGCTTAATTCCTTTGTCCAAAATTTTAAAAAGGCGTCGCACAACTAAATGTTATATTTGGATAGACGACATAAGACAAATAAAAATGTAATTTAGCATAAAGTCCTGAAATGTGACGTTACGGAAAGAAGTGAGGAAATAAAATAAAAATATTTCAAGTCATCTTGCAATTTCTTGTCAAGTTATCTAAGTAATGTGACGTTTTAGGGCATAATGCTAAATTATTTTTTTTTGTTCCCAATTCAAATAATATACAGGTTATTTTATGCGACGCAATTTTGAAAAAAGTAGATGGCATTTAATACAAAGGGATTCCAAAAAAAACATACAGGGCAAGATATCCACGTGTTTGAGTTCACCTATAAAATGACTATCATACGAATGTGTATCTTTATGTTTTTATGTAACAGCTGGGAAATTATTTTACTGCGCTTGTAGCTTACTAAAAGTTAACGTCGCCAGCCAGTAAAACTTTTTTTAATCCTTAGTTGATAAATAAATTAAAGTTATTTATTCTCCTATAAAAAGCGCCGGTGGCTCAACCGGTAGCGACTCGGTCCATCTAACCAGAGGTACCGGGTTCAAATCTGGACGGCCAATGTACCAATGAGTTTTTCAAAATCTTACGTACATATAATTACCGATTGCTTTAACGGTGAAGGAAAACATCGTGAGGAAACTCCACACGCCTGCGAAGAAACTCGAAGGTTGTGTGTGAAGTCGACCAAACCGCACTGGGCCCGCGTGGTCGACTAAGGCCTAATCGCCCTGACTCAGGGTAGGCTCGAGCCCCTCGGTGGGGACGTATATGAGCTGATATAATAATAATAATAATTCTCCTATCACACAACCTGCATTTTTGTAGTCACAAGCAAAATTTCAAATTTAGGATATGATTTTAGAGAAAACATTATTTTTTTTGTATGACAGATACCATTTTTAAAGTTTTCCCAGTTATATCACATAATTAGGGCATAATTAAAGTCGTATTAAAAGTCTTGACAAAAATTTCGAAACAAATATTGCCATTTTTGAAGAAAAAAAAATGTAGAAGGTAGGGGCTACTATTTTTAAAATAAAAACCTTGAAAGGTATACCCCTGAAAAGTAATTTAAAGCATACATTGCATAAAAAATAATCAAACAATGTTTCTGCATTAGGTATTTTTCGTAAAAATTTCGAAGCCGGGTTTTTACGACAATTACATAACCAACTTTCAATTAACTCCTTTGTGCCTCCAAGGTGAAAAAAATCAGCATAACTAAAAAGTAAAACATCATCAATCACAAAAGAAAGCTGACAATGCGGTTGAATATTGCAAAATTTTAGAGCGTCGGTGGCGTGGAATAGGGTCTCTAATTACCTCATGTCCGGGAGGACTGGTTCGAGTCTCAGGCCACGTACCAATGTGTTTTCGAAATTAGATTTCATATGTACGTTTATCCGACGCTCTTACGGTGAAGAAAAACATCTTGAGTAAACCAGCACATGCCTGCGAAGAAACTGGAATGTTGTCTGTGAAGTCATCGAACCCGCACAGGGCCCGCGTGGTCGACTCCTTAGTCAGGCTCCTAATTCAGGGTAGACTCAAGCCCCTCGGTTCAATTCAAATCAATGTCATCATCATCATATCAGCGACAAATCGTCCATTGCTGGACAAAGGCCTCCCCCAAGGATTTCCACGACGACCGGTCCTGCTTCAAATCAATGTATTTATTCAAAATAGGTGCAAATTACACTCTTTCTGATAGTCATAAAATAATAATAACAATACCATTTGTGAAGAATCAAGAAATGATCGATAATTAGTTAATAAAGTCTAAATTCAATGCTTGATATAAACCAGATTATGTCATTAGAACGTGATTAGAACATTCAAACAATATGACACGAAAAGTTATACATAAAAATCATTAATTGTCATTAATTCCTTTGACAAGAGTATGCCAGTTCACACGGTCAGCACCCGGTCACGAGTATAACGCGAGAGTCAGCCATCGCTCCCATCAACCATATTAGAGGGAAAGGAACGACCAGGCTCCCGATGCGCCACCATCCGCACGAACATATAAGCGACCATAAAAATATTAATTAAAAGAAGTACTAGACTTGTGATGTCTTATTGCTTACACGTCAATTCTTAGGTTGGTCATCATTATTACTATTAAACATTAGTAGTAGTGTTGATAGAAGAAACACTGTCGGTAGGGACGTTATATAAGCTGATATGATAATGATTGCAAACTAGGTAAGATAATAAGAATGGAAAACACGGTTTTATGTTGAAATTGTAATAAAAATCTGAGGTGACTTAGTTATCCTCTAAAAACAATGCCTGACAGATCAATAATTATAGTGACGTAATAATAACAGATATTGACGTGAAACATCTTTAAAATAACATACGGGGTATCAAGTCGGAAACCTGGACGTGACGGTCTTTCAAAGACTGTAACGGAAGTGACGAAAGAAACCATAGCATTTTCCTCCATAGCAACTTAGTAACAAACCGTGGCATCACCCGTGCAAGAAACCGTGAGGCCGCAGGCCGAGAGGGCAAAGCACGGAGTGCTCCCAGCGAGGCCCGGATGCAAAAGAAAGTAAAAAAAATATATATTCATGGACGTCAAACTGACATTTCATGTTAACCCAAGACCTGTGTGCCCAGACACAGCTTTAATCGATTTTTTTTCTCATAAATCTATGAAATTACTTTTATTAAAATAATAATATTTACCCATTATAGTCACTTACAATAGGCTATTCAATAAATAGCATTTTTTTGAGAATAGCAAAAACACTTGCTAATTTGAAATATTAAACAATTTTTCATTTTATATTTATAAAAAAAAGTAAATTCGTTCGTTAAAGACGGCACCTAGAATGTCACTATGTCAGTAAAGCGAATAATTATAGAACGAATTTTTATGACAGTTGATAAAAAGTTAATCAAAATATACGATAATGTAAAAAAAAAAGAATCAGTTGGTCAATTAAAAAAAAACTACAGATTCTTTAGGAAGACAGTTCAAATCTTTTTACTGAACGATGACTGTTTACCTATTTGCCTTGTTAATTGTGTTTTTTTTGTTTTCTCATGTAATTGGCATATGCATATTTTTTTTCTCTCATGAGCATATGATTTTTATTAAAATAAAGTGTCTTTAAACCTATATTATGTACTTACCCAATAAGCAGCCCAAGGTATAACAAAAGAAACGACACAATTTACGAGAAGAGCGCCACTAAGGAGTCGCCTGGACCCGAAGCGATGTGCCAACTGACCCGCGGGGATCTGAAGCGTCATGTAACCCCATTGGAATGATGATAGGATATAGTCCTGTTGCTTCTTCTCCCAGTTAAATTTTGGATACTGAAAAGCGTAAACATGAAGTATACTATCAAAGGAAAGCGCTGAAGAAGAAGACCTAGAATTGCTTAAATAGACCAAGTTAAGAAGAAAGTTAAGGTGGAAATGTATAGAGAAATGAAGGAGATAGTGTGGGAAAGAGAGACCTGGAAAGAGCTACACCGACAAGAGCACGGCTCTCAAATTGTGATGATGATGATGATGGTTAGTGCGAGGGTGTTGTCGATATTTTTCAACTATATTTTTTTTTATTTTAACATTCAGTTTTCCAAAATATCAAGAATTGAAGAAAAGACCATCTTCAGCGTTCTATAGAATTCTTCTATTCTATGGGTAAGATGATGCCAAGAGATTACTTACAATGAATGAAAGTAAGATCCCATTACAGTCTACGTTTACCGATCAGTAAGGTACAGTAAGTTAGACCTAAAATTACGTAAAGACCTTACATCACTATAAAAGAATAAGATTAAAAATGTTCGCGGTTCTCCCTTTATATCTAACATAGCTACTTAAATATTTCTCTCTTCATCAAACAACTGTCCGGACAATTTTAGGGTTCCGTAATTAACAAGGAAATCTTATAGTTTCGCCATGTCTGTCCGTCTGGCCGCAACTTAGCTCAGAGGCTATAACTACTAAAAAGATTTAATTTGGCTTGTATACATATTATTAATTACTTCGACATATTGGTATAATAAAATCTTAAAAAAATAATAATTATGGTACCTCCCCTACCTGTAAAAAAGAGGTGTTTTTTTGTTGTTGTACCCCTATCTTTTCGAGTAAATAGGTTTTTCAAAACTGCTGTGGCCTTATAAAACCATTTTTCAATTCAGGTTTTCGTTTGAGAAATATTAAGCTTTAAAATGCTAATTTTGCTAGAGTAAAGTGTCCCCCTAATATAAAAATATTTTCGAACATATGAAAAATCTGTAAACAATAGGACATATAATTTATTTTAAAGAAAAACTATTACGGCTCAGTAGACTTTCTTAGTTTAGGAGTTATGGTCGACCAACTTAACATGCGCAGTTGGATTTGTAAAAAGTTCATATATTTTCCATGCAAAATGTTCTATTCCCAATTGCAAAAATATTAACTCAAATACATTTACTTTTTGAAAAAGCTACGGAACCCTAATTTGCGCGAGTCCGACTCGCACTTGGCCGATTTTTTGAAACATGTTTTTTTTTATGGATCCCCATCTTGTTCTTTTATATAAGATCTAAGGTATCTTTATTCTTGCTTGCAAACTAGTTTTAATAATTTAGGCAGTAGGTACTTACAGGCGGTGCAAATAAAACCGAATTTAAAAATGTGTTTGCCTTGTCTGTTGCGTTTGTCGTATTCAAAATACCATCCTCAATGTTAGTTACATTAACACACCAATTATTTATATCAATACGATTTTCAGTGTCGTTTAAAACTAACGAAGATTCATTTAAATTAGTCCTTTTAGATTCGGTTTTATTGATATTACTACTATTTTCTTCACAAGTAAGATTTGTAACATTCTTTTGGTACCCATGGTCTTCAATCATAGCAACCAAAGCAACTCCCATGCAAGCCCGCATGCTATACGCTGTCATCAAACACAGGAAAAGAATGAAACATTGCTGATGTCTGTAGCCATAACCTGAAAACATGAAGTTTAATATTATTTAACATTACATTTTCTAGGCTGGGAACATGAGGCAAAAAAAACGTGTAGAATTTACGCTACATGCGACATTTGGCCGCCCATTTACTGACATAAAACTAGTAAAACAATGTGTTTTAGTTATCGCCTCCGTGGCGTAATGGTTAGTCTATTCGCTTCACACCAGGAGGTCGAGGGTTCGATTCCTGGTGGGGTCAACTTGTAAGACTCGGTTTGGTTGGCGGAAGGGCATTTTCTAAGCCCGCCTGGCTAGCTACCACCATTTTATCTAAGTCTTGTCGCCAAACATCAGTGTTAACGACATTGATGTGTTCCGGCATGAAGATAAGATAGCCAGTTCTCCATTGCGTTGGGGAATCTTGGTAAGCCCGCTTCCATCTTCGGCATCATTGTCACTTACCATCAGGTAAGATGATGCCAAGGGCTTACCTACTGTGAATAAAAAAAATCGCTGAAAAAGTGTGTCCTGATTTAAAAAATAAATTTGAAGATATTTTTCTCTCTGCCAGAACGTGCATTCGGCTTACTAAGAAATTGGGTAGTAATTTATGCAAGCAAGTTCAAGAAAACTGGACAAGTGCGAAGAAGTCAATGAAAATGCAGATTAAACACAGCCACACAATCTGCATTATCTTGCAAGTGGCTGCAACGCAGTGTCTTATACTGCAGCCGAATTAATTAATATAAGTTGAGCGAGCTAAACGAGCGATAAATAGATTCGTTAGATTTGATTGATTATACTGTCGAAGCGAGGCTCTTCGGCCCGACAGTATAATCAATCAAACCTAATGAACCTATTATCGCTCGCTCAGCTTTACTTATCAACGTTTGACGATATGAACAGCTAAACTGTTCTGTTTTGAAGCCGTTTGTATTAAAACAATGTATTTCAACACAGATCACAGTGCAGTTTCTAAATGTCTGTGGTGTAGTCTGGTTATATTTACTGCATTACAGAACAGCAACTGTCTATGTTGTATTTGTCTTTGTCTTTGTATTTACGCTGCCCGGTTTCGAACCCGGGACATCTGGCTGAGAAGATCGAGTCGTTACTACTGAGCCACTGGCGCTTTGAATAAGTTAAAAAAGCGATAATTTTTTAGTTGTTTAAGAAATCGCTTCCGTTTCTAATGGTTAGTCTATTTGCTTCAAGCCATTACTAGTTCGATTCCTGTCAGATTCTAACTTTGTAAGGCTCGGTTGGTTCCTAACAAGGCAATTTCTGAGCCCGTCTTTATACAGTCTATCAATGTTTATAACATTGATGGGTTCCGGAATCAAGATATGATAGTCAGTTCTCCATTGCGTTGGGGAATCCTGTAAGCCCAATTCCATCTTCAGCATCATTGTAACTTACCATCACGTGAGATGATTTCAAGGGCTTATCAACTGTATTTAAAATAATAATAATAATCTTACCTTTTAACTGATAATCCACTGACACTTCCTTTTTCACATCTACAATTATCAATGTATCATTTCTTTCCATCTTATGCCCTTGCCTTAGGTAAACCTGCTTGTCACTGAGTTTAAAGATAATTGATGTGTTTAATTAAATAATGCTATCTGACGCTATTATGACGCCACTAAAGATGGGCTTTTGTTAATAAAGATACCCACAACCTTATGATATCTTAGCTTAAACAAATAGCTAAATAAATATTTCATTTATAGCTGGCTTCCGAATAATATTAACAGAACACTACTACAGAGATCAGGGAAAATTCGATGATAATATAAGGCATTCTGTTGCTATTTTCGCTGATGAATCTAGGTTATACAGGATAGAAAGTTGAGATAGGTTAGTAGGGGAAGCTACTAGATCCCTTGCTGCCACGCGAAAATGCTCTTAGGAGACCTTTACCAAGTAATCGGCGTTCACAGATTTTGAATAAATGTACAGTCGGCAAGAAAATGGTCAGTTTACACAAAAACTTTTTTATGACGCCATCGATCCTGTTTCTTGTTAGGATCAAAACTAACTAAATGCCAGTAGTCGCAAAAATCTATTCCCATACATTTCATAATATTATAATATGAAAAAAATGTTACGTTCTTCTCAAATGATGCTAATCAGTCCTGTCTCTGATAACAAACAAAACACTACATGGCAGCAAACTGCTGTTAGTGCCATCTTTTGACAATATCGACAAATGTTACTTGTAGCTAATAGGTAAAGTTATACGAAAAAACTGACTTCAAAGAGAAATTCACTCAAAAGTATGAAATATTTTTATATATAAATAATACACGAAATTAAGCAACAATAACGAAATCAAAGGTAGGTAAGAACCAAATTAGAGGCCTACATTTTTTTTGAAGTTGGTACCAGCGCACAGCAACTTACCTATCGAATGTTTTAGATTTAATAGCTTTGCAGGCACCGACCTCAAAAAAAAATTTAGACTACTTATTTGATTCGTAACTTACTTTGATTTCGTTATTTCGGTTAATTTAGTATATTCATATATTATAAAAATTATGATTTCATACTTTTAGTAATTTTCTTTTTGAAGTCGATTTTTAGTTTTTTTTTGTTGAGATAATGCTATGTATGTAACATCGTTAGTCCTAAATACCTACTCGTCAATAGGAATCATCATATCATAATACGTGTGTTTTATTAACTGATACAGAGTCCTGTGGCTTCCATCATCATCAACAAAAACAAAAAAAATATCAAAATTAAACTTGTTTTTTTAACGAGATCAGCGTAGTTAAATATATTTTTGCTGCTTCGCGTTTAGGAATCGGTGTTTTAAATACCTACTCTTATTACTTGTTCCTGCTATTTCATTTCTATTTTAAATGTATTTTGACACATTTTTTAACTAATTTTTTCTTTAATTTGTGTAATTGATAACTTTTTTCACGATTATATCATAGCATGTTTAACTATCGACATCTTTAATATGTAAAAGTCGTTGCGTCTATATGTACCTATGTAAGTAAGTGGAAAAGGAGTGAAATTCCCTGCCGGCGTCTGTACTACCCGATTCGTATTAATTAAGGATTCCTCAAGACGAGAGTGAATAGGCACTATATGAGATTACGTGTTACATCCTCGGATGCATCGGCACTTACCATCAGCTGAGGTGCAGCCAAACGTACTCAAATTTTAAATAAAAAAAAGTTCCCCATGCACTCAAAAACGGCTAGAGCGATTGTAATGAAATTCTCTAAGAATCTTAAGGTTAGCCCAGCGGGTTAACCCGTGAAAAAAAATACGGGAGGAGCCACGGGACGGATCGCAAGGAATAAATAAAACCCAATTTTCGGTAGTCAGCATTTATTCCTTAAAAATATCCATCTTAATTTGCGTACCTTCATTTTTAAGTGGATACGTTCCTTTTCCGTCTCCTGTAAATGAAATAATAAAATAAGAATATTATTTGACTAAAAAACATTCAATACTGCGTGGTCACGGGTCTCTTCCCGAGCTTGGGAAGGTTAGGCCATACTACACACACACACGGGGGTGGGGGGTAGTGGAGGTTGTAGGGCTAATGACTGCCATCTAGTGACGGCAACCGGCACCCAACGGCTTTATAGATACGATAGATAGACAGCTGCAAAGAGACTGGTACATAACTGCAAACCTCTTAAGGCGAGGTATTGATTGTAACAGTTGTCTCTGTCTTTTTCTTTACATGTAAAGAGTAAAGAAAATAACCACACTTTTTCACTTTTTCAATGGTTTTCGTTTCAATCAAAAACTTCAATGAAATTATAAAAAACAATAACATAACATAACATAACATTGAATAGCTTTTATCGCGGGCTTTGAGGGGACCTAATCAAGAAATTTCGTAACGAAAATAAAACCAAACACCCAAAAAAAAAACTAAAAACTTACAGTGCCATCTATCTATCCATCATAATGATGATGACGACGATGATGATGATGAAGATGATGATGACGATAACGATGACGGATGACGGATGACAGATGACGGATGACGATGACAGATGACGGATGACTGACGATGACGATGAATATGACGAATGACGCATGACGAATGACGAATGACGGATGACGAATGACGAATGACGGATGACGAATGATGAATGACGGATGACGAATGACGGACGACGGATGACGTATGACGCATGACGGATGACGGATGATGATGATTAACTTTCTTTGTGTTAATTTATTACTTAAATATCCCGCGCCCCAAGGACTATATGGTACTGGTAAATACTGCATGAATAAAAAATAAATAAATAATTATAATTGCATAAGTTGATAAAAAATGCTATGCAATAGCTTTACCGCGGCAGTCCCCGAGTGCCACATGTCTTTTTTTGCCTTTAAATGACAAAAGTTTTGACGCAATTTGTTTTACGTAATATGATCCGTCTGAGCCGTCTGATTCTGAGCCGTATGAGCCGTCCGCCCGCGGCTACGCCCACGTTTTTTTCGATTTTCCTGGGATCAAAAGTAGCCTATGTCCTATTCCAGGACCTAAACTATATGTGTGCCAAGTTTTATCCCTATCCGTCCAGTCGGTGAAGCGTGAAAGAGTAACAAACTTACACATTTATAATATTAGTAGGATGATCAATAAGTTAATAATGATCAATTCTTTAAAAAAAAATCTAGAGCGCCATAATCTCTTTTAAGAGTTCCCTACCTCAAAAGGTAAAAACTGAACCATTCTAAGATCACTCGTGTGTCTGTCTCTCCGTCCGTTTGTCACAACCAATTTGCTCTGAAACTAGTGAAACTAAAGAAATGAAATTTGGTACATATATGTAAATCAATGACCCAAAGACGGACGTGTTACGCAACTAAATGAATTTCTAATATGGAGGCCGCTTTTGGGAGGTAAATTATAAATTTGAAAAAAAGATTTTCAATATCAATTTTGTGATATATCACATAAGAGCGCTTTTTGTAAGAATTTCCAATACACTTTTGTTATAATTTTAAGATAAATAGTTTAGAAGTTATTCATGAAAATAGGCAAAATCTGAGCGCCCCCCCCCCTCCCCCCTATTTTCGAAACTACTGGAGCTTAAATATAAAAAAAATCACAGTGTTTGAGGTTAAATGCATAGATTACAGGAAAATCTAAAATCCTTCCTTCCCATAGGAAAAATGAAATTTCTAATTTCAGAATAAGTAGACCCCTATTTACCTAGAGCAAAGTATATACTGAGAGGTCTTCGTCTGTTGGTATTTTAGATTTTGGTGCGGAACCCTTTTTGTGTGACCCCGAGTCGCACTTGGCCGGTTTTTCTTTCATGTATCACACGCACTACAACGAGCCTTCTTCTCGTTTTGTAAATCGAAAAGTATACTTTAACTGGAGCCGCGGCTGACTCTCGCATTATACTCCTGACCGGGTGCTATCCGTGTGAACTGCCCTACTCTTGTCAAAGGAATTAATGACATTCAATGATTTTTATGTACAACTTTTCGTGTCAATTTGTTTTTATGTTCTAATGACATAATCTGGTTTTCACAAATAACATTGTTATTATTATTTTATGACTATCAGAAAGAGCGTAATTTGCACCTGTTTTTAACCGACTTCAAAAAAAGGAGGAGGTTTCTTAATTCGACCGTGTAAATATATTTTTTTATGTGTGTTCGCGGATAACTCCGTCGTTTATGAACCGATTTTGATGATTCCTTTTTTTTTGGAAAGAAGATATCCCAAGGGTAGTACCATGATAGGGAAACCAGGATCTGATGATGGCATCCAAGACAAATCAAGGGAACCATATTTTCCTTTTTTAAGTCGGTTTTTTGTTTAAAATTATGAATAAATGAATAATATATTGAATTGAAAAAAACATTTTATGTAAAGACAAATTCTTCGTCTAAGTCTACATCTTTATATAGAATTGAAAAAAAAAACTATGTTTAGACATAAATTCTTCGTCTAAGTCTACATCTTTATATCATATGATAAGCGCATTTATAAATAATCAGTAGCGCTGTACACACCTTATCGCGAAAACGTATTACCAACAAGACGTCAAAATTACTAAAGCTGGCGATAAATTTTGTTTTAATAGCTTAATTTAGGCAAACAACAAAGATACAAATTGATTCGCAAATAATTGCTTATGTATGCGGGCCGATTTTGGCCATTTTTTTCACAATAACCAATAAATAATAAAAATATAAGTATGTAGTCAAAACCAGCACAGTATCTTTAAAAATTTTTAGAAGCATTATTGAGATTTTTGAATTTTTCATTTTTAGTATGGTACTCAGCTTGAAGCCCCTCTGAATGCTGTGACAAATTATCATAACACTCGTAATTTAATATTCTTCTTGTCAATCGGACCATTAGTACTAATTTTTTTTCTTATCTGTGATTGGTACAGAAAGCGTAACGAACGGATGGACTATGGACGATTGTTTTTTTTTCTTATCTGTGATTGGTACAGAAAATGTAACGGACGGATGGACCTACGGACGATTGTTTTTTTAAGTTTCTTGAAAAAAGTTTTTCAGTTTCATGAGCCGCATCTACCGGTTGCCGATTTTCAGGAAATAAAATGTCACCCTGTATATCTTCGTCCGTGGCTGGCTCGTTCCAGGGCAGTGCATCTGCCGTCATGAAAGCCACGAAGACTATGTTGCAGAAGAAACTAAGGCCTGCCACTATAAACATCACGATCCGCCACTTGTATGGGTCCGTCTGGAAAGGAACAGGAGAGCATAAATATTAATTACCCGACCTGCTCAAGAAGGTAAGGTTACTTTACTGAGCCTAGCACAAAGTGATGACATCGACGAAACAGCGATTTTAAACATCAACAATTAGAAACTCTGAACACGTTAAAAAAACGGTCTTCCATCGCAACAACTTAGTAAAATTTTGCATTATTATTTCAGGTTTTTGCTAATTTTATAAAAAGTACTAGAATAATTTGGTACATTTGTAGCATGACGGGAAGGAGTAGGTACAGTATGTAGGTATGGTAGAAGCTGGGTTAAAAACTCCATTCGTGCACACAATTTAGTATAATGAAGAAATATAAGACCTAAAAACAACACAAGTATTAGAAAAAAACGTTACAATCTTAAATTATATCACAAATAACAAAACCGTATTTTTATTTTACCTAACTTGGGTCGTTACAGAAAGCAGCAGGTTAAAAATAATCATTTTATATAGAAAGTTTAATAGTGAAAATATGTTAAATGTTAGAATTTTGATTTTGATAAACATATGTGTCACACTTCATTTCAAAATGTGACACATGGATTATTTCGTGCCAGCGAATGAGAAGAAGATGAAATAGATCGAATATTAGAAGAATGAATATTAGCAACGCGTTTCCACGTTACAAATTTATAAGGAGCCAAACAGGAAGCATACCCTATTGCATAAAAAAAACCCAAAATCTATTCACACTCCGCGAAAAAAACAAACATACAAAAAACATAAGAGCGTCGGTGGCGTAATGTCTAGGACTGCTACCCCTGTCCGGGAGGGTGTGGTTCGAATCCTGCCACGTACCAATGTGATTTCGTATTTTGATTTCATATGTACGTTTTTCGACGCTGTTGCGGTGAAGGAAAAAACATCGTGAGGAAACCTGCACCACCCGCCTGCAAAGAAATTCGAAGGTTTTGTGTGAAGTCGACCAACCCGCACTGGGCCCGCGTGGTCGACTAAGGCCAGATCACCCTAATTCAGGGTAGGTTCGAGACCCTCGGTGGGGAAATATATGAGCTGATACGACGACAAAAAACATACAGTCGAATTGAGAACATCCTCCTTTTTGGAAGTCGGTTAAACATACTTTCGGCAACACGTTAGTGATTACAGATAATAAACCAAACAATTTAATTAAAGATTTAAGACCCCACTGTGTAATAATATTAGCCATCTTATTAGCAGTCGAGTAAAAATGTATCCTAAGTCACTCCCAAGGTCAATACGTATCTAAAGACACTTCGTACACCACAATCCATACAAGAAACAGACATATTATATACATTTGTATACTATACCCATAAAAACTAACCTCCTTCGTGGGCCGTCGGGTACATGTACATATATAGTCATTGCGATTGCGCTTCCGAATGTTAAGTAGTTTTGCCCAGTACTGAGAACCTTAAACACTATTGCGTGCGTGCGGAATGAAAAATATCAAAAATTCCGGACGGCTTATCGGTTCGCAGTGGACGAAACTTACTTAATATTCGGAAGTGCGATCCCATATTGTAAGTCGTGGTTTCATTTTTTTTGAGGATACATTATCGTCTCTGTGATCGAGCCTTTTTGACATGATCTTCGACAGATAATAAACATTTCTATTCTGATTTGCAACGCTTAGTGCGGGTGCATTACATATCTTTTGTGGAGAGTTCTTGAGAACATTTGTAGCAACCTGATTATGTGGTGAACTATCCGGTCACAGTAGATAGGTAGGTCTATAAATCTTCACAACGTTCAAGACGGATGTTTACTTCTTCCTTAATTTTATTTTCTTGTGATGCACATAGGCCACATGCACCAAACTATTTTCTCCAAAACGCACCTTTTTTTTAAGCTAATTATAGCAGAAAAGAAAGAAAAAACATTAAATAAAATTGAAAACGTGATGACCAAAAATCGTGCCAAAAAACTCTGTGTGTTGCTAGAAAGTGTTCCCCTCAAGTTCGCCTTATTTTAGGAGTTTACTTCTGGGCGATAACCAGAGAGTTTCTATGTATCTCCAAAGAGAAATTCTATGTCACGTTAATGGCTCCACGTTTGAGTTTGCCGTACAGCATTCTGTTCTTATAGGTTGCTGTTGTGAGAGTGAGAAAGAACAGTTTAATTTTCATACAGTTTGTTTTTGATGTGTAACATCTTTGCTCTCGCTTTCCTGCAATTTGTGGGAGTGATTTCGTGAAATGGGACGGAAATGTGTAACATGGGACGGAAATGTGTAACAGGAAGTCGCGAAAGCGCGGATTTCTACTTTACGAGAGTCCGACTCGCACTTGGTCGGTTTTTTTCGTTACTGTCAGATCCGCCACCCAGGTACAATATCGTCATCAAATCTAACTAACCTAAAGTATTTTGTCACACGTTACACATCATATGCGAGTACTGTAGGTCTCGCTCGAATTTTTTCTCAGTTACATCTTCGAATCTTTTACATAAGGCTGTATATTGGCAAATAAGCTTAGCAAAAATCTGGAAAATTATTCCAGCTTAATTTATCGGCCTGAAAAAAAGATATGTTATATTCAAATATATTACCTAGGGCCCTTGTAAGTTTATTACACGATTAGATTAACTTGACTCGATCATAAAAATCCCAAACATAGCATAAATTGAAGCAAAGTGAAGCAAAGCCTGTAAACATTTGTCGGAAAAATATTTATTTTAAATTTGAAATTTATATCATAATTTTCTTCTGTTCAAACAACGTAGTCTATGTTTATTCAAATTTAATTTAATAGACCTTTTCGTAACTTTTCAACGATATAAACATTGAAAAAGTGCAAAAGCGTGGTTATTTTCTTTACTCTTTACACGTTAAGAAAAAGACAGAGACAACTGTACAATCAATGTCTCGCCTTAAGTCTACTCTCCGTCAAGCTACGAAAAGACATTGCGTCACTATAGAGATAATAGAAACTCTGTGGCGATAACTATGAAACTTACCACGTCAGTGACAATATTGGAGACCAGCATGGGCAAAGTCAGTACACCGAGATTCATAAGTACGTTTCCAGTTGCTGTCAGTATGCTACTGTAGTTAGGAGCAATGTCGATGTAGTTAACCTACAAAGGTACACATAATACTTTAAACTTAATAGTCTCCAGGAGGCTCGAGTTTCCATACAAACGTAGTTCTGCTTTAATACAAAAACTACATGCCAGATTGAATCGAAACTTTATAAATATATTGAGAAGACACATATCGATGTTTTTAATTAGTTTTCACCGTCGTAAATTTTAACGTAACTAAAAGAAGGCTTAATTTAGTTTTGTACTGAAAGTTTGAAACTGCTCTTATTTTTTCCCGTTTTATATTAGTACTTTGAAAACTAATTACAAACATCGATATGTGTCTCCTCAATATATTTGCAAAGTTTGGATTCTATTTGGCATGTAGTTTTTGTATTAAAGCAGAACTATGTTTGTATGAAAACTCGAGCCTTCTGGCGGCCCTTAAGAGGATTGTGAACCTGCAACTTTTCGTAGAAACGGCGTAGTGATTTTACAAAATTTGAACAAATGCTACGTTTACAGGTTTTTGTTCTTTAATATAATAAATAAGTTAAATTTTATTTTTCGGACAGTGCTCACATACAAAAATAATGTTTGGCTATAAGCTTTTGTTTGGACTTACAACCTATCAAAAATTGGCATAAATCGGTTAACTTTCAATAGGTGAAAATCGCTATCGCTGGTACGAAAAGTCTTATTTTGGTCGTAGTAGGTTCACAATCATCTTGAGCTGTTAGGCGATTCGTGGGGCATGTGTCTATTCCCAAACTCGGGGACGTTAGGCAACACTCCACAAATTGGGGCCAAGTCCGGATTGGTGGAAGTTGTTGGGGTAGTTGCGGACCCCACTCTCAGAAATTTTTGAAGCTGTCTGTAAGGCTTATGAAATGGCATAACCACTGCCATCTAGTGGTAGCAACCAACACTAACGGCTTTACGTCTTTGCGAAATACGGACACGATCGAGAAAAATGTCACTTACAGAAAACCCATCCAAGTAATGATTGAGCTTTAGGTCAGTTAATTACATTAACTGTAGTAACGTTAACTGAATTTAATTTATCAGAAAATATATCTTTATAAACACTATTTGATGAGACATAATAAACTTAATAGCAACCAATACTAACGGCTTAATGTCGTTGCGAAATACGGACACGATCGAGAAAAATGACACAGAAAACCCATCCAAGTAATTATCGAGCTTTAGGTCAGTTAATTACATTAATTGTAGTAACGTTAACTGAATTAAACTCATCAAAAAATATAGCTTTATAAACACTTTTTGATTAGAAATAATAAACTTAATAGCAACCAACACTAACGGCTTAACGTCCTTGGCGGACTTTAGAATCACACGAGTTGTTTAGACCCTCATTGCAACAGTTGCATACATTATTTTATCTACATACATATTATAAGTACTCTATGATGGGTTCATAAACCGTAGGGATTTGACCTGCATTGCTACTAGTGCTACCTGTAAAATATCTATAGACTAAATATATTAAAATAATGCAATAAAAAATAAATTTGAGCAAATACAGAAACAAATTATTTATTGTAATAGTTTTAACTGACATTTACATTGGAAAAATGGTATTATATTTAATGGTCCTGGTTGTATTTTAGTGGGAAGGTCTTGTTTGAGACCCACTTGAATTTTGATAGCTGTTACAAATTTAAACTCATAAAGTTATAAAAATCGATACTGTAATAACATTATAGTACAGATTTTACCTACTACCACAGACAAGAAAGTTCTCATAGTAAAATTGGTAGTCATAACGCTGGTCATTGCCTACGGATTTTGAAGGCACTTTAGAGGACTTATGATAATATGTGTGTAGATAAAGTATATCATAGCAAACCATAAATCCAGGGTTCATCGCTGCCTGACACATTACACCTAGTATAAGGCAAGTTACAGCCAATGTAGTTGAGCTTGTAAAAGACAGTGCTGTTAAACATATCGCTATTCCAGTTGCAGCTGTAAAGGAAAATAGAAATAGTAAAAAAAAAAATCATTCGGTTATTTAGAAACAATGGTAGCGACTATGGTGAGACCACTCTAACTCAGGGAAGGCCTATATCCAGCAGTGGACGTGTGTGGGCTTAAATGATGATGGTCATCATCACATCACAGAACATGCCAAGGCAGGCTGATTTGCATTTTGGGACGAATTATACACTATAATCTGGCTACAAACTAGGATTTTCTATACTATGGAAAACAGAGGGATTTGTATACATAATTACTTATAATTAAAAAATAATATTGAATTAATTTACATGTATATCTACGAATCCAACTTGGCTGTGCAGCGTTCGGGAAGATACGCAATATCTTCACGCCCCAAATACCGCATTGTCTCAAGAAATAGGTATTTGACCAGTGTGTGTTGCTAGTGATGACATATGGAACTGAGATATGGTCGCTTACTATGGGCCTCATAAGAACGCTCAACATCACACAATGGGCGATGGAGCGAGCTATGCATGGAATTTCCCTACGCGATCGAATCAGAAATGAGGTAGGAGAACCAAAGTAACCGACATAGCTCTCAGAATTGCTAAACTTAAGTGGCAGCGGGCGGGGCACATAGCTCGTAGAACAGATGGCCGTTAGGGTAGTAAAGTTCTTGAGTGGCGACTGCGCACCGGAAGACGTAGCTTAGACAGGCCTTCCACACGGTGGATCGACGAACTGGTGTAGGTGACTTACCACCAGGTGAGATGTTGTCAAGGGTTTACCAATAGTGAATAAAAAAAAAAGGTCGCGAGAAGCCGCTTAAGACCGGTCGTCGTAAATCCTTAGGGGAGGCCTTTGTCCAGCAGTGGACGTCTTTTGGCTAATATGATAATGATGATGTTTTGCATATGTCACGGCTAAAAGCTAAAGTGCTGTTACACCTAGTTTTAGCCAGCTAGAACTATGTGCAGCCGGTTACAGTTGGCTGAACTTAGGTATGAAATTAAATTTTGTGTTAATTTTGTTATTAAGGTTAATTAAGTTAAATAAGGTTAATTAAGGTTTGGTATAGTTAAAAAGGTTAAGTATATTAAGTTTTAAACACTAGAAATCAACATTACTAATGTGCGAGCGAGCGAAGCAAGCTCGGAAGTTCGGACCACCCTGACTCAGATAATTAAGGTTGAAGGCTGTGTTGCAAGAAACGAGTCTAAGGCACTTGTCCCACCGCCGACAAGAAAGCGATTAACTAGAGGATTGAATATAATGAACACCAAAAATACTTTGATAACCGAAGCTCTCTAAACCAAAAAATGTATTCAAACACAAAATGTAGTCAATGAGCACCAAATCTTAGCGAAATTATTTAATTTATTTCTGCCTAAATAAACCACACAACGAAAAAAGAGTTGGCAAAAATAAGCTTTTTCAAAACAAAATGTAAATGAGCGAGCGAAGAGAGCGATATTAGGTTCGGTCAGGTTTAATTAATTATACAGTCAAAGTCTTCCCCTCTCCCCCATGGGTAGCAGAATGCTGTGCAGAAGGAGAAACGCTACACGCTACGCGCTACAAATAAAAATGTGGTTAAAATTTTAATGGTCATTAACTATTTTAGGGTTAACAATGATTAGTTTGAAGTCATTTTTTGCAATAGGATAGCAAAATGAAAAATTTTGGATATAATTTCCGAATAAAATGGAGTTTTGATTTTGGTGCTAATTTACTATTTTTGGCTGTAAAAAGTGTTTTTTGATGTTATTTTACTATAACTGGTGTTAAGTTAAACATAAGTCAATAACTAGTAATTATATGTATCTCTTTTATTGACACGGGATATACATCGTACGTTTCTTGTACGAGAAAAAAGTCGATAGTTAATCGCTTTCTCGTTGGTGGTGGGACAAGTGCCTAAAGGTTTGACTAGCAGGTCATGACAAATCTGGTAACAACAACGGAAATGGATAAAGTTAGGTTGGGAGGTAAAATGGTAACCCTCTGATGTTAAATATGTCGGTCTGCCTGCGCAAAGTGGTTGCGTTATGTACCCATAGCGCCTGGAAACTAGTTATCGTGACCAAAAAAACTATAAGGGAAATGGCTGAGTAAGATATTAAATGAAAGTACTAGTTGTACTCATGACAATTATGTAAAAACTGACCAAATATTCGGTTGCGTCATAACTCATAGAGCAACGCCCGTTAGTAGTAGGAATAGCGAGAGTTCTGGACCACAATCCCACCTCCTGCCGGAGCTCCAAAGTTGGAAATGGCAGATTCCAACTTCCAACTTTGGTGCTCCGGTGGGGGGACTTGTTCAGAATTCCTATTACTAACGGGCGTTGCTCCATAACGCAACCGAATATTTGGTCAGTTTTTGCATAATTGTCATGAGTACGACTAGTACTTCATTAGTATTTCATTTTATATCTTACTCAGCCTTTATCGTTTTATTTTTTGTCACGATAACTAGTTTTTCAGGCTCTATAAGTACATAACGCAACCACTTTGCGCAGGCAGACCGATTTATTAAACATCAGGGGGTTACCATTTATCCTCTCAATCTAAGTTTATCCTTTTCCGTTGTTGTTACCAGATTTGTCATGACCTGCCAGTCAAACCTTTAGGCACTTGTCCCACCACCGACGAGAAAGCGATTAACTATCGACTTTTTTCTCGTACAAGAAACGTACAATAGATGTAGATCCCGTGTCAATAAAAGAGATACATATAATTACTAGTTATTGACTTATGTCGTAAATAAATTGGTCGTTACCTCCTAGTATATAAGGTTCATTAATTAATTCTATTTAACAAGAGAACCACTGAAAGAAGCCTGTAGGGGCTTCGTCTACCGTTGCAACTACGAACCCCTCCTTCAAAGGGATACACCTAAATTTAACTACTTGTCGCTGGCTGCTTAGTGAAAGTAACCGCACTTCGGCGTTTAGCCGTAACATATATACTGGGTGGTATCGAAATATCTGCCACCGCTGCAAGGGGTGCTTACTCGTGAAACTGAAAAACTTACCCTAGGGAAACCATAATATAATAAAAATGGACGCTCCATACAAAATTGCTCATTAACTGATCGAAATTTATGAAGAATCCAATTTTTTTTGGTTAAATGACAATGGGTTCTTTGAGGAAAGTTGTTCACTTTCAAGAGTAAGCACCCCTTGCAGTGGTGACTAATATTTTGACTGCACCTTATATTATTCATTGAAATAAAACAGTAAAGACAAACTTACAAATGCTGTTACAAATTATTCTGACTTTCTTCAGACTGAGAATGCCTCGGTTTGTCCATAAATCTGAGAGATGACCAATTAAGAGCCCAGAAAAGAAATTACCGATGTATGGTAATGATGACAGTAAGCCACCCTGCAATAAAGTTTACCTGTAGGTACATATACACTATTGGGATGAAGAATTCTAGTCATCTGAGTTACTTTTTATCATCTTTCAAAAACGACATTTAGTTGTAAAAATGTTAGAAATAACTAGGTGTGACGTCATAGTTTAGAAGCGTCATTTATGTACTTATTTTGTGATTTTGGTGAATTAAAAGCCGAAGACTTAAAATAAGTTTAGGTAGGAGGGCAATTTAGTGATCAAGAGTTCATTATTTATTTCTGATGCCATCGTTATCCTTATTACAGATGGTCCTGAGAGGTAAAGATTTTCCATATATTTATTCTATTACTTATAATTTTATAAATTAACAAGTTCGAGGTGAATTAAAGTTAGATTTGATTGACAATTGTAAGTGTTTTTTTTTTAACATTTAACCCGGCGAGGATGTGATGAAAAAAGTTACGTGCAGGTTGTGGAGGGTATATTTGACCCTGTATTTTATTGCAATTTTAATGGCTAAATTCATATTTTTTTCAACAAAGAATTTAAGTTGACTCTATTGGTCGGCTAATATTGTATGGATTTTGAAAACAAAGCACATGTGATAGTACAAAATGTTTTTATTACATTAGTTTTAGCAAAGGTTAAAAAATACTGAACTGTATGAAGGCACTGCTAGAGGCTGGATTGTACTGCTTTTGGTAAGGTGATATTTACTCTTTTTGACTTTGCGCATGTGTGACTCTGTTCGCAGGCGGCAGCCGACTGAGAAGCGGTGTTGAACGTGTGGGCGGGTCTCTTAGCAACAGCTACTGAGACGTCCAACATCCTATGACCGCGAAAAAAAACTACACTGGATTAAAAATTAACAGGCTCAAAATGACCCCTCCACATCCTCGCCGGGTTAAAAAAACTAAATTTAATGGTTTTGTGCTTTAATAACACTGGTTGTTTTTAGGTTTTTTTTTTTTCATAAATTTTAAAAAGTGATAACGTCACTTGCTTGAATTTTATTAAAAAACCGGCCTCAGTACTAATTTGAATTGACGATTAAGACATGAATTTAGTTACCTAGTGATACTATAAAAAAAATGTTGTTTCTTCAAATATTTTTTTATTTTATTTTTATTTAAATAAAAAAAATAGTTTATGTTCACCAAAGGTATTACATATTATTATAGCATGGCTAAGACCTCCTTTTAGGTACGGAAGTAAGTATTGGGGGCTCTCGCTCCTCCATTACTTAATCTATGGTATATTAAAAGTAATAATTAAAAGTAAAAAAATATATTAAAAGTAAAAAGTAAAATATTAAGACTAGCTGTTTCCCGCGGTTTCACCCGCGTGGACAACGTTTCTATGACTTTTCGAGGGTGCGCAATGCGCGAGCCGCAAGCGGCTCGCGAGCGTGGTAAAAAGTAGCCTATGTCTTAATCCAGGTCCTAATCTGTCTACCTACCAAATTTCAGCCAAATCCGTTTAGTAGTTTTTGCGGGAAAGCGTAACAGACAGACAGAGTTACTTTCACATTTATAATATTAGTAGGGATACAAGATGACTAATATTAATTTACATTAATTAGATAATTAACTTTAAATGATCAATTTTAATTTTAATTGATAAATTTACATGCCTTACAAAAAACTGAATAAAACCGATTAGCTGCGGAAGTTTTCAAACTGTTTCTGTAGGTGAAACATTCTTACCCTTTTCATGTCAACTCCACAAATAAAGTGCAAATATGAGGACATCTGAGTGAGAATGAAAAAAAAGGCTGTGCCGCTACCAACATGGGTACAAAAAAGAGCCCAAACTTGTTTAGATTTCAGGATTTTACACCAAGGAGTGCGAAGTTTCTGAAAAATAAGAAACATATTAATAATGACAGTAAACCACGGTTAGATATTTATAAAATTTCTGTATTTGTATAATTTAGGAATCTTCAAGACGACAGTGAATAGGCACTATTTGAGCCTGCGTGTTACATCCTCGGCTGCATCGGCACTTACCATCAGGTGAGTTGCAGCCAAACGCTACTTAACCTAATTTAGTAATAGTAAAGCAAAATATATACATATATATAGCAACTAATGCGTTATAAATAGATAATAGTAGATAAGATGAAATGAAGCATGGTCAATTAAAGGCTTTTTTATTTTTATTTATTTATTAAGGATTTTCGACTTCACAGACACTGCGCCGCCTGGGACACAATAAGGTAGGGCTGCTCAGGACTGTCACCCTCTCGGCCTAAGCTGAACCCGCGTCATTTGCAGGAGATCGCTGCATTTTTAGGTTGAACCTACTTGCGCCTAGACGAAGCCCTACGCCTGGTTTGGTTTTGGATTTTTCCTCCTCCTGGACAGGTTATAGGACGGTTTATAGACTATGGTAATAATTCCCATCTCCTCGGAGCTCATTTCTCTCTTTTCACACCGATACCTACGTATATTTGTGTTCGTGTATGTGTGTTTGTTTCTGTGTATGTCTTTTTCTTTGGCTGAGCCTGTAGCTAAAACGGCTTTATGAATTATGAAGTGCGAGATGTCGTTAGATTTGTCTTGATCCACTGAGTAACAGAGAATACATTTTTACCCAAGTGCCTAAAATGGAATGAAAAAAAAAAACATGTGTCGTTTGACTGATATTTGAAGTATTGACGATTGATATTTGACGTTTGACTGTCATTTGACGTATTTACACTTCGACTTTTGAGATTTAGTCAGTAAGAAGTTTTTTACTATCGACATTTTGATTTCGTTTCGACTTTATATCAACATGATAAAATTTTTACTTTTTGATGTTAACATTCTGACGCTTTGTGAAATTTTGACATTTAAAGTTTGACGCTTGATATTTCAAATTTCGACTTGACATTTGATTTTCGTCATATTTTGTCACTAGCTTTTGCCCGCGGCTTTGCTCGCGTGGACATAGCTTTTATGACTCTTTTCGAGAGTGAGTGGTGCGCGAGCCGCAATCAGCTCGCAAGCGTGGACATGAGTTTTCTCCAGGTACCTCAGGAACTGTATCGGGCTATTCGGATTAGCAGTCTTTGTCACTTCCCACCCCCTCAACAAATTCTTTACAAAAAAATACTTTAATCCGTTGCTCCGTTGCGGCGCCACCGACGTGCGCGAGCGTAGAAAACAGTTGTCCCCAGATCCCTCGGGAACTATGTCAGGATATACTTATTAGTAAATTATATCATTTTCCGCCTCATCTCTGTGCTAAAAATCACAATAACTTAACAAACAAAGAGTATTGTTTTAGTTTCCTGATGAACTGCATCGGGCTATGATAATATTTACAGATAAAAAGTAGACTATTTCATTCCCAGTGATACAGGCTATCTGCATGCCAAATTTCTTCAAGATTGGTGGAGGTGTTGAAGTGTGAATAGATAACAAACAAACAAACACATTTTCACATTTATAATATTAAGTAAGGATTTCTAAATCTTAAATAACATATAGAGCATCGGTGGCTTAACGGTTAGGGCCACTACTTCCTGTCCGGAAGGCCGTGGTTCGAATCCTGCCACTTACCAATATCTATACGAATATCGATTTCATATCTTTAGGAAATGTACGTTTTTCCGACGCTCTTACGGTGAGAAAAACATCGTTAGGATACCTGCACACGCCTGCGAAGAAACTTGAAGCTTATGTGTGAAGTCATTCAACTCGCAATGGGCCCCCGAAATCATCTAAGGCCTGATCGCCCTAACTCAGGGCAGGTCGAGCCCCTTGGTGGGGATGTATATAAACTGATGTGATGGATAACACATATACCTATATTATCAAAAAACTAATTCAAATCATTATATCAATCTAGTAATAAAATTTCCTAAAAATATTATTATGGGTCAAATCCTTGAGTTGTATCAGCTCCAAAGGAGCCCATAACGCACTTCTCGTTGCCACGCTGGATGGCAATAGACAACCTTAGCAGCAAATAGGACCCGGAGCGGGCTTCACATCTCCTCTCTCGAAGGTGATGGCCAATCTCCTTTATGAAGGTAAAGGCTCTGAGTACCGTACGGGTGAGGTGTGAGGCAGAAAAAGTGGTGTCCCAAAGCAGGCACGTTCCTCTCTGCCATGGCACCTGTTTAAACCCTCCGGTCTACTGCCATCAGATCGACTAAAGCTGCAGCCGCCGGCATCAAAGATGGAGTATTCCATCTGGCCGAGACCAGTGCCCTCCAAGTGAGGTCATTAAGGAAATGGTGACGTGGGAATCTTCACAAACAACGATCGCAACTCAGTGCGTGATGGCCACCGTGGACCCGCAAATACATTGATGAGGTTCACAGATATTGATATTGCGGGCGGAGAGCAACTGCCACACGCAAATATAATCGCGGTCAGAAGAGTTCCCATATCTGTGCCTCCTGTAAAAATATGCTAAACTCGATTTATGTGTTTTTAATTTTTTTACACGATTGGAATCTGTAAAAAAAATCCTATCTGTTCGTCTATGAAACACATCGCTACGTGCCATAGTTCCAGAGTTAGAGTTGTGTAAAGTAGCGTAATCTGAAAAATAATTAAAAGAAATCCACTCAAAAGTATGAAATAATATTTTAATGTTTTAACACAACTTAAGCGCGTTTTATTATTCCTGCAGTGCCATCTATTGACATTTTGCTGCTATGATTATAATGTGTGGTATGTGTAGCTTATATGTGGAAAATGTACTGTATATTTATAATTGTAAGTATCGATAGATAATTTTCCACGGGATCTCTTATAGTTTCCCGGGATAAAGAATACCCAACTATACAATGATGGTCAAAACACCCCATCCCAATGTAATGGTTTCATATTGTTACGTGGAGCCATTCTAAAGATATTTTTTTTTTGCATGCCTGCAGGAATCCTTATTTTTTGGGATTCACAATGTCCCAGTTTTATTTCGCGATAAGGGTATCAACGTGCAAAATTTGATTATAAAAGGCCTAGCCACATTTGCGTGGTGAGCCATTCTATAAATGAATACTTTTAATTTTCCCACGGGAACTCTTGAATTTTCCGGGATAAAAAGTATCCTATATGTTAACTCGGGCTATAAGGAACCACCATACAAAATTTCATCAAAATCGGCCTGATAGTTTTTGCGTGATGCGCGAACATACAGACAGACAGACAGACAGACAGACAAAAATTCCAAAAGTTGTTGTTTTGGCCCCTGTATCGTTAGTAATGTCCACCACAGTTATTATTTTCCAAAAATATTTCATGTACAGACACGGCCCCGTTACAGTTTTATTATATTATAGATTTGGGATTTTGAAATTTGATATGGTTGTTGTTTAAGTTAGACATTAGAGAAAGGGATCAGCTATTCAATCTCATTTTCACGCTTGCGAACTACTATATTTGAATGTTTTATTTAGTTTCAATCAACGCGTAACAAACTGTTCCACGATATTCATAAAATTGATCACACAGATTAGACGTGGATTAACAGTCTAGCTCAGGCAAGTTTTTGTTTAAATAAGTAGTACCTGATTAGATTTTGTGTCCTGTGCACCAGCTAATATAAATTTCCCCTCTTTCTGAGTGAAATATTTGTGAATGTGCAGTGTCGCTGATACAATAACTGTCTGTAGAGCAAAACCCACTAACACAGATTTCTAAATAGTTACTTCGTTCGAAGTTTTTTTTATAACTTCTCAAGTAAATAAGTAGTACGTGAATATTTTTTTGTGTTCTGTTGTCAATATCAATATAAATTTCCTCTCTTTCTCAGTTATACTTTCGTTAATGTGTGTTGTCGCTGATACAAAAACTGTCTGTAGAGCAAAGGCCACTAAGCTGTGGCGTAGGTAAGTTGTTATTTAACTTCTCAATTAAATTAGTAGTACCTGAATAGATTTTGTGTTCTTTGCACCGGCCAATATAAATTTCCTCTCTTTCTCAGTGATACTTTTGTGAATGTGTGGTGATGCTGATACAAAAACGGTCAGTAGAGCAAAGGCCACTAAGTTGAGGACACCTGTCGCCCAAAAGGTGGATGGCCAGCCCCATGAGCTAGCGGCCAGGATTCCTCCAACTTGGAAAGCTACCACGGTTCCCATCACAGTTCCTGTAGAGTTAAATAAAGATAAAAAGATATATCTTTAATTATAGGTACATTATGAAAAAACTGTTGAGATTCTTGTAATTATTTTCCTTCGCAGAAATTCATATTTTTGACTACTTATTCTTGGACATTATTTGTTTTTGACCATCCTATTTGAACAAAAGAAAAATGCAAACTTTCATTGGCTAAATCGTGTTCTAGCTGCAAATAAAATATTGTTAAAAAGTACCAAAATGCCACTAGACATGTAAATTCTTTACAAATACCAACTTCCTTTGTTCTTCCCGCGTGTCTCTCAAATATTATGTATGAAAGATGATGTAAAAAGAAGACCTACTAAGACCTCTACTACAGAGCTTACGCCTAATGTCATCTTTGGTAGATTTTCCAAATAAAACATTTTACATCATCAGCATCGTCACAGTATTACAATATAGCGGCTTACAGTAGCACAACGAATGTACTTACGCAGAGCAACAAAAGGGTACTTGCGGGGCAGCGGGTGGCGGGGGCGGGCTGACTACAGGCTAGTATGGGCTAGTGCATACGCCGGTGGCGCATCGTGCGACATCAAAAGCGTTGCGCTACCTGTAAGCCATATCGTAATACTGTGGCATCGTTTTAGTAGAAAGACTGACAACTATTAAAAATTGCAATAAGCCTGCCCCTATCGATCCTCACTTACTGCTATCTTTATCGCGCTTCGGTGTTCTCGATACTCATAGGCCTGGACCAGAGAATCGCAGGCAACCACACGATAACCGAGCAGGAGTAAAGCTGGATTAAAGGCTGTGGCTGCACCGGGATGAATTCCAATGTTTTTTTTGTATATTTTTAAGGCCTTGGCATCATCTCACGTGATGGTAAATGACGATGATGCCAAAGATGGAGGCGGGGCTTACCAAGATTGCCCAACGCAATGGAGATGTGCTTTTGAATATAAGTTTCAAGTAAATAATCTAGAACAAGCGGCCGTTAAGGTAGGGGAGTTCTCGAGTGACGACCGTGCATCGAAATACTTTTCGTAGGCAGTCCTCCCATTGGACAGATGACCTTATGAAAGCCACTGGGTGCGGTCAGCGCAAGACTCGTAGTTGTGAAAATCTTTGGGGTTATGGGAGCCATTATCCTGCAGTGAACGTCTTTCGGCTGATATGAAGTATGATATAAGTGTAGTATGATGAATTTATACTATATCTTAAGTGGTAGTGGGCGGGGCACATTGCTCATAGAACATATGGCCGTTGGGGAAGTAAAGTTCTCGAGTGGCGTGGCGACCACGCACCGGAAAACGTAATGTGGGCAGGCCTCCTACTCGGTGTTCCGATGACCTGGTGAAGGACGCGGCAAGCCGCTGGATGCGGGCAGCGCAGAACTGGTTATCGTGGAAGTGTTTGAGGGAGGCCTATGTCCAGCAGTGGATGTCCTTCGGCTGATATGGCGATGATGAATTTATATTATTGTGATGGCCAGAAACGCCATCTTTATTTCATAACCGCACGGAACCCTAGTATAATTAGTTGTTAAGACGGATGAACTGGAGAAACGGCGAGGTTGCCAGACTTATCTATTCTAACATGTGCGCGACGCTTGCTTTTTTTTTACTTACGCATGTTGCCAAATTTATGCGTTAGACTGTGTGAAGAATGTTCAGAGGATTTAACAAAAGAATATTTGTACGAGACAGAAGGAGAAAGAGCGATTGGGCGTACACGTGTGCGAATGCGACGGGAGTAATATGGTTTGGAGGCCTGCGCCGGAGCGTCAGAGGGAGAGACAGGGCACACGGGGGCACAGGCTGGAAGTCGTCGGTCGTTCCCTGACGGGAAAAGGGTCCTGAGTTTGGTTATGTGTGAAGTGATTGAAAATAAGAGCGCGATGTGTGGGCGAGACTGGAATTTGGTATGTTTTATTATATTGCTTCTTGCTTGATTGCAATATAATCTCACAGAATCGTCACATTAAGGACTTGTTCCGTATGTCGTTTTAGTTAAATTCTCCCTCAGTTAAAATGCTCGCAACCTCTATAATATTTGCGAAGTATTGTGAAGATAGATTCTGTGTGATTAACTAAATAACCTTGTTTTGTGCTAATGAATCTAACTATCATATTAAACGGTATTCATAAGACAGAATATGTATGATTTTAGTTTGGTTGAGCCTGACTATTCACAAGTCGTATATATCACTAGCAGATATGGTTATTGCTAACTGAAGTGTTCAATATCCCTGGGGTTTTATACTTACAAATTGTACTCTTGATAGACCGGAACTAGCGAGAAGTCAGCGCTCGCTATAACCTAAGACCTTGTTCAGAACAATAATAATAGTATGTGAGTCTTTATAAAAATGTAATTTAAGTAATAAAGACTTGCCAGACGCACTTACGGCTGTAAAGTTGTGTACTCTTTGGTTGTAAAAGTTGAGTAGTCAAAGTAAAGTCCAAGGCTCCCCGTAAGTTACAGAAGTGTACAGTGGTTGTAGTATTGTTGGCTTGACGGAAATGCATAATCTAAAATATTTATATTACCTTTTCGTTGCTGCCATAAGTCTACTTTATCTAAAGTAAGCTAACCTTACTTTATGTAGACAAATTTAATACAAATTTATATACATCCATAATTTAATGAGCGATAGCACACAGGACTTGTATAATTCTATTATAATATCAAATTTGTACTGTCAAATGCTAGAATAAATAGCTCTATAAAATATAGGGCTGAAATCAATGTAATGTGGAGTTTTACGCCTACAAATGTAAGGTTTCTCCACAATTTGAGTCAAATAAATTCATAATTAATTTTTAGACTCAACCAAGACATTTTATTTATTTTACCCTCTGCATGCAACATTGAGGCTTCCTTGAGGGAGTCTACGAATTCCCTTCGCTTAGAAATAACTGAAATAATGTAACTCGCATTTTGGTAATCTCTGAATCGAGCCCCTCAGTGGGGACGTGTATGAGCTGATATGATACTAGACGATTAGGTATGATACATTGTGTCTCGTGTGTGTTCCGCTTCCAGCAGCTTCAGCAGGCTAAGGCACATAAGGCCAGTCTTAAGGGGAGTAGGGACCACCACATCTGGTACGCGTGACCACGGATCAAAGCGTTGCGTTAACTAAAAGAAACGCACCTTTGGAAACCTGAATAAATAAATAAATAAATAAATAAATAAATAAGTAAACACAACGTAATTAGCTAATAAGCGGGTCCATTGAAAAATAATAATAATAATAAAATTAAACATATCATAAGTACATAATGTATCATTACAGTTCATAAAATGAGAAAAGAGAAAAGCCATTTTTCCTAAACAGTTTCATCGAAATCGTTCCAGCCGTTCATGCGTGAAGCGATAACCAAGGAAAAAGAAATTCATTCTTCTATAGATATGAATTAATATTTAAATATATTTATTCAAATTAAAATTCAAATAACTTTTTATTGTACATCAAAACCAAATACATAACATGCAAAGTTTAAATTAAAACTAAGAAACGTACAATTAAGGGGGTCTTATCGCTGAGAGCGATTTCTTCCAAACAATCCAGTGCTCGGAGAAAAAGCACGGAGACAGGTAGTACGCGAGCAACAATAACAGAAAATTTAATGACTAATTATGAAGGGCGAGGGCATTTACTTCGATCAATTTAATAATTTAATAATAATGTATTTTAAATTATCCACGATTTTAACGACCCCTCACATTCTCAAATCGGTCCAACAGTTTAGGCTATAGAATCGAATCAACGGGGAGACAGACATACAAACATCTAGAAGAAAAAGTTACATTCTCTTCAAAGCGTACGAGGCGGGTTTTACGACGGTTGTACAGAAAAAAAAAATGCTTTCTATAAGTTGTGCAGTGCTATTGTTTTACAACGAACAATAAGACGGGTCGACCCAAATGCTGATCAGGTACATACTTAAACAACCCCATCAAAACCATAGATGTGACAAATGTTAGCCAAGTTCAAAAAAAAAAAAAAAATATATATCTTGGTTGTACGCTACGGCGACAAAAGGATTGAGATCTAGATGGATGCCAAGTTCTGTTAATATATCCCGAGATCTACTCATGAGAATAAAATACTTCATAAACGAATATGATGGTAATTATTAGAACATTCAGACGAAAAATATTTAGATTTAAATAAAACTAATGTAGCTAACTTTTGTCTAACTTTATGTATTTTTTTCCCTCGCGGAAGGAAAAAGGAAATGTTTGATACATTAAATAATAATAATTAAACATTAAGATATAATAATAACAATGTCGCTTCTAAAAAAGCTTGTATCTGAGGGTTAAGCTTTTGACAACTATCTTAATTCCCGGGTTTTTCGCTTCAAAAGGTCGATACGCTATTAAAAGTAGGTACTCGTAGATTCCTTCGTTCATAAATAATTCGTTAATAAATACGCCGGAGAAGTTTGCATAGACTCAGGACACGTTAAGTGGTTGGGTTGTGTAGGCAAATGTGTTGTGAAAAGACAGTTTTTGTCGGTGTGGTTTTTTATTTTAAATTCCAGGGCTGCTTGGCGAGACTGGAGATGGCGTCAGTTGCTGAGAGGTGCAAGCGAGCCGAGGAATTTAACGCGCACATGCAGGCTACGTTGCGTTGGCGCCTACTGAGGACAAAAAACGGGGTCTTCTACCTGTGACGCTGTGCGAGTGTACGCGCCGGCGCGGCCATTTTTACGAAACATGGAATATTTTTGTGAAAGTTAAGTTTTGCACACTTTAGAAGTTATAAGATATCACCGTGCCCAATCTTCGTAGACCAACAGTTAATATTTAATAAATAATATTTAGTAAAAGGAGTAATATTTAGTAAAAGGGTCAATGAATTAAGAACTTAATAAAGCAAGTATGCTTCAGGAACAACATATAAATGGAATAGTGAGCTGTATGTGTTGGTTTAGAAAAGTCGCGTCATGTGTGAGTCGGGCTCGTCCATCGAGGGTTCCGCATTATCAAGCTCCAGACAAAGAACCATTGAAATTGATAAAATAAACGGGACAACAAAAGTGAATAAGACGATGTTAAATCAGGAAAATTAGTAACTAAAAATGTGAATAACGAAGGTACAGAATTGGCACTTAATTTATAATTGATTAACTTTTAATTTTAATTTTTATTTCAGTTATGTCACCTTGCTTTACTTATTAGTTCCGATAACAGCGATAAGCTTAGACATAAGGTAGCAAACTGTTTCCCGTGGCTTCGCCCGTTTGGGAAACGTATCTATGACCCTCTGGTGCGCAATGTGCGAGTCGCAAGCGGCTCGCGAGTGTGAGCAAAAAGGAAAAAGGGAGAAAAGCTTTGTGTTAGTCCAGGTCCTGATCTGTCTACCTACTAAATTTCAGCCAGATTCGTTCATTAGTTTTCGTATAGGATTAACAAACAACATTCCTTCGTCGTTATGATATGATAAGTTTGACACCGATGGTATAGAGCAGATGGATTTAAGATAACAGGTATGTGTAAAGTACCTGCAGCAAGGGAGCCCTGTGAGGGTTTCCGGTTTTTCCCTTATGCAATAGGGAACCCTAAAAATGTGACTGTATACGTGAGGAAGCATACGTTTTGGGCTAACTGAGTGGTGATAGCCGACCAGTTGCGGATTTATACGCCACGATGCTAAGCCACAACACTTCAGTATGTAGGTTAGCCAACGTGGCGCAATAATGGGTGGTTGCGTTCAAGCCGGGATAGCGGGTTCGACTCTCGCACAGAAAATTAATCAAGGAATGATGACTTATATTAAAGGAATACTTATTTGGTACAAAGTTGTGATGAAGAACATACATGAGAAAAGCTGAATATATGCGATATAAACCGGTGGAATGAAAGGGGTTGGGTGTTTTCTGTGAAAATTTCACTTACATCGGGCATCGCGAATAAACAGCGCGCCCAGGTAATTTTTATAGACGTGAGCACCAAAGGGCAATGGATATTCAGACGGAGAAAAATTTTATATTTTGAAAATAAAAGGATAAATTATTCTGTATGGGTTTAAACGCACTTGAACATAAATAATTCCAGGGTGATCCGGCTCATTTTGTCGTGACTAAAGCTGGTTAGCCGAGGCGGATTCGAGCTGACGAACGTTAGACGCGGAACGCTGACGAAAGACTTTATCAGGACATCATGGAGAGAGTGTGACAGGAAAGAGAAGGAGTTCCTCATGGCAGAGAAGTATCGCCTAGTTTCCTTTATTTTATTTCAGACATAAGCGTACCTATTGTTTACGCTAAGCTGAAAACTTGCGGTAAAATGACACAGTCTACCGTCATCATGGTCTGAATGTCAGTTCCACAACAGCATTGTGCTGCCTGCGTCCGAACGGCTTTCACACTAAATGTAAAGCACTAAATCAGGGTTTTCACGAAATGCATCCAAGTGGTATTTTGGCATCCTGTTGGAAAAGGAGGTGATTTCCACAAGCTGCTGCTGGCTTTCAATATAGGTACAATATGAAGGAAACATTATCTTTTGGCCTGAGGGAGTTGAGACAGACAACGACATCGGAGGTGTATTATTTACAAATTAATGTTAATATGTAGTTACCATATAGAAAATATATATATATATATATATATATATCTGCGCATGAGATTTCCACGTGCAATTTGGCGCAAAGGTTGCATCCGAAGTGGCTTCGCTGGTGTCTGTACGTAGGGCGACGGACCTAGCGTACGACGCTATTTTAGTAGCGGTCGTCACTCCACAACTTTCGAGAAAATATAGCGAGGTAGCGCTTAGCCACGTATTCAGCTGCCAGTACCTAGCGGCTTTAAAACAGTAATTATTGAAAGACTACACAAAACTATTTAAAGTAACATGAACTTCTGAATGGGATTCGAAGTGGAGAAAGATGAAGGCACAATGAACCTTTACATTGGTTATTTTGCTAATACGTATGCAATTAATGTTGGTGTTTTTTTTTATAATATAGAAGGAAATGGAAAGCTAAAAGCTGAAGCCCTATTCAGACTGTAGAATTGAAGAGAACTGTTGGTTAAGGTTTTAGAAATATGATGTTATCTCCCTGTTTGATACTATCAATTGATAGACTTTAAAATTTTTTTTTCTCTCTGTTCGGTCAAGATCTGAGAAAAATAAGTTCGATGGTCACAAAGGTATGACCAAATTGTTTTGCTAAAATTGAGTTAGGCTAACGTAGAGTTTTAGGGTTCATTTGGACTAAAAACTCCCTAACATATATGTTCGGTGTACCGGACAATGAAAAACTCCAGCGTACGCAAGACAAAAGGGTCATACAGACGCGTCAACTTACCATCAGCAATATGAACCCTAATAACAACAAACGAAATATAAAGGAGTCAAGCTCTGAGCAAATACTAGGATACCTACAGAGGTATTCTAAACAAAACTAGGAGGGAGCGTAGGTTTTGGTTGTCCAAGTGAGTATAGGTAGGTAGTCATAGGCTTGGTTATATGCATAAGGTCGATGGCCTGTGCCGCGAGTTAGCTAAAAAGGAGAGATAACAGCATATGAAGTTGAATTGTTTAAGCGTCTTGGTTAAGGATTGACACACGTTAAAATTTGGCTTTTCTGAATGCCTTCAGGAGGGGAAGTCCGTTCTTAAAGCAAGAAGCAAAGATAGTAATATGAAACCTCGATTCAGACACCTTCAATTCTGCAATCAGAAAGAAAAAAAATCTCATCCAATTGGAATTTTTTTTGCAATTGGAAAGATTCCAATATGACTATACTGTGTCTAACATTTTGTATCTGTTTACAGTTTGAAAACGCGAACGGATGTTTGGAGGCATCACATTCTCGTTGTCAGGGAGGGGCGTGTGATGGCCAGAAACGCCATCTTTATTTCATAACCGCACGGAACCCTAGTATAATTAGTTGTTAAGACGGATGAACTGGAGAAACGGCGAGGTTGCCAGACTTATCTATTCTAACATGTGCGCGACGCTTGCTTTTTTTTTACTTACGCATGTTGCCAAATTTATGCGTTAGACTGTGTGAAGAATGTTCAGAGGATTTAACAAAAGAATATTTGTACGAGACAGAAGGAGAAAGAGCGATTGGGCGTACACGTGTGCGAATGCGACGGGAGTAATATGGTTTAGAGGCCTGCGCCGGAGCGTCAGAGGGAGAGACAGGGCACACGGGGGCACAGGCTGGAAGTCGTCGGTCGTTCCCTGACGGGAAAAGGGTCCTGAGTTTGGTTATGTGTGAAGTGATTGAAAATAAGAGCGCGATGTGTGGGCGAGACTGGAATTTGGTATGTTTTATTATATTGCTTCTTGCTTGATTGCAATATAATCTCACAGAATCGTCACATTAAGGACTTGTTCCGTATGTCGTTTTAGTTAAATTCTCCCTCAGTTAAAATGCTCGCAACCTCTATAATATTTGCGAAGTATTGTGAAGATAGATTCTGTGTGATTAACTAAATAACCTTGTTTTGTGCTAATGAATCTAACTATCATATTAAACGGTATTCATAAGACAGAATATGTATGATTTTAGTTTGGTTGAGCCTGACTATTCACAAGTCGTATATATCACTAGCAGATATGGTTATTGCTAACTGAAGTGTTCAATATCCCTGGGGTTTTATACTTACAAATTGTACTCTTGATAGACCGGAACTAGCGAGAAGTCAGCGCTCGCTATAACCTAAGACCTTGTTCAGAACAATAATAATAGTATGTGAGTCTTTATAAAAATGTAATTTAAGTAATAAAGACTTGCCAGACGCACTTACGGCTGTAAAGTTGTGTACTCTTTGGTTGTAAAAGTTGAGTAGTCAAAGTAAAGTCCTAGGCTCCCCGTAAGTTACAAAAGTGTACAGTGGTTGTAGTATTGTTGGCTTGACGGAAATGCATAATCTAAAATATTTATATTACCTTTTCGTTGCTGCCATAAGTCTACTTTATCTAAAGTAAGCTAACCTTACTTTATGTAGACAAATTTAATACAAATTTATATACATCCATAATTTAATGAGCGATAGCACACAGGACTTGTATAATTCTATTATAATATCAAATTTGTACTGTCAAATGCTAGAATAAATAGCTCTATAAAATATAGGGCTGAAATCAATGTAATGTGGAGTTTTACGCCTACAAATGTAAGGTTTCTCCACAATTTGAGTCAAATAAATTCATAATTAATTTTTAGACTCAACCAAGACATTTTATTTATTTTACCCTCTGCATGCAACATTGAGGCTTCCTTGAGGGAGTCTACGAATTCCCTTCGCTTAGAAATAACTGAAATAATGTAACTCGCATTTTGGTAATCTCTGAATCGAGCCCCTCAGTGGGGACGTGTATGAGCTGATATGATACTAGACGATTAGGTATGATACATTGTGTCTCGTGTGTGTTCCGCTTCCAGCAGCTTCAGCAGGCTAAGGCACATAAGGCCAGTCTTAAGGGGAGTAGGGACCACCACATTATTTCGATGTCTATGGATGAATTGGAGGGAATTTTGAATTCGGATGATAAGTTTTTGAAAAAAAAAATTCGAGCGAGACCTACAGTACTCGCATATGATGTGTAACATGTGACAAAATACTTTATAAAAGGACGGCAAAGATACGGCAGACTAGGCTGTATGGTCATAGATACCTTTGCCTTTTACGCGCTTTTAAAGCCTGAAAAAAGGACGGCAAAGATACGGCAGACTAGGCTGTATGGTCATAGATACCTTTGCCTTTTCCGCGCTTTTATAGCATGAAAAAAACCGACTTCCTGTTACAATGGGACACATTTCCGTCCCATTTCACGAAATCACTCCCACAAATTGCAGGAAAGCGAGAGCAAAGATGTTACACATCAAAAAACAATATGAGTTTCATATGCAGTACGGGAGAGTTCTGTAGCAAATATGTAGAACTTCAGTAAAAAAAATTGCTAGATGGGTTACCTGTAAACACGTAGGAAATAAGCCTGCCACGCTCACTGACTGGGCTCCAACTAGCAATGAGCGCTATGGTGCTAGGGTAAACTCCAGCCTGACAGAGTCCTTGCGCAATGCGTGTGGCACACACCGCCTTCCAGCCACCCTATAACGTAACCATCACCGTTACACGCCTATCATAATAAATAAATAAATATAAAAATTCTATGACAAATCACACATGGTCATCTGGCCCCAAAGTAGGATTCCCTGTGTTATGGGAACCAGAGACTGATATACATACTTATATACGTTTAAATACATAAATATATAGATATTTAACAGTCAGACACAGAGCAAACAAATCTGCTCATCACACAAATGTTTGCCTGCTCATCACATAAATATATAGATATTTAACAGTCAGACACAGAGCAAACAAATCTGCTCATCACACAAATGTTTGCCCTGGGTGGGGATCGAGCCCACAACCCTCGGATCAGTATAGTCAAGAGCACAAACACTGAGCCACCGAGTCAGTCTAATCACCGCGTCAGTCAAATAATCCCCATCTAGTTTTATTTCTTATCTTGTTAGACACAATTAACCATTTCGTACGGATGTTGAATTTTGCATCACCCGCGGTCACCGCGATCTTCATACACATCTGGAATTAGGTGTGCAGGTTTCCTCACGATGTTCTCCTTTACCGTTAAAGCAATCGGTAACTCAATGTATGTAAGTTTGGAAAACTCATTGGTAGGTACCTACATTGGGAGTCCGGATTCAAATCCGAGACATCTGGTATTGGAGGATGGAGTGGTAACTGTTGAGCCTCCGCACTTTTTATAGGGTTTCGTACCTAGAGGGTGCCAACGGGACCCTATTACTAAGCCTTTGCTGTTCTTTCGTCTGTCTGTCTGTCAGCGAGCTGTATTTCATGAACCGTTATTGCAATTCGCATACAATAAACGTTTATTGTATGCGAATTGCAATAACGTTTTCATTGCTTTGTTTTGTTCTACCGTCTATAGTCTATAGTTGGTCTATAGTTGAATTTCAACAGAGTGTGTATTTATATTGCCGCTTTAACATGAAATCATAAAAAAAAATGTTAAACGGGGGCCCCAAACAAGAAAGGAGATTCTTTATATTTTGAACGATGGTATGGAACCTTTTGAGTGCGAGTTAACTAGTTTTTATTTTTAGAAAATTGGGTTTTGATACTAATACTTCCTTTGTTTTTACTCTCCTGTAAATTGACTTTGATTTCCGCGTTCAACCTCTACTAATTCGCATAAGTAAAGAAAACACAACACAAGGACACTCTGACTTTGTTTGGTTATTTTAATCAAATATTTGTGCAGTTTTACTAAATTTTACTTAAATTCTTGACACGTAATGCGGTAAGTCTTAGAGATGTAGTTGTCACAGTTATTTAGTCTTATAATATGGTTTTGGTAGAAAAACTTTGTAGAATTAGATTGATAATATAATAAATAATTTGTTTCAGTCTACTGTCATGCCTTTTCACATTTTGGAAATCAAATAGGAGATGTGACGCCCGCTCCGGGTCCTACCAGCTGCAAAGGTTGTCTATTGCCATCCAGCGTGGCAACGCGATGTGTGTCATGGGTTCCTTTGCGGCTGGTTCGACTAGGTGTTTTGTTTTTTTTTATTATTGTTAACATTAATATAATTAACCCTTCGTCTATAAGGTGACAAAAAGTTACGTGCAAAACAAGGTGTGGTCTAAATGACCCGAACATAAATGACTCCGGTTTAAAATACATATACTTTAAAAAATACATTCAAAAATGTTTTTTTATCAATTTAGAGGATAGTTAAAACGACAATGAAAAGCCAATAGGCAACATGCAATATTTTTATTTTTGCTTTCATTTTAAAGAACTCCATGCAGAATAAACCAGGAGTATATTAAAAAAATAAAAAAACTTGTTTTTTTAATTTTAAATGCGGTTTTAAAGTAACCGTTTAAATTTTCGCGCGCAAACGGACGTATAGCTCCGATGACGTCACTCCTGTCTGTCACTCAGACCAAAGAGAATATAATACATTGTAATTTATTGTAATTGTAATGTATTATATTCTCTTTGGTCACTGCTGTCTGTCACTCAGACCAAAGAAAATATAATACATTGTAATGTATTATATTCTCTTTGGTCTGAGTGTCAGACAGGAGTGACGTCATCGCAACTATACGTCCGTTTGCGCGCGCAAATTTAAACGGTTACTTTAAAACCGCATTTAAAATTAAAAAAACAAGTTTTTTTATTTTTTTAATATACTCCTGGTTTATTCTGCATGGAGTTCTTTAAAATGCAAGCAAAAAAAAGCAAAAATAAAAATATTGCATGTTGCCTATTTTCACTTTCAATCATTGGTTTGTTTAAATTTTGCAGTGAAATATGAGGCTTATGAGGCTCATTCAAACTGAAATACTAAGCATAGAAAAACCAGTCTTAAAACCTTGTTAAAACTTAAATGATGTTAGATAAAACAGAAAATAATATTAAGTCTTAAAATAGTAACTAGTGTTGGGAACTTCCAGCTTATATATTTTATTTTTATTTTGAAGACAATCTTTACAATACAAATATGCATCTCTCTAATTCTAATTCTATGCATTGGAAATCATGGTTCAATTCCGGCAAGGGAAAGCGGACGCATAGATCTTATAATTATTTCAATTAATTTTAGTTTTGATTAGTGGACGCTTAGATATTTTCTTATATGTAAAGTTTTAGCAATTGAATTTGTTACTACAATTATACAGATAGGTAATTATGATTTCAATTGTCGTTTGATTTTCAAAGAACCCTGAACATTTACAATAATTAAAAACCGGCCAAGTACGAGTCAGAACCGTTCCGTACCATCATACTAGATGGCGCTAGTTTCTTCAGTTCCACACTATCATACTAGATGACGCTAGTTTCTTCGCGTTTCAAAAATTTTCCTTCATTTTTTCAAATTTTTTGTATTTTTTGTAATAGCGGCAACAGAAATACATCATGTGTGAAATTTTCAACTGTTTAGCTATCACGGTTCATAAAATACAGCTTGGTGATAGACAGACAGACGGACGGACAGCGAAGTCTTAGTAATAACCCTAAAAAGTAGCGTCACAAGATAAATATTTTAATATTGAATTTTTATTTATTGTTCCTACGATGATAAAATAAGTACTTTTAACCCATCATGAGTCCCAGTCCCACTATCGTTTTATTTTAGCGGTTAGTTTCCCCCATGTTAGTGAATCTTCCAGAAGTGACGCAGAGCCGGGCGAACGAACGTGTGTATGCAGTCCACACTGTGCACCTCTTATGTGGTGAACGCCTGAGTCTCAGGGACTCACACACAGATTACAAAAAACGGTCAAGTGTTTTATTTTTATATAAAATCATACTTTACAGATAACTTTTTATTGTATATATCTATAAGTGTTTAATAACCTTTAGTACCTATTTATTGTTTTTAGAATCATCATCATATCAGCCGAAGGACGTCCACTGCTAGACATAGGCCTTCCCCAAGGATTTCCACGACGACCGGTTCTTCGCTGCTCGCATCCAGAATATTAATAATATTTTTATTTTTAAAAAATGATTTTTTATAAAACGTTATAATTATTTTTGTATGGCAGTTATCATTAATTTAGCAATAAAATATATACAATATATAATAAAACATTTAAATGGTACTTGTTTACATTCGGGAAAAAATCATATAAAATATGCGAGTCCCTGGGACTCGTAGAACGTGTTTACGAAAGTGTGTTTCACCTATTATAAGGAGGGTTAAAAGTCTATCTCACCCAAACAGCCAACCACGGTGTAATTATGGATGTCACCCCAGTGATGGAAAGCGCTATCTGCAATGGCAACTTGCCACCCCAACGCTGGCAGACCAGGCCCATCGGGAACATCATTAAGAAGTATCCTAAGAAGAATGAACTAAGCACCATTTCTTGGATCGGCTTGGTCCATTTGTATTTCTGTAAATAGATAACGCTTTTTGCATTTGGTGGAAGCGCATTGGAAAATAATAATCTTTCTGTGACAGCTATTGTATCAAAATGACTGACTGATTCTGACTTTGGCTTCCACAGACCCGATCGCTATGTTGTTAGATCATTTAAAGCCAAGTTCATCATTTATCAGTAGATCTAGTATCTTTTAGGAAGTACTTTTACTCGTTATAAAACAATATGATGTCATCACTCACCCTATTAACATTCCAAGATGCATCAGCTTCTTCATCGTTACTGTTTTTGGTCATATTGTCTACTGTACTATTACCTATAGTTTCACTTTCAATATTTAACTCATTGCTATCTTTTATTGTCTCTGTAACATTATTGTAGTTGGTATCATTCGCATAAATAATACTGCGATTATCTTTTGTATTATTTAGTAATACTGAATCGTCTACCATGGCTACGATAGTGATTCCCAAATGTGCTCTCACTATAAAAATGATACAAAGGCATAAAAATAAGATCAGACATTGGAAATGCCGCACTCCTAAACCATAGGATAACACCTCTTTCTCTGAAAAATCAAATTTTCATCTGTGAGACACAAAATACTTTGCAAGTCATAGAATAGCAAACAAAATTCAAGCACAAGAGTTTTAGTGATTTAAAGAAATAGCTTAAACTTAGATTACATGAATGTAGAAGATAATTTCGATTTTTTTTCCTACGTTGTTGCCTAATAATTAACTAATAATAAGCATTAAGTCCCATTTGACATTGCGTTATCATAATTAATAATAACTTACTTGAATAAATAATTGATAATATTTGATAAACAACATAAGTTAATGATAAATAAATATTTAAAAAAATAAATGTATTCAGCTACTTACCAGTTTCTTTTTCAGTATCATTGGTTGGCACTTGCTTATACTGGTATATAAGTTCTTTTTCAAGGGTCGAAGACATTTTAAGCTCTTGTCATTGAAGATGGAACTGGGATAAACTTAAAACTTTTTTTTAAGACTTTTGAAACTTTTTAACAAATTTTCTCAAATCACAGAGGTATAGATTACGTCTCGCTCGGTCAAATTATTATGTAACATATGACACAAATTGAAACACCTATCAATGTTAAGTGACTGGTGAAATTCTATTGAATTAGAACTATCTCTTGTGTGTTTGTTTTTAGCGTCCTTATCAGAACAAAGTAGATATCTAACAAGGAAGACAATGCAAAGCCTAAACTATACTTTGATTTAGGTGCTATCTTTAATTATTTATTGTTTGTTTATAAAATGTACCTACTGTCAGAATCACATCCGTTTTCTGGGTGTGGTATTCATAGAAAGTTTTTGCCGTAATCGTCACGCTTGGTGATCGCAGTGTGGTTGCAGGTGTGTTGCAATGCACGGAAAGGACGCTGCTGCTCACATTCCAGTTTTAAGTCCCTTATTCGACTCTTACTACTCCCATTGGAAGAGAGGGGATTGTCCTATTCTTAGCCGGAAGTGATATGGCCGACCGACGACCTGGTAAAGATCACGGGAAGCCGATGGATGCCTTCGTGGAAATCCTTGGGGGAGGCTTTTGTCCACCAGTGGACGATTTTCGGCTGATATGATGACCGCACATCGAAAGACTTGAAAGGCCGTGGGAGCCCGCTGGATGCTGGTAGTGTGGAACCGGTTGTTGTGGAATTTATTGTCTTTGTTTAGCAGGGGACGTCTTTTGGCTGATATGATGATGATGATGATGATAATGATTGTAAAAACCGGTCAAGTGCGAGTCGGATTCGTGAAAAGTAGGGTTCCGTAGTCTTCTCCAAAAATTAAAGTATTTTTTAAAAAACAAAATTATTTTTGCAGTTGGTAATACAACACTTTGTATAGAAAATCTCTGAACTTTTTACAAATCCAACTGCACACGACTGTAGGTCAACTATTACTCCTTAATTAAGAATGTCTACTTAGCCGTGATAGTTATACTTTTCAATTGATTATGTGTCCTACTATTTAATTTTTTTTCAAATGTCCTGAAATAGCGGTATAGCTGGTAACGGGGAGGCACACTTGACTCTAACTAAAATTAGTACTTTAAAGCTTAATATTTCACAAACAGATCACTGAATCGAAAAACTCTAAGTTGTTTTGAAAAACCTTTTTAACGATACCCCACACGATAGGGGTACGTCAACAAAAAAAAATCACCCCTCTTCAAAAGTATGGGAGGTATTAAAAAAAATGATTTTCAATATTTTATTGTACCACTTTATCGGCGTGATTAATATGTATACCCAAGCTACATTATAGCTTTCTAGTACTAATATTCTCTGAGCTAAGCCGCGAACAGACGGACGGACAGACAGACATGACGAAAATATAAGAGTTCCTTGATGTATTCGGAACCCTAAAAATGGATATATATCACATCAAAATCATGATGAATCTTCACAAAAAGACAAGGAAAGTCTAAGAAATCTTTATGTATAAATATCAATTGCCGTGCATTAGTCTTGCAAAAACTTAAAAATGGATCGACCGATTACGATGAAACTTTGATGAATTTTTGTGCGCACGCCCAGTCGCCCAGCAAGGTGTGTACATGACAAAAAAGATCAGCAAGCCGCTTGCCGCTCACGCACCGTGCACCCTCGATACCCACGCAGCGAAACCGTGGACAGTTAGTTATTCATAAAAAAATCATACACGAACATGGCAATGTTTTGTAGGTATTGTATTTGTGTAAATGTTTTAGGAATTCTAACACACTTTAAGATCAGTAGTTTTGAAGAATTACCTCTCTCACCAAACTTAAATTACATTAAAAAAATTCACCAAAAATGTTACTATTGTAAGCTTCCTTTTAGGTACACACAGGTTGAGAATTGGAATACGGAGATTTCTGGGGAAAAAAATCGATTTAGATAGGTCTCATCTCTGGAAAAGCGCTATTTTGCGAGATTTTCGCACTGGAAATATGCTACTCAAAGAGTATCTTAGGTAGCGTATTTTTAAATGTTTTTAAAGGCTCTGGGTACTATGCGCCAAGCAAAGCTTGGTCGTTCAGATACCTATTATATTATTTGTAGGTATATTAATTATCTATGAATAAAATATTGGGCAAAACTAGCGGATTAGCTAAGAGGTATGGGAACACAATAATAATGTCAGTCTTACAAAAAACCAGCCAAGTGCGAGTCGGATTCTCGCACCGAGGGTTCCGTACCACCACACCTATCCACGAGAATAAAACAATAATACATATACCTATTAATTTCAATCAAACACATCAACAAAAAGAAAAAATGTTTGACATATCCGACATATGGCGAGACTATAGAATGTAATGAAGCATATTTTTAGGAGGGCTTCCATTAATGAAATTGCTTTCTGTACAACAAATTTGCTTTTATTTTCATACATATCGATCAGCTGATTAGTCTTTGTTTGATTTTTTTTTATACGATTTCACAAAAAAAAATGCAAAAGTCGTTTAGTTTCATGAGTAGAAAGCCGACTCAAAAATATGCTCTTTTTGTCGCGGAGCGATATATATATCAGTATCTGCACCGCGAATGTCATGTACGCACTTATGATTAAACTCACATGTGACTCGCTGTACTGCAACACAATTCATGTCCTTCACCATCGCAGAGTACACCCGACCACCCGTGCTGCCAGGTGTTCGTCCAACTCCTGTAATTAAACTGGCATGAGTATGATAGCGGATCCCATAATCTGTCGTGAGGAGTGGGGTTCTACCTTGGGATGGACATGCCGTCCATGGCTAAATTACGGGATGAGGATGCACATGAAATAAGCAATCAGTGTTGCATGAGGCACCTTTCTATGAGTGTGTGTTTGATGTCAGGTGTGTATACAAATGAATATCACATAATACATGAACACGATAGCATGAGTAAAGCAATGGTTAGTCACACATCAAACGACAACAGTGCTGAAAGAAATGAATCATTAATAGGTCGGTGGTAAGGAAGGTAAGGGAAGGTAAGGAAAGAGGATCGCATTGTCATGTCCCACGTTGGAGGAGCCACCTCCTCGTCCCCTCGTCTTTCCCATGCCTGGGCCGCAAGTCGTCAGGGACCGTTGCCATGTCCCACGTTGGAGGAGCCACCTCCTCGTCCCCTCGTCCCACCCGCGTCCGGGCTGGCGAGTCGTTGGGGACTGTTGGGGGAGTAACGTTCCCCATGTCCCACGTTGGAGGAGCCACCTCCCCATGTCCCTCGTTGGAGGAGCCACCTCCTCGTCCCCTCGTCCCACCCGCGTCCGGGCTGGCGAGTCGTTAGGGACTGTTGGGGGAGTAACGTTCCCCATGTCCCACGTTGGAGGAGAAACTCATTCCCCATGTCCCTCGTCGGGGGAGAGGTTTAATTTCCCCATTGCCAGGCGACATCTGGCTATCCACGTTCACAGAAGTATCAGCGGGTACCATGTGTAGGAACACAGGTGCGATCCCGCTGACCATGCAATGTGTGCCCGCCGGCAGCGACGCGCCTGGCCCCTCCAGTCGTCTCCAGTCACTTGACTCGTTAGCTCTTGCCTAGCCCTACGATAGGGCGAGTCGTCTCCTATTACACTGCACTTAAAAAAATGTTCATAACTGGGGTCACCAATGTACCGTATGATTGTGGTGTGGGGCCTGTCTATATTATCTCAGAAGGGCAGTGCAGTAATAAAATATACTTATTAAATTCACGTCGATTTATTGACACACTTTACTATAGAAATTGCTTAACTGGCTACGCGTGAGCTAACGAGTCAAGTGACTGGAGACGACTGGAGGGGCCAGGCGCGTCGCTGCCGGCGGGCACACATTGCATGGTCAGCGGGATCGCACCTGTGTTCCTACACATGCTATTCTCACACGTCGATTGATCCACATCTAGGTAGTCGGCACTCCGGAAAGATCTGCGGCTTCCCGTAACTTACAGATCATACTCGAGTATGTCGTCTTCCGTATCCATAAACAGTCTCAGGTTCATCCAAGGTGATTGGGTTCCTGTCCGTTCCGTGTACTCAACAGGATCTGCAGCGCGCTCGCCACGTCAGCACCACGTCGTCCAATTGTCATCTCTCCACCTAGCTGTGTTAGGAAAGCAATGTGTCAAAGGACACGATGATTATAGGTTATGTGCGAGCTGTGGTGGCGTGTATGATGTGTCGTGGAAATATGGTGCAAGGTCGATGGGGTTTGGTGATTGTGGAGCCTTCAGGCTGATACCGGCACCAGGCATTGTGTAAATATCAAGATTACATCGGATATAGTTACATGAGCAAGTTAGAAGCAAAGAGAGATTTCGACAAGATATGAAATACTCAACTTGGGTCCTTTGGCGCAGTAGTAGTAGCAGCTGGCTCGTGTCTCCTTCCTCCCTCGTGGTTGGCTCGAAGAGGTGTTGATCGCAGCACATGCGAAATCGAAATGAAATGAATTATGAGCCCGGCGCTCCTATATAAAACGAGTGAAATGACTAAAGGATAAAAAACTTTTTGCTGTTTACCGATTCGTCATAGACTAATCAATTAAGTTAGGTCATCTTTATGAAGTTCATTCGCGACAAGATGTTAAATCCATCGTGTTCGCGCAATGACTTATATATTACTGGCGTAAGGACCCGGCCAACGCGCGCGACTAATGGGCCCAGCGAATTGGTGCGAAAATCGAAAGTTTCGCACACTCGCGACTCAGTCGTCTGCGGGACATTGTTCAGTGCGGTGGAAAAATATTCCATATAAAAATGCCTTATTGTGTTGTAAGAGGCCGTAAATATCATAAAAGAAAGGCTAAAAAGAAACATGGGATGTCGTATCATCGATAAGTAACCTTACATTGTATTTTTTCTTGTAAACAAATTAAAAAAACGAATTTTTAAAGCGACAATTCTATCAAGGTTCTTTTAACTCGGCACGTCAGTCAACTCTCGCCCACGCTAGTTCGTACGAGTTATGTCAGATGGCGCTACTTTTTGCATGTATGAAGAAAATCTGACTAAAATATGGAGACGGGCGGATCCTTCCGTTCAAATCTGTGTGTTCGCGACACTTTTTTCCATAAAAGTTGTAGAACAAAAGTTGTTCAGTATGATGAGTAGAAGCCCTAGTTAACGGGACCTACACCAATTTTGTAACATCCTGTATAAGGGTCTGAAGAAACCATAAGTCTATGGTATGTATCTTCCATACCCATTTTCTTAGAAAAAACTACTACAACTATACATGCAACTTTTTTTTGTATATAAATGCAAATTTTGTTAAGGACTCGCAATTGGTCGCATCCAATAGTAACACTACGGAACAAAAACCGATATGTCGCATTTATGCCATTATTTTTTTTTATTTTTTTTCCGTTGCAAAATGTTGTATTACATACCCTTCAGGAAAGAAATCTATTCAAAAACAGACATTTCCAGCTTTAAAAAAATATCACAAAACAGTGGTCCAATCAAAACCCGACACATACATATCTAAGGAGGTAAGAACATTAAAAAAGTTACAAACTTTTTTCTAATTTGTGTAAAATACGGTAACTTGGATATATCGTTCTTTGTTCCGATGCTCAATAATTGATTAGGCGATAATCAAAGCGTGCATTAAACTTTATTTTAAAAATTGATATAGCAGGAAATTGAACTTTTACCCTATGAGAATTCATTTTATTTTCAAAACATAAACCGTTTTTGTAAAAAAAAAACATAAAAATGACATATTTAATTTAGGAAACTGGCAACCCCGGCCAGGTAAACAAGCAAAAGCAAAAGCTCTCACAATTTTCACAAAATTTTTCAATAGAAAGTTGTTCAAAACCGCGAGTGATTGCACAACAGTGTCAACATAACCTCACCCCGGGTACGACAGCATCCAACTTCCATGATAAACGGCACTAGGAGGATTTCTTCAACAATTTTGTGGGGTGAGATATATCTGCAACGGTCAATAACTTCAATTGCACATTCAAATTTTTGGTAAACACTTGTTATTTGAGAATCCGGGGAATGACGAAAATAACTTCAATCAGCTGATTGGCCTGCCGTGGATATGTCATCTGTCAACGTCCCTTCGATGCCGGTGACGTTCGTTCAACGTCAATGGTGTTGCCAGCGCAGTGAAGTGCGTCCAGAATCTTGCATAGTCGTGTCGGATCGGATGTCGTCGGATCGTCGGTCGACAAAAGCTGCCCACGGTTTCCTATGCATAGCGCCATCTTACTTTAAGACATACACATTTTAACTCAAGAGTTAATTTACGTGTAATGAAATTACCTTTGATAATTATAATTAGGCATTCTTTTAATTTTATTTTAGTGTAATTACTTACACTACTTATTTAAATTACTATTATCTTTATTTATCGAATTTGTGACTTACAGCAATATTGCATTAATTAATCTAGAATTTCTTTGAATGATATAATTTTAATAATTATAATTTTTTTAATTATTCTATTTTGTAAACTAGGCAGTTCTTTTTTTATTATTATTAAGACCTTTTTTTTTTTTTTTTGAACTTGTTAATTTTTATTGTCGTTTGGTAGAATCAAATACTAGCCATGAATGTAACTTCGGACGCCACCCTTGCTTGTACGCATTGCCCAGCTGGCTCCTTACGTCGCTTTACAAAGCGCGGGCTCGCCATCCATTTTACACGGAAGCACAAGCCGAGGCCGTTGCTTTCGCAACCAGCTCCGCAACGTCCGCAACTGAGCGACCCTCCACCATTGGATACAGCCAGTCTGCCTGTGGCGCCCCCCACGACCCTTCTCCTGGAAAAGTTGGGCGATTATAGGATGAGTGTTCGGGTCCTTAAGCACATACCCAAGGGCGCCAGGAATCTGGCAGCAGGGAAATTAGGTGCCATTATCGAGAAATGTCTTCAAAGTAACTCCTCGGACGACTGGTATAGTTTATTAACCTTCGCATACGCAGCTTTTAGGGTCCCTGACTCTAAAAACGGCAACGAGTCACTCACCACCAGAGTAAAGAAAAACATAGAGGGCAATCTCGATAGTGGCAGTGATTACCTTCCTAGCGATACGCCTCAGAGACACCCATCGATTTACAAACTAATCGAAACGAAAGTGTACGACGGGGACCTGAGGGGGGCAGTCAGACTTCTCACCTCTGACTGCAGTTTGGCACCAGCGGACCCCAACACTCTATCTGGTTTATTGGAGAAGCATCCAACCCCTTTGCGACCGACAGTAGCCCCGCAGGAGCCAGAGGTTTCGACTGAGCGGCTTACAGTTTCAGCCAAAGATGTGGCAGACGCCATAGGCTCTTTTCACGCCAGTTCAGCGGCAGGTTTGGACGGCCTACGCCCTCAACATTTGAAGGAGCTGGTAGCAATCTCTGCTGGAGACAACGGACCGCGTTTGTTGGATTCGGTGACCAAATTGTGCAACTTCTTACTTGAGGGCAGGCTGTGTAACGATGTTTGTCCATTTCTTTACGGTGCGTCGCTGTGTGCCCTGCATAAAAAGGACGGAGGCATAAGGCCAATAGCGGTTGGCAGTGTTCTGCGCCGCTTGGTGGCGAAACTGGGATGTCGCGCAGTTAGGGAACAGATGGCAGACCAGCTGCAGCCTCATCAGCTGGGTTTCGGCACCCCACTTGGGTGCGAGGCTGCGATACACGCCACCCGTGTCTTCGCAATGGACCCAGAGCGCGCTGGCGATGTGATTTTGAAACTGGACATAAAAAACGCATTTAATAGCCTGGAGAGAGACGTGATGTTGGCCGAGGCTAGGGATAAAATCCCTTTATTATGCCCTTTCCTAGCTCAATGTTACGTCTCTCCAAGCAATCTGTATTTTAATGGTCAGAGGATTGCATCGCAAGTCGGCGCGCAGCAGGGCGACCCGCTTGGTCCATTGCTATTCAGCTTGGCTATTAACAACCTGATAGCCTCATTGGAAGCGCCACTAAATGTGTGGTACCTCGATGATGGCACCATTGGCGGTGCCCCTGACATAGTGGCTAAAGATCTGGATGTTCTGGTTCCCGGGCTGAAGGACATGGGGCTGGTCGTGAATGGCGCCAAGTGCGAGCTGTATCCGTGTGGAGACGCTGCTAGGGGGTGCATTGCGGATTTCCAGAAAATCCTCCCAGACTTAAAGATCTTGGACCGGCACTCATTCGCCCTACTGGGGGCACCAGTCTTCCAAGATGCAGTCCCAGCATCGCTGAAAAACAAACGGGAGATGCTTTTTCAGGCTCGTCAACATCTGCGGGAGCTGCCCGCCCACGTTGCCCTTACACTCTTTCGAAGCTGCCTCTCGGTACCAAAGTTAATGTACATATTGAGGACCTCTCCAACGTGGCTTTTTCCACAAGAGATATCTCAGCTTGACAAAGATATCAAAGACACGTTGGAGCTCATCCTCAACGTTCACCTCGACGAGGCACAGTGGGTGCAGGCGTCGCTGCCTGTTCGCCACGGGGGATTGGGTGTTAGGCGCTTGCGGGACACCAACGTTTCGGCCTTCTTGGCCTCCTCCAACGGGGTGGTCGGACTAGTCACTAAAATACTCCATTCGTATGGTGACAGTCTCGACATCCCTTATAAGGGGGAGGCCTTGACTGCCTGGACCGCGGCGTGCTCCACGGCGAGTCTTCCTGAGAACCTGGGCGTGCAGCGCCAGTGGGACGAGCAGCTTTGCAGATCGCGGGTGATGGATTTGTTGGAGGCGGCATCTGGAGCCGATATTGCGCGCCTCAAAGCGGCTTCGAGCCCAGAGTCGGGAGCCTGGCTTCATGCCCTCCCCTCACCTCACTTGGGTACCGCACTCGATGATGGGTCTTTGAGAGTTGCGGTGGCCCTCAGACTTGGCTGCAACTTGTTCGAGAAGCATGAGTGCAGATGTGGGGCACAGGTGGACGTTACTGGCTACCATGGTTTGAGCTGCAGAAAGTCAGCTGGGCGTTTCCCACGACACCATATGATTAATGAGGTCATCCGCCGCGCCTTGGTGGCCGCGGGCGTACCGAGCACCCTTGAGCCACCCGGATTGAGCCGTACGGACGGCAAGCGACCCGACGGGTTAACTTTAACTCCATGGGAGAAAGGCCGCTGCCTGGTGTGGGATGCGACATGCGTCAGTACTTTCGCTGCTTCCCATCTGGCCCGTACGACCCGGGCGGCTGGTTCGGCTGCCGAGTGGGCTGCCATCCAAAAACGGGACAAATACTCGTCCCTCGAGGGACCATATTTGTTCGTCCCGTTTGCGGTGGAGGTAAGTGGTACGTAGTGCGTGGAAGCCAAGAGCTTCGTGCGTGAACTTGGACGGCGCCTGAAGAATAATGGTGCAGATCCCCGCGCCGAGTCGTATCTGGTGCAACGCATATCATTAGCCATACAGCGGGGTAACGCAGCCAGCGTAATGGGCACATTTGCATCAGGTACGACTCGGGGCGGGCTTTTTGACTAAGGCTTGGGCCTTTTAATTTTATTATATATTTATATATAATTTTTGACATTTTGTATTTTGACATTTTATTTAGGAATCCTTAATACAATAAAAATTAACAATCATTACATCCTGGAAGAGCATTCATTATTGAAACACCGAGAACTTCACCAAAACTTACAAGAAAATTTATTTGAAAAAAGCACATAAAACATTCATATACATCCGCCGCACAAGTCAAACTTTGGACTAAGATGGCGTAATTCGGTGGCTGGCTCTAGCCGGCCGGACGCGTGCGCAGGTGTCAGGGCCGGTCTATTGTGAAGTGAGTTACAACAATTAGAACCTGCTTTATGATATTTTTTCCTACGTAGTTTCTGCCAACTATTATTGATTTTACGCCAGTGTGCGGTTCATGAAATACGGGTTGAAACGCTGACAGACGGCCGGACAGGAGAAGCTTAGTAACCCTTTGGGTTTGTTTTGTGTATTCACTAATTCCACATAACATCAATAAAACTGCATTGTCAGCGAACGTAACGGTAAAGTATATATTATGTATATGAGTACTAACATACAGTCTGTGGACACTCCCTGCCGCTTTCTAGATTCTGATCTCACCCCCTCTTCACCCAGATTGATACAGATTGGTTATAGTTTGGTTCTCAAAGGTATAGGATTTCGCCGCGATTTTGTTTGCTCCGTTATTTGTTTTTAGAAATGTCACTTTCAGGACTATTGTAGGCAGTGTCTGGGGTGTGGTAATGATGATGTTGAAACCGGTCACTGATAACCTTTAAAATATGCAGTTTTATAGTGTTTTATATTGTTCGAGCCGCAAGGTGCTCGCAAGCTCGGGTAAAAGTAGCCTATTTGTTAATTTAGGCCCTAATCTGTCTACCTACCAAATTTCAGCCAGATCCGTTCCATAGTTTTTACATGAAAGAGTAACAAACATACATCCATACATTTTTACAAACTTTCTCGTTAATGATATTATTAGGAAGTAGATTATTTGAAAATTTATATGCGAAAAATGAACACACCAAGTAACTTTTTCTAATGAATTTATTTATTGAACTCTTTTATTCTGTAGTTTTTTTGTCAGTTCGTGATTTATTTTCTCTTTCGTCTCCTGTAAATGAAAATACAAAAATTTGTTAAATCAATTAAGTAAAAGAGTAGACATATGTGACCTGTTCACTGCTGGACAAAGGCCTGCTTCAAGGATTTCCATTACGACCGGTCATGTCCTTTCCGGACGACTGGAAGGCCTGCCTACGCTACTTCTTCCTGTGCACAACCGCCACTCGAGAACTTCACTACCCCAAAGGCTATCTGCTCTACGAGTAAGGTGCCCTGCCCACTGCCACTTAAGGGCCGTGGGCACGTAACTATCATTTCAAGTAAATACAAAATTAAAATTCAGTTTCTTTTGAGTTAGCTTTGGATATCAAAGTTTTTGTTACGAGTCATTGGTACCCGCTTTTGCTGTTAGATAATATTATTGACCCATAAGTCCCTTTTATTGATTCGTGTGGGATTCCCCACTTTAAGAACGATAGGCAAATTACGGCAACACCCCAATGATATACATAACAAAAAAACGGCCTCTAGTCCCCAACTTCACCGCTATTCCTGGCTCTGGTAGCTGTCAAAGTAACGGCGGGACATGGGGTGCGAAGAATCCCCGGCAGATGCGGGTAGCGCAGTACTGGTCGTCGTGGAAATCCTTGGGGGAGGCCTATGTCGTCCAGCAGTGGACGTCCTTCGGCTGATATAAGAACGATAGTTACTTAATATTATAATATTAATAATCCGTGTTGACAACCCTTAAGACGAGTGTGTCCCTAGCGCACTACATACGTAGTTCATTTATAGACCCCGCATTCAAGTCGGCTGGAGCAAAGACAAGCGGTTCAGGGGGAGAAACACGGACGAGTCGGACCTACGGTGTAGGTGTGGTGCTCCACAAACAATGGCCCATCTGACTGCATGTCCAATGTGCTCTAACTCCTGCACTCGGGCACAGATCACTAAATAGTTACTTCGTAAACTCGGGAGAAGCTGATGGACCCCGCCGATAGCACCATAAAGCTGTCTGTCAGAGCGAATATGATCGCTCGCAGGTTCGCGCGATGCTCAAAGGAGGTTAAAGTTACGCTTTTCAGAGCGTACTATTCATCGCTCTACTGGTGCAGCCTATGGGTTGATTAAACAAAATCCAGCTACAGCGCTCTCCACGTCCAGTACAATAACGCGTTCAGGGCCGTGTTCTGTAGTGCCTCGGGTATGTTCGCTGAGGCGCACACCGATTGCTTCCACGAAACCATGCGCAAGCGTGCCGCGTCTATGGTGCGCCGAGTATGGGCTAGTTCTAAACCGTCCCGGTGATGATTACATCAAGGTTGGACTGTCCATACATAAGGCATTGCTGCACTAGACATGCCGTGCATTGACATTGACATGCATTGGAAAATGCCGGAGAGCAAATAAATTAACAATTTGTTTATTTTAATTTTATTCTATTATTTATTATTTAGGGGCGTCGGTGGCGCAACGGCATGGGCAGCTACCTCCTATCCGGGAAGTCGTGGTTCTAGTCCTGCCGCGTACCAATGTGTTTTCGAATAATGATCTCACATGTACGTTTATCCGATGCTCTTAAGGTTGTGTGTGAAGTTGACCAACCCGCACTGGCCCCGCGTGGTCGACTAAGGCCCGATCGCCCTAATTCAGGGTAGGCTCGAGCCCCTCGGTGGGGACGTATATATGAGCTGATGTGATGATGATGAATTTTATTCTGTTACTGACTTTATGTTTTATTCTCATATTATTTTGCTGAGTTGATTTTAATTTATTTAATTATTTATTTTATATATTTTATGAACTGAATTTTCTGTTCTCGCGTTCGTGGCTGCCTGAATAAATAATTATTTTATTATTATTATAGCCACTTAGGCCACAAAATGGGCAGGAGAAATATGACTTGTCGTCGATACGATATAAGAAGAACTGATTCACTGACTGACTCGAATAATGTTACCTACATTCATTTCTGGATCGTTCCATGGTAGCACATCTGTCGTCATGAAGGCCACGAAAACCACATTGGTGAAGAATGTGAAGCCTGCTACCAGAAACAGTACAATGCGCCACTGATGCGGATTCGTCTGCAAAAAACCGGAAGCAAAAAATTAAAAATATATGTCGGAGATTTCACTATCGGATGCAACTTCGTCCATGATTTTGTTGATTATAATAAGTCAGTGCACACTGCTGGTGCCGTCGGTGGTTGGACACAGAATGAATGGACCTGGTCCCGCTCCCACCGAACCACTGACTTAGGGATAAAACAGTTCACTCCTAAGATTCTTATCATACACCTCACTCGCTCAGGCGTTGATTCAATACCAACCGAATATTATAGGGCGCTGGCGCAACAGATGGCGCTAGCAGTAACCAAATCGCAAAACCATACCTGACATATATAATATACCAGGCTTTATGAAATGAATTTTATTTATTTTGTACACTTCTCAGCAAAACCTTTCATTTGATTCCCATATCATGAGGGTGCATAAAAATAACTTGTCCGCCATCTTTGAGAGTCCACTATATTGGATTTAAAATGACGTCAGTTAGCTGATCATTCTTTGTCATCCAAACTGAACGTGTATGTAAAATTCAGTTCAATCGGAAACCGGTAAGTTTGTCAAATTTAGCTTGCAAGATTTGATTACAAACACCGGAACAGCTAAAACTAAATAAAAGCTTGTGATAAGCTTGTTATAATAATTAAGCTTGTAACAAAAAATTTTAACGCTAAATAAATTTTCACTTTTTCTTATTTTTCAAAATATTTGTTACTAGCTGATTCCCGCGGCTTCACCCGCGTGGACCACATTTCTATGACTTTTCGAGGGTGCGCAGCAAGCGGCTCGCGAGCGTGGTAAAAAGTAGCCTGTGTCTTAACCCAGGCCCTAATCTGTCTACCTACCAAATTTCAGCCAAATCCATTCAGTAGTTTTTGCGGGAAAGCGTAACAGACAGACAGAGTTACTTTCACATTTATAATATTAGTAGGGATTATAGCGGCAATCCTATCGGCGGAGACATATATAGCACTGTATTTATTTTTAAGTTTTATATACTATCAATATTTTGCTGTTAGTCTTCCTAAAATAAATAAATATGTAATAAATAAATTACACATTCTGTGAAAATTTCATTTATCTACCTATGACGGTTCATGAGATACCAGCCCGCAGACAGATAGACGAACGGACAGCGGAGGCTTATTTATAGGGTTCTGAAATTTTTGTACTGCGCTCTTGGCTTTCTTACTATGACATTGTCAAGTTTTTCGATAGCAAGTTCTCCATTGCTTTGGGGAAACTTGGTAAGCCCACTTCCATCATCGGCATCATCATCACTTACTATCAGGTGTGATGATTCCAAGGACAAACCAATTATGAATAAAAATATAATGAAAAAAAACTAAAAAAAACGTTTTTAATACAAAGTGTACTAGATACCTTTTTTTAATTGTTTAAGGTTTCTTCGGGAAAGTTGTCCAGTGAGATAAGTAGAAATCCCATGAAACAGTTCTACACTAATTTAATTACACCCTGTATGAGATAAAACTTCCACCTATTGCAAAACAATATCTAGTACCTATTAAACGACATTTATATTGGGTGACTTTTAATTAGTTCTTGATAGCAAAGGATATGAATGTACTCGTGATTACAAACAACTTTTCCAAAGAAACTATAAATGTCAAATATGAATTAAAAAAAAAAGTGCTTTATACATTTTTGCCGATTCGATAACTTGTTATGTATCAAGGAACAAATATTTTTTTTCTGACTTAACATATAGTTTCTTTGGGAAAGTAATTGTAATCACGAGTACATGCAAATCTTTTGTTATCAAGAACTAATTAAAAGTCACCCTATATAAGTAAAAAGAAATACTATACGTAACTTTATAAGACTTGAAAACTTGTGCTTGTTAACATCGCGTCAACAAGTCTTTTGAAAACATTTCTAACTCGATGTTTTGATGTCATAATTTACAAAGGAAAAAAGTTTTTCAAACATAGGCTCTCCCAGTAGCTTTGAACAGTAGGTGGAGAGGAAGGGAAATACGCTATCAGTGATGAGTCTAGAAATACTGAAAGGGCGTAGTGAATATAGATAACAGCGTTAATAACGAACGTATATAAGCAAAATCGCTTATCTGTGATAATGATGTAGTTAGTAACTAACGTTAAAGCCAACTGTATTTTGACAGATTGAAAGCGAGACTTGACGTGATTTTATATAACATATGAACAGGTATTGATGTTGTATGTTGATGTTCTTCTCGCTACCACGGCTATCGAAGCATAGTCGAAACGTTGAGGTAAAAACAACATCAATACCTGCTCATATGTTAATAAATCACGTCAAGTCCCGCTTTCAATTTTTCATTATGAATAATCGTGAAAGTTTAAAGTGCAACTGTATTTTGTCAATCAAAAATACTTTATATTCAAATTTTCAAATTCAAAACAATTTATTTCAAATAGGTTTTTACACACACTTTTAAATAGTCAAAACAAAAAAAAATGTATATTACAAATAATGTTGATTCAGATTATAGTCTCAGGTAATGGTATTTGTTATAGAATCAACATATATATCTTTGTCATTTACATAATCTATTATTTTATAATATCCTCTAGAGCACAAAACTTTTTTGACATGAGTCTTGAATTTATTCTCTGACAAACTATACTGCGGCCGTCCAGAGAATGCTGATTTGACTTAAGCTAGTTTGACGTAAATAGTAATGAGCCCATAGACATCCATAGTAAATACTTTGTACCTATCATGTAGATGTAACATTTAACGAAATAAATTAACCGTTACCAAAATAGTGTTGCCAAACCCGAGGCTAAAGTGTACTTTATGGACCGTCGATTTTAGGGGTGGTCAGGGTGAAGGGGGTGGAAAATAAGAAAAAATTTGTGGCGGGAAACTAGTTATTTGTCAAAATTGGCCAAATTTGTAGTATTGCGGTTGAAAATTTATTATTTCCTTGCAATCTAAGAGAAAAGCAGAGTGTAAAACTCGAGCATGAAACTCATTTTACCCTTGACGACACTATCCACCCTCGCCGTACCGACTCGGTTTGCTAAATGAACGTCTCGGGTAAAATGGCTTGTGTTATTCTCTTGTTGTACAATCTAATATTGTTATTACATACAACATATCACTTTTATGCCTGAAACTTTTATGGTTAGTTGATTGAAGCATCAAGAAATAATTGTTTATGTGGTAATTAATTATTCATAATAGTTACGAATACGTTATCAATAGTTACATGTGGTAACATCACTATTAATAAGAAGAAATTATCATAGAACGTAAACGTTTTACTAACGTTTCAAATAATTACAAAATACACATTGTGTTGTCCTTGTACATAAACATAAAACTAAATATGTGTTCCGTTCTGTTATTTAGTAAAAAACATATTTTTTCATATTTTTTTCACATGTTTTTTTAAGCTCAGAAACTAAAGATTGATTTGTTTACAATTACGGACATTTTACAAATACGTTACATTCTATTGCTGTCTTGAAGTGTCAAATCAGCATTCTCTGGACGGCCGCACTATAGTTACATTTTCTGGAATTTTATTGTAGAATCTTATACACTGCCCCACAAATGACTTTTTAACCTTACTCAGTCTCGAAAAGGCTATATTTATTTTATTTACATTTCTTAAATTTAAATTATGCTTGTCACTGTTTTTAGGAAATAAATGCAAATTCTTACGAACGTACATGATGTTTTCATATATAAATTGACTAGCAACAGTTAAAATATTGATTTCTTTAAACTTATTATGTAACGAATCACGTGATCGCATCTGATAGATTGCGCGGATAGCTCTTTTCTGCAGGATGAAAATAGTTTCTATATCAGCCGCCTATATATATTTATTTGCTTTTTAGACACTCTTTTTATTAAAAATTTGAGTGCGTTTGGCTGCACTTTACCTGATGGTAAGTGCCGATACAGTCGAGGATGCAACACGCAAGCTCAAATAGTGCCTATTCATACTCGTCTTGAAGATTTCTAAATTATACGAATCGGGGAATACAAATGAACATCTTATTCCTGTCTCTGCTCAGTCTTTGCCGTGAGCGTATGTTTTTACGAGCGCACGAGCGGGAAATTTTTATGCCGAGGGCAATGGCCTCGAAAATTGTGAAGTGCTGCAAGTGCAACATAGTGATTAACGAAGTTTTGGCTTTTATAGTGAATAAAATAGATGTCATGGACGAAGAGAGCATTATGAGAATCTGTAAAACTGCTTTTTTGCCGGAGGATATTGACTCAGCTAAGGTACTGTTGTTTGAATCGGTGCCGTCAGCTAAACGAAAAAACAGAAGAAAAGAAGGAAAATCTCAAAGAGATTTGGAAGATATGCTTACATTATTGAAAAGCTCAGACCCAGAGGAATTACCTGTTTTTGTGGCAAAAGAACTTCAAAAGTTGCCCCCGATTACATTTGACCATGTCGATGTAACCAAGCTCTTAAAAGACATAGTAGTGTTGCAAAACGAATTAAAAATAGTTAAAGAGCAATATGCTAGTAAGGATCAGTTATATGACATAAAAACTGACCTAGAAAATCTCAAGCAAGCATCCGTGGTCAACAACTTTGATTTCGTGAGCAAAAAGCGGGGAGGCTACCTACAAAATGAATATTGTTACGACAGTGGACCGACAGGATTGGCATACACTGCAAGCGATTCTCCTACTAATGCGCACCCCCATACAGGTGCTTCTCGTAACAAAGTTTCACTTACCTACGACAACACATCTGGCGATCAGAGTAACCACGTGGAGGCCGGTACCGGGGTTTCGAAACTTTCGCAGGCGTGCCTGGCGCCGTGCGAAAAGGATGCACAAGATACATGCGACGGCGAAGAGCGCAGCAGCGAGAATGGGACGTCGCAACAACACGTGGAGGCCTGCACCTTGGTTACGTCACCCAGTGGTACTGTACGCGCTCGTGCAAATGACAGTACTACGATCTCCGATCTCGATCGATTAAACGAAAAACGCGGCTCGGCGGATGTGGTGAATAAAGCGGTAGCAAAATCGAAGCCTTTAGTAGCGGATTTAGTAAAAGCGAGCGGAGAATGGAAACACAAAGTAGGGGATAAAGACGACGAATGGATTTCAGTACAGAGACGGAAGTTTAAAAACTATAGGTACATAGGACAGCGTGGAAAAGCGAATTTAGACCCGAATGGAAAATTTAAAGCGGTTGAGACAAAAGTGCCACTTTATATTTCGAATGTGTCTAAGGAGACAAGTGTGCAGGACATTAGTCAATATATCAAAAGTAAAACTAATGAGGGAGTTAGCCTATTTAAAATTAATATGAAGCAGGAAAGAAGTTATAATGCTTACAAACTATACGTGTCTAAATATAAATTGGACTTATTTATGAATGATGAGTTTTGGCCCAGTGGCATCTCTTTCAGACGCTTTGTACATTCTAGGTACAAAGCTACTGAACAGGAAGCGTCATAAGTAAGACTTTTATTTTATTTTTTATTTTTATTTTTTATGATTTTTAGTATGGATAACAATAATACTATACATACATTTGTTAGCTTTAACTGCAGGTCTATAAAAAGGTCTGTGGGTGATGTACGGCGTATTTGTTCCACATCGGATTTGGTTGCCTTACAAGAGACATGGCTGCTTCCCTATGACATTCCCTTTCTCAGTACCATACACAAAGATTTTGAGTACACAGGCAAATCGGCCATCGATCTATCTGGGGAATTATTAAAGGGACGACCTTACGGAGGTGTGGCGATTCTGTGGCGTAAGAGTGCTTTTCAATCGGTGACTCCTATCCAGTGCGCCAGCACGCGACTCACTGCTATAAAAGCCACATTAGAAGATAATCGTTCCATACTTTGTTTTTGCGTGTATATGCCTACTGACTCCTTAGATAATTTGCCTGAATTTACCGAATGCTTGAGCGAGGTGAGTGCCATAGTGGAGGGCAGCGATGTTGAGTCTGTCTTTGTCCTGGGGGATTTTAATGCTCACCCTTATGAGCTATTTTCTAATGAACTGCTTGAATACTGCTCTGAACAGAACCTAATATGTGCGGATTTTGATAAACTGGGCATTGATTCTGACAATTACACTTATGTGAGTGATGTTCATGGTTCAAGACGGTGGTTGGACCACTGTGTGGTAACTCAATCAGCCCTGCAGACAATTACTAATGTACGTATAGCCTATGATGTTTACTGGTCCGATCACCTACCGCTGGTTGTAGAATGTAACCTTAATTATGTAAGAACTAAATATGTAAACAAGAGCCATGTTTTAAATAAAGTAGTTTGGGCCATCAGAAGTGATGAAGAAATTGATTTGTATGGCAGACTCTGTCATAATGGTCTTCGGGAAATTGACTTCCCATATGAGGTATCACAGTGCTGCGATGAACACAGCTGTACAGACGGCAACCATGTTAAAATAATTAATGATATGTATCATAAGATCATTTCCATTCTGACAGAGGCTGCCATTGGCTCGTGTGGGGGCAGAGGGTCTCATAAAGGTAGAATTATAACCGGTTGGAATAAGCATGTCTGCTGCGCTCACAGTGTGGCCAGACTGAAATATGAAATTTGGCTACTGCACAACAAACCAAGAAGTGGTAAAATTTTTGAAGATATGAATAATTCTCGTAAAATATTTAAAAGCAAAATTAAATGGTGTATGAATAACCAAGAGCAGATAAAATTAGATATACTTGCTAAACATCATAGTAATAATGATTTCAAAAAATTTTGGAAATCTACGAATAATCTGAATATCAAGCCTGGCCAACCTGTGAGCGTGGCGGGAGTTACACAGCCAACTGACTTCGCCAATCTTTTCAAAGATCTTTTTAGGGTTAAATCACCTTTGGGTCCCTCACTTGGGGTGCTCGACTCTGAGACACGTCCTGTAAGACAGCCTATCCGTTTTACGGTAAAACAGGTTAAGGAAACCATTATGAAAATGTCTAGAGGGAAATCACCTGCTCACGACGGTCTCAGCATCGAGCATCTCAAGCACGCTGGGGTCCACCTACCTAGAGTGTTGGCGATGTTCTACTCATTGTGCCTGAGTCATTCTTATTTGCCGACCGATCTCATGAGGACTGTTGTTGTGCCAATAGTGAAAAACAAAACTGGGGATATTACGGATAAGGATAATTACCGCCCTATCTCGCTGGCGACGGTCTTGGCTAAAGTGCTGGATGGTGTGCTTGAGAATCAGATTTATAAATACTTAGATCTTCATGACGCGCAGTTCGGGTTTCGGCCCGGGCTTTCAACTGAGTCGGCGATTCTGAGCCTCAAGCACACGGTCCAGTACTACACCAGGAGGCTGACGCCAGTGTACGCAGCCTTCCTTGACTTATCAAAGGCCTTCGATCTTGTGTCCTATGATAAGCTGTGGACCAAGTTGAGGACTGCAGGGGTGCCCACCGATTTGATACGAGTTTTTCAGTATTGGTACAACAGCCAAGTGAACCAGGTACGATGGGGAGATACGTTCTCTGATGAGTACAGGTTGGAGTGCGGGGTGAGGCAGGGAGGTTTAAGCTCACCCTTGCTCTTCAGCGTGTACATAAACGACCTCATCGTTGGTCTCAGCAGTAGGCATGTCGGATGCTATATTGATGATATTTGTACAAATAACATCAGTTATGCAGATGACATGGTGCTGCTGGCGCCGGCGGTGGGGGCTCTCAGAGAGCTTCTCCAAACTTGTGAGATCTATGCCTCTGAACACGGCCTTATCTATAATGTTAAAAAATCGGAATATATGGTCTTTAAGGCCGGCGCCAAGTGTCCAACTACTGTACCTCCTATTTGCTTAAATGGGGTGCCTTTGAATAGGGTAACACAGTTTAAATATCTGGGACACCACGTGACGGACGGCCTTAAAGACAATGTAGATATAGAGAGGGAACGTAGGGCATTGGCGATTAGATGCAATATGTTGTTGCGCAGGTTCGCTCGTTGTAGTAAGGACGTAAAAATAACGCTGTTTCGAGCGTACTGCCAGTCCTTCTATACTTGCAGCCTGTGGACAAATTGTACGCTGAAGTCGCTCAATGTCCTACGTGTCCAATATAATAATGGTTTCAGGATGCTGTTGGGGCTGCCACGATATTGCAGTGCTTCTGGCATGTTTGCGCAAGCGAATGTTGATGGCTTTCATGCCATTCTGCGTAAGCGTACAGCCTCTTTGCTGAGCAGGCTGCGTGCCAGCCCCAACAGCATCCTGAAGGGGATAGCTGACAGGTATGATTCCCAGCTCTTTTCGCACTTCATGCGTGTACTAGTCAGACAGGGGCCCTATGCTTCCTGTAACTGGTAGACGCATGGGGTGTTAAACTTTTTGTTACTGTATTATTTTATTCTGTGTTCTACTAACATTAGTGTAATAAGACGTTTGTATTACTAACAAAAATGGACCATGTTGTCTGAAAAATTAAAGATAATAATAATAAAAAATGCCGGCAGGGAATAGGGACACTACGAGTAGTTTATGTTCGTACATACGTTGATTTTTAAATGAATGGGAGAAATAGTAATTTGTTATGCAAGGCTGCAAAGTTGTTTCTTGACGTGAGTTACCTCTATTGAAAGTTGAATAAGCGAAGGATTGTAGGATCTTAATAATCTATAAATAACTAACATATCAATCAATAAATAACCCGCACCTTACCGAACCCGGTGCAAAGGTGCCCATTACACCAGCTGCATTACCCCGCTGAATAGCAATGTGGCCATTGCAATGGGCACCTTTGCACCAGGAACGAACCGGAGTGGGAGTCACCGCTTATATCGTTGATCCTTCTCCCCAAATCAACAACGAACTGCTTCGTATCTGTCCCCCAACTGCCCATAGTCAATAAGTGTAAATAAATAAATCTAAATGTGTGCTGGGACACATAGTAGAAGTGAAACTTCAACGGACAAGTAGAAAAACGAATAGCAACGGACAAGTGGAAAAACGAATCGCAACGGACAAGTGGGAAAACGAATGGCAACAGACAAGTATAAAAACGAATCGCAACAGACAAGTGGCAAAACGAATCGCAATAAAATCACTTGAAGTTTTACGGGCAGATTGTTAATGTACTTGTCCAATTTGACAACTTATCATTAAAAAAAAAATCAAAAAAAAATCCCTCCGCAACTGTCGCCTCTCACCACGCGATATATCGTCTTACTCCTCCACGCGGCCATAACGCTTTTTCGTGACACGTAACGCTTTTTCGTGACAGAAACAGTTAACAGTTTCACTTCAATAAATATGATAATTTCCCATCAGTAGAACTTGTTAAATTAACTTTCAGATGATACTTCGACAGCAGTGACGATATTATAAACTGGCATAGGCAGCGAAAGTACAACGACATTCATAAGCGTATTTATCCACGAGCGAAGCAATTTAATAACAATATGACTATAAAGTGTAAGTAAATAAATATGATAAGTTTCCATGAGTAGAATTTGTTTAATTAACTATCAGAGAATACTTACGACGTCATTGACGATATTAAAAATTTGCATAGGCAGCGTGAGTATGGCGAAATTATTAAGCGTATTTAACTACGAGTGAAGTAAGTCAATGAAAATATGACTATAAGTGTAAATAAATACATATGATAAGTTTCCATCAGTAGATTTTTTTAAATAAACTATCAGAGAAGTCTAACGACATCAGTGACGATTTAAGAAACCAGCATAGGCAGCGTAAGTACGGCGACATTCATAAGCGTTTTTAACCACGAGCGAAGCGATTTAATGACAATATGATTATAAGTGTAAATAAATACATATGATAAGTTTCAATCAGCAGATTTTTTTAAATAAACTATCAGAGAAATCTTACGACATCAGTGACGATTTAAGAAACTAGCATAGGCAGCGTAAGTACGGCGACATTCATAAGCGTTTTTAACCACGAGCGAAGCGATTTAATGACAATATGATTATAAGTGTAAATAAATAAATATGATAAGTTTCCATCAGTAGAATTTGTTCAATTAACTTTCAAATAATACTTAAGACGGCAGTGACGATATTAGAAACTAACATAGGCGACGTGAGTACGGTGACATTCATAATCGTATTTAACGACGAGCGAAGCGAGTTAATGACAATATGACTATAATTGTAAATAATAAATATGATAAGTTTCCAGTATAATTTTTTTAATTAACTATCAGAGAATACAAAAGACATCGTTGACGATATTGGAAACAAACATTGGCAGCGTGATAACGGCGACATACATAAGCGTGTTTAACCCCGAGTGAAGCGATTTAATGACAATATGATTATAAGTGTAAATAAATAAATATGATAAGTTTCCATCAGTAGAATTTGTTTAATTAACTTTCAAATAATACTTAAGACGGCAGTGACGATATTAGAAACTAACATAGGCGACATGAGTACGGTGACATTCATAATCGTATTTAACGACGAGCAAAGCGAGTTAATGACAATATGACTATAAGTGTAAATAATAAATATGATAAGTTTCCAGTAGATTTTTTTTAATTAACTATCAGAGAATACAAAAGACATCGTTGACGATATTGGAAACAAGCATAGGCAGAGTGAGTACGGCGACGTTCATAAACGTATTTATCCACGAGTGAAGCGAGTTAATGACAATATGACTATAAGTGTAAATAAATAAATAGGATAAGATTCCATCAGTAGAATTTATTTAATACTTACGACATCAGTGACGATATTGGAAACAAGCATAGGCAGCATGAGTACGGCGACGTTCATAAGCGTATTTCCAGTCGCTGTCAAGATTCCACTGTAGTTAGGGGCTACATCGATGTAATTCACCTGAAGAGGTTCACAGAAAATACTATTAAACTTTAATTAAGCATCCCATTAAAGATCATCTAAATCATATCAACCGAAGGACGTCAACTGCTGGACAACGGCCTCTCCAAAAGATTTTTATGACGACCGGTTCGTGCTGCCCGCATCTGCGGCTTCCCGAGATCATTACCAGGTCGTCGGTCTACCTATGCTACGCCTTTCGGTGTGTGGTTACCACTTGAAAACTTAAAATGTTACATGAGGAAAACTGTTCATTATGATGAGCAGAAGCCACAGTTATCGGCTCCTACATCAATTTCGTAACATACACCTGTATAGAAAGTTTAGTCATTAACTGGTGACTAAGCGAAAAATGCTTCTATTATGGTAGTATTTTAAAAACCTCCGTGGCGATGGCGTATTCGTTAAGTCGATTAGCTTCACATCAGGAGGTTTCGAGTTCGATTCTTGGCTGAATTTAACTTTATAAGACTCAGTTTAGTTGGTGGAAGGGCACTTTCTAAGCCCCCCCGGCTAGCTAGAACCATCTTAACTAAGTCTTGCCGCCCAACATCAATGCTAACAACATTGATATGTTCCGGCTTGAAGATATTAAGATAGCCAGTTGCCCGTTGCGTTGAGAAATATTGATAAGCACGCTTTCATCCTCGGCATCATCTTCACTTACCATCAGGTGAGATGATGCCAAGAAATTACCTATTGCGAATTTAAAAAAAATGTTTATCAATGTTTCGACTTATAATTTCATTTATATTTCCTCGACTGCATTATCACTTACCATCAGGTGAGTTGTAGTCAAACGCACTAAATTTTTTAGTAAAAAAAGAAGAAATAGAAGTAGGTACTTAGGTAGTGTTAGGATACTTAAAAAAACATACCATAAATCCACTGTGTATTCCTGCGTAACAAACAAGACCAAGCACAAGGCATGTTGCAGCTAATGTAGTCGAGTTTGTAAAGGATACTGCAGTTAAACATAATGCTATTCCAGTTGCAGCTGTAGAGGAAAAATTTGAATTAACATAAATGGAAAATGAGTGGTTATCTTCACACAAACCGCGCTTGTATGTGTGCGTTTCTCAGTAGGCACGCACGCACACTATAATCACAATATAGTAATAACGTTGTAGTAGTTTTAAATCCATCTTAAATCATTGGTTTATTGTGGTGGGCGTACGTGCCTACTGATGCGCACACATACAAAACACGCGATGTACCATGTATGAAGATAACCCACAAATTATTTCCTTTCACTATGGTCAAGTACTAATATACAGGATGTTAGGTTAAAAACCTGCATCCTTGAAACTGGTAATTCAGTATCAAATTAAGAGTCGAAAACCAATAAAAAGTATACCCTTAAAACATATATTTTTATAGGTATAAATATTCTAAATAATAATTCAGTAAGCGTGTTGGATGTGCCTATAGGCGAATGAACCCGTGAATGGTCAGCCACGGTCGTTGGCCGTTGACCCCGCTCGCCGCGCGAGCGCCGTCCCACCCTTACGCACCCCCGCTGTCGCCAAGAGTTCATCACGGGTCAGGAGTAACGAGTTCATTCGCCTTATATGTACGTCCAACACGCTAAGTTAATTAATATTTAGAATATTACTATTAAAAATTTTTTTTGAGGGTGTACTTTTTTATTGGTTATCGACTCTAAACATGATACTAAATTACCAGTTTCAAGGATGCAGGTGTTTAGCCTAACACCCTGTATATACTTTGCTATGGTACTAGGGTCCCGTTGGTACCTTCTGGGTACAGAACCCTAAAAAGGTTTGAAGATTTTTAACTCATAGTCTAAACCATGACGAGATGCTTATGAAGAAAAATCATTAGTATATATGATGAAGTCTGCTGCAAACAAAATTGTTTACAAAGCAAGCTAGAACAGCTTAACTAAGTGACACCTTGTGGATGAAACCTAGCAGAACTGCAAGATACTGGTGCTGTTAATTTAACAAACATGCCCTGTAAGGTACTTTACTCAAACACGGTACGAAATGTTCGCCTTACATACTTAAATAACTACACAAATTAATTAAAAATTAAAATCCCGACTGCATAAAACTTAACCCCTCCTTTTTAGTTAGTTAGATAAAACATAATATCCTATGTCACTTACGGGATCAATACGAATCTATAGACACCTAAATATATATATATATCGACACGCCCTACGTATAAGTAGATATCTGCAAAACGCAAATTTTACAAGAGAGCAGTTTAAAGTTTTTGAAAAATTGAAAGCGTTATAACTCTGTGGTTTTACAAACTGCAGTCTTGAAATTTTGTGTGTGTAGGTTTGGTGGTATGAAATTTATAATAATGTATTTTTATATGTTTTTTTGTATATAGTTTAAGAATAAATGCACTTACCTCTGGACATTTGCAATTAAATATTATGTAAGTGGTACTTACACATTTTTACTTGGGTAATTGTGTTATTTAATTAATGTAAGTGATAAATACAAGTTTTTTCAACGGAGAGCACTGTAACGTCTCCACGTAAGTGCCAGTTAAACACTAATATGATGAAGTATCTCTTGTTCGACAGCATGTAAATAAAAAATACACAGTTATACGTTGGAATACTCTTTCAATATTTAGTGTAAGGTTAAGATAAAGAATATTACGTTGGAGATATAATTAGACGGCTTCGCGCAAGTGTCAGGTGCATGCTTCTAATTTGGAAAGACTAACTTTATATTTAGTGTATGTAAAAGTTAAACACATTTAAGTTGGAGTGAATGGCTAATGATGTTACAATGTGTTAGATACACATTTTTGCGTTGGATGATCTAGATAGACTTATTATGTATTTAAAAAATGAACTTTTATGCTTCGGACTTTAAAAATATCAAAACCTATCCATTTGAAATAAAACATAAGTATATTTTTTAAATTTGTTTACTACTGAAAGTAACTGGAACAAGTAAATAACATTGTAATGAATTTAAATCTTACATAATGTTACTTTTCATGGAGTTAATTGTATCCTGTATACTGTAATTGTATACAGGATGTTACAACATGAGTAATGCAAAACAAAACAACTTTTACGAAATTTGTTAATACCTACGTATATTTGAATACGCACAACACAACACAACATTTTTGATCACATAGCTATCACAATACAATATTAAATCTAACAAACCAGTTGTTTTTGAAATTTTAATATTAAGTAAGTATACTTTTAAAATAAGAGCAAATATTTGAAAAACTTAAACATAATCAATTAATAAAGGAATGGCACAAATCAGAGATCAAATTGCTTATTACTAGTGAGACTAAGTAAGGCACTTAGATAAATCTTTATTGTATTTAAATACCTAAATTGTATCAACAACTTATTACCAAATATACTAGAAAGGTAACAATAAATGCTATAACTAAGTATTAAGAAGTTATTAACAAAATTAGCCTCATACAATAATCAGTCATTCATACGATAACTACGAAAACAAACACGTAAAAAAGCAATGAATTAAATTCGTACTTTGACTTGGTACATACGACACTACGAACACTTTTTAGTCAAAAAATTACCTAATGGATGAAAGTAAAGACATACTCATATTATATATTGATTCCAATCAATAAAAGTGGTAACAAAATTATAATGCCATTTTTATCAATAAAGTATCAAAAAGTACGAACGTTTAACTGAGATAGGAACTATCTATGAGAAAAGTAGGTAACTAAAATTCATAAAAAGGACTAAAAATATAAAATATGAAATCTTAAAAACAATTAATAGTTTGTAAATGCATAAAAAAATTATTCTTCCTCTGACATATTATTATTTTCTTCACCTGCTTTAAGATTATCATAAAACGCGTGATATTGTCGAGGGATGATCTTTTGCGAGCACAGATACTTTAAATCCTTTAATTTATCCTTAGATATAGGTAGCTGGGATTGATATGCCTGCTGCAGTCTTCTCGAATGCATGGGTGCAATTTTAGAGTTGGCCGTTTTGAACTTTCCTTGTCGTCGCGTTCTGGATTGATTAGATGTTGCAGGGTGAGATTTTTTTTCAACAATAATGCACTTCCATTCATGGCTACAGAAATCGGTCTTGAAATAAATTCTGTCGCTTTCATTTGGCAAAATTTGAAGCTGCCTCATTTGTGACCATAGTACAGCATTATTGTCAACATCGTAGCTCCAGTTGCAACCAGGAAGCAAAACCTTAAAATCAAGAAAATCTGATGTTACCATTTCTTTGACAATATACGGATGCCCGTTCTGTTTGCACCACCTTATCATTGCATACCACTGATCGGAAGTGTAAATTGTTTTGGGTTTTGCCGATCTTTCAATGAGAGCATGCACACTGTCTCCTTCATTCTGAGTGTGACCCTTCTCTAAATATGTGTGATTTATTTCCACATTGTAATCTTTAGCAGCACGCAAATAAGCTGCAAAGACAATGCGGTTTCTGTTTTGGCCAGAACAGTTATCCGACAAAAAATAGAAGGTTCTTATACCTTTTTGAGCGTATGTAGATATAAAGTCATAAAGACAACTGGATACTTCATTTGATCCTCTTTTTGCTACGCTTTCATCCCAGCAGTAGCAGGTTCCGATTGTATTACCAAGATCATACACAGTGAAGTTGAAGATGGATAATTTTCTTTTATAATATAGAACACTTGTTTCGGCGTGTGGAAGAGAGTGGACTTTTTGAAAATCATAAACTGCAGCCATTGTGTCCTGTTTTTTTGTCGCAATTTCTTTTTGTTTGTCTCTTAACTCTCGAGCAATAGTTTTGTTAAGAATATGTCCAGTGTATTTTTTATGTTCCTCTAAAGTAACTGGTCGCTCAGTGTTTTTGTAGATATGACAAATGTCACACTGGTCCTTCTTAGGTGTGTAAAATCCTAAATTGAATCTTTCATTTACTATATCCCTATACTGTCTTAGGGTTTGTACCTTGACCCGCTTTTCAGGATCATACCATTCTTGGTAAAGAAGAAACATTCGAGCAACTGAGAGTGACCCATCTAAATACAGCTTAGCGGATCGATCACGGACATAGTGTGACTCAATTGGTGCAAAACTGTTCACGTGGTCGCAAACGCTTGATTTCATTTCTTCAGTGATCTTTATTTTATTAATAACAAGTGATCCACGTTTATCTTTGGCTACAGTACCATCAGGTGAGAGTTTATTTAAAGCAGATTGTACCAGACCTTGTTTGATACCGAGTGTGTTCAAGAACATTTTTTTGCACACCTTTGTTGTCGTACGATGGCAGGTTGGTAAGCTATATAATATAGTATACTGTCTTCTACTATCATTTTCATTAGTTCTACGTCTCTTTGTGATTCTTGTACATAATCTGTTTATGTAATCCCATTGCCTGATTAGTTCACCCATTGCCCAAAAACTTGAAAAAGTCTTTTCTCTCGTCCCGTGATCAATTTTTTCAAAGCATTTTAATCTGCACTGACTCTCACAGGTTGGACCCATTTTTCTTTCTTCTCTCAACTGTCCTTTCCTATCCAAGTAAGCTTTTCCCGAGTTTCTTTTAACTTTTCGCTGTACGTCCTTCCATTCACTTTCTTTCTTCAAACGTTTTTTCCCTGGGTTAGTTTTAAGAGTACTCTTCCTTTTTCTTGCAGTTACACTTTTTGGTGAGGACGCCCGTGATGTATTGTTGCTGTTGCCAGATTGGGAACTTAGATATAAAGAAGATTGCGTAGCTGGTGAATTTTGGACTGCCGAAAATGGAGTTCTAGGTGCTGGGGAATTCTGAAAATCTGAAGAGGGAGATGCAGGTTGTGATTCAGGAACAAACAAAAACGGAGTTCTAGGAGTCTGTAAATTTTCTAGTGTACCTTCAAGTTGTAAAATTTGTTCTGTTATGAGCGGAGAAAAGCTTGGTGAATCAAATTGCTCTACGAAATAATCACTCTGAACTTTTTCTACAGGAAGCAAAGGAGATTCGGGAAAGGCAGTTTCATTTAAAGTAGGGTTTTTCAAGTTTGATATAGCATTAGAAGATTTAGGAAAGTAATCGTTTAAGGTAATATCTAGTATTGGAATATCCATGGATATATTATTACTAGAATCATTATTATTTGCATTTTCTAATTCTTCATTTTGCAACGAGGAAGTTGTTGGAAATATAGGATCAATTTTATCAATAGGTTTACTACTGTTATACTCTTGTAGTCTTTCAGGTTCTGAGGATATTTGTTTTTCCACTAATATTGACTGATCACTTTGTTTATCATCTGCCATGACTTTTTCAGGTGACATATTATTTTGCAATCTTTTACGATTCGTATCAGCTTGATTAGGTAGCTGGTTTGTTGCTTCAACACGTAATGGATCCGATGTTTCTAATTATTCATTTTGCAACGAGGAAGTTGTTGGAAATATGGGATCAATTTTATCAATAGGTTTACTACTGTTATACTCTTGTAGTCTTTCAGGTTCTGAGGATATTTGTTTTTCCACTAATATTGACTGATCACTTTGTTTATCATCTGCCATGACTTTTTCAGGTGACATATTATTTTGCAATCTTTTACGATTCGTATCAGCTTGATTAGGTAGCTGGTTTGTTGCTTCAACACGTAATGGATCCGATGTTTCTAATTCTTCATTTTGCAACGAGGAAGTTGTTGGAAATATAGGATCAATTTTATCAATAGGTTTACTATTGTTATACTCTTGTAGTCTTTCAGGTTCTGAGGATATTTGTTTTTCCACTAATATTGACTGATCACTTTGTTTATCATCTGCCATGACTTTTTTAGGTGACATATTATTTTGCAAACTTTTACGATTCGTATCAGCTTGATTAGGTAGCTGGTTTGTTGCTTCAATACGTAATGAATCCGATGTTTCTAATTCTTCATTTTGCAACGAGGAAGTTGTTGGAAATATAGGATCAATTTTATCAATAGGTTTACTACTGTTACACTCTTGTAGTCTTTCAGGTTTTGAGGATATTTGTTTTTCCACTAATACTGACTGATCACTTTGTTTATCATCTGCTATGAGTTTTGCAGGTGACAGATTATTTTGCAAACTTTTATGGTTTGTATCAGCTTGATTAGGTAGCTGGTTTGTTGCCTCTATACATAGTTGATCCGATGTGCTTTTAGAAGATTCTTGTATAATAATTAAGTTTTTTTCAATACCTATATTATCACCGAAACAACTGTTTGAATGTTTGACCATATTTTCTTTTAAAGAAAGGGATGCATTATTATCGTTAGCCTCTTTAAATTTTCCGTCATGTTTTTCAATAGCGCATTTTGACTGTGATTGCACGTCTGGTAAAATTTCAAAGTCCAATGTTGACTTTTGCTTCTCTTTTAGGTTATTTTCTGTATCATCCTTGTCTATTTCATAAAGCAGCAAAAGCTCCTCTTCAGTCAAATCACGTCGCAATGGTGACTCAGCTGTAATATACAAAAAATATGGTTAGTAAAAACCCAAGTAAACATTGAACGATGTTCGGTGGTATACATTTAACTATGATTTAAGTAAATAATGTTGTCATTATTTAAATTACGCATAGTTTTCGCAGGTTTTAATTTTTAGGCAACAACAAACAATATATTGTACTAAAGTACCAATAGCCAGCCATTGGTAATGTGTGGCAATGTTATGTAATTAGCTTAGCATTATCAATATAACAAAATACCTACACTAGCAAGAGGTTAGGTAGTACATAGAGGCAATTACATGACTATCTATTAATGCTTTGGTTAGTGGAAGTAGTTAATTGCTTGTTGACACCATAAGTGCTAGTAGAATGGAATATATTTATTGCACACAGTAACAGAAAATAAATTTCAAGGAATAAAGATTGCTTTATAAAGTTTAGTTATAGAAAATTTAAATATAGTTTGTTAAAAGTGATAACTTAATGAAATGCACAACACGCCTCTAATATTAACAATTTTGAACATCCTGCAGTAAGTTTTAATATCCTTCACCACAGAGTTAAATTGAAATCATTCGGAAAATTTTGAGGGTAGGTTCAAAACATATACATTTGAACAAAGTTTGCTAAGGAACAGGCTCAAAAAAAATTAATCCTTCCAAAGTTTAAAAGTTAAGTTAGTTAAGTTAGTCAAGTCAACAGTTAATAGGGTACTTACGCTGAATAATACCATACGATAAATAATAATTGATTGTACATGTGGAAGTCAAACATTTTTACGTTTGATAATCTCATGTTTCTTATGAAAAGTTGTTCTGTATAGGTACCTAACACAATCCTAAAATTATTCGAATTATTTAAATTTTACATAATAGATCATCTTTTTCTAATGATTTTGATTGTTTTTAACTTCCAGTTTTGTTGATTTATTTATGTATATGTATATTGTATTTATGTATTTTTACATAAATCTTATACGAAAAGCAAAAAAAGAAATTACGTAATTATGTAAGTAAAATAATACATCAAAACTACCCGACGTACAACTATGTAAGTGGAGATTTACACAGTTTTGCTTCGGAGTTGTAAAATTAGGAATTCCTTTACATCATAACGAAATTTAAAAGTAATGCGCACTCTAAACAACTTTTAGTTCTAATATTTAAATAGCATGTTAACCTATTATTACGGCAAAAAAATTAAATTAGCATTATAATATGTAAAATACAAACATACCTTTTAAAATGGGCGGCTGTTTTTTCTTAATATTTTTCTTTGATCCTGCTCTTGATGCTTTTGTTTTTAAGTTTTTTATAAATCCTTTACGTTTACTTGACATTTTTTACTACTGCTACACTTTCGTTATCACTTCCACTGCAAATGACCGCTTCCGTAGCTTTCCGCCGGACAACTGGCCAAAAGGCACATACACAGCGTATACGCAGCGCGCGGGGGAGGGGGAGTCGTGTATAGGTGTGTAAGTGGGAAATAAATAGATATACGCGGTGCGTTTTGTCGTTTTAATCAGTTGACTAGTTATACGATTTTCAAAATACTACCTTCGGATAAGTTTTTTTATTTTTTTTCAATTTGGTCTTATAGATTCCGGTACGCTGAAGTTAAATTTGCTAAAGACGTATAACTGTGTATCTACCGCTTATTCACTTATACGTAGGGTGTGTCGATATATATATATATATATATATATATATATATATATATATACACTCGCATGACATTTGCCTTTTTCTGGCGCAGTCGGGGAAAATCACGTTCCTTGATATACCCTTTATTACCCGACTGTTTATCACTTTTTTATTATTTGTTGGTAAATCCTCGGTAATAACAAATATTCTGAGAAAATTTCAGATAAAACATTCTAAAAGTCGGACAAACAGACGGACAGCGTAGGCTTGGTAATAGGGTCCCGTTACCTGGTATGGAACTCTAAAAATCTATGAAATGAACAGTAAAACTTTTTAAAACAACACCTATGGACGGAGAAGATATAACACCAAGAGGCTATAGAACTATCTCTTTATGTAAGTAGGAATTCCACTTTCTCATTGTATTATTTACATCAGCATTACGATAATGATAATCATGATTAACCTTTTTTGAAATCCCTGTGTTGAGCCTTTTAATATGATACCCATATTGTGGAATTCGTAAAAAAATAATTTTTTTCACTAAATCCAATGGCGTTGCACAGCCGCCATGTTTTTTTTAACGTCACCTATTTAAGAACACTTGGGCTGCTAAGACAAACCTAACGATATCTATATTAAGCAAATCCTTTTAGCGGTTCTGGGGATATGAGGTAATAAAGAATATTACATACAAGATACGCGCGAAAAACAATACTCTATCGATTCGGTCACTTGCGGCCACTTCCTCTAATGGCCACTATCCAAATTCCTAGTTCGCCCACATCCTTGAACGACCACTTCTTTTTTGTACATTTCCTTGAACGACCACTTCTTTTGTTGTACATTTTTTTTAAGATAAAACTTAGTAAAAAAACTGTAAATGAGCGAGCGAAGCGAGCGATATTAGGTTCGGTCAGGTTTGATTGATTATACAGTCAAAGAGCTCTCCCCCCATGGGTAGCAGAAAAAGGCGAGTTAAAAAGGTGACGAGTTAGGAAAGTGACAATTTAGAAAAAAGACAAGTTTATTTTCTAGTGTTATGGTCGTTCGAGCGATATGGACGTTCAGGGAATGTGGGCATGCCAGGTATGTGGCCGTGCGAGGAAAGTGGCCCTAAGTGACCGAATCCCCTATATAAAAAGGCCATACGTGATACGAGACGTGATCCTGAAGATCGTAAAAAAAATCAACGACCTGGGAAGTAGTTGTGTACTTTCATTACTAAAGAGTATATATTTTTTTAATTGTAGCAACCTTGTAATATACTGAATGGCAAAGAACACAAACCTCATACAGCCAAGTGACAGAACTTATAAATAAAAGGTCCTTGGCAGGCCAAAACCTCGGAAGGTTCGCTGGCTGCTTTTTGGTGACCAACAGGACCCTATAACTAAGCCTCCGCTGTCTGTCTGTCTGTCTGTCCGTCTCTCAGCGGGCTGTAATTCACTAACCGTAATAGGTAGACAGTTGAAATTTTCACAGAATATTTAATTATGTTGCCGCTGTGACAACAAATACCAAAAATAAGAAAAAAAAAATTAAAAACGAGGATGTGAGGGTGAAGGTTTTTGTATACAAAAAACCTGTTTTTTTATAGGTCTTTATCGTTAAAAACGGTAAAATATACATAAGCGTAATAAATACATACATTTAACCGCCTCCGTGGCGTAATGGTTCGTCCATTTGCTTCACACCAGGAGGTCGCGGGTTCGATTCTCGGTGGGGTCAACTTGTAAGACTCGGTTTGGTTGGTGTTAGGGCAATTTCTAAGCCCGCCTAGCTGTCTTTGGAGTAAAGCGATATTAATTTTACTAATCTAGCAATCGCTTACTTCCCGGCGTTTGCAGAAATATACTATTAACTGCAGCCCCCACTTATAAAGATAAGATAAGATAATGATGTACGTAATGGAAATGATGCAAATATTACCTGTGCTGTTGGAAATAATTCTAGCTGTCTTCAAACTAATAATGTTTCTGTTCGTGCAAAAATCTGACACATAGCCAAATACGAGCGAAGACAAAAAGTTCCCGATGTATGGCAATGATGACAGTAAACCACTCTGAAAAAAAAAAACATATAAGGACTTTTTTAATGATGACATACTACCTACTTTATAAAAACTTACAAGGAAGAACTTTTTAATTAAGTAAAAAATTAAAAAAAAGGGACACAATTATTGGGTGTTTAAAGTTCTATGAGATAACTAATTTAATAAATTGTACAGACACGTTATGCATACTTTCTCGCGAAGCTTTCACTATCGGTCGTAGTTGGGCATACACAAATCAACATTTACTTAGCAAAGAATCATCATCATCATATCAGCCGACAAACGTCCACTGCTGGACAAAGGCCTCCCCCAAGGATTTCCACGACGACCGGTCCCGCGCCGCCCGCATCCATCGGCTTCCCGCGATCTTCACCAGGTCGTCGGTGCACCGCATGGGAGGCCTGCCTACGCTACGTTTTCTGGTGCGCGGTCGCCACTCGAGAACTTTACTGCCCCATCGGCCATCTGTTCTACGAGCTATGTGCCCTGCCCACTGCCACTTAATTTTAGTGATTCTGTGAGCTATGTCGGTTACTTTGGTTCTCCTGCGGATCTCCTCGTTTCTGATTCGATTACGCAGAGAAACTCCGAGCATAGCACCATTAAGGGATAGGGATCTATCTATTTTTCCTGTAGCAAAGAATACAGTTAGTTATATCAGACTTGATGAAAAATTAACAAATTATTTCAGTTTTTGTAGAGGGAACCTTACTCAGATATTTTCTGGAATAATTGAGTATCCAGTGCAGTAGGCCTTATTAAATCCTAGTTATTCGCAAAGTTTTATTAAAATCATTTGAGCCATTTTTAGGAAAAAAGTAACTAAAAATCGGGATTTGTATAGGAGGTAGCTTATTTCGACTTTTTTTGATATAACGGACATAGGCCATATGTACTCGTTGCTGTTATAGTAGCTAACCGAGTTTTATCAAAACCATTAGAGCCATTTCTGAGTAAAAAAATAATAAGTGATTTTTACTATGGTGGCAACCCAAAAAACCAAGATAGGAGAAAATTTGACAAAAAACCGGCCAAGTGCGACTCGGGGTCATACAAATAGGGTTCCGAAGCAAAATTTTCCTACCAACAGAACATGACCTCTCACTACATACTATGCTCTTGATAAATAGGGATCTAGAAGTAGCTACTTACTCTGTACTTTGAAATTTAATTTTTCCTGTAGGAACGGAAGGACTTTAGACTTTCTCATAAATTTTCTTGTAATCTATGCATTCAACCACATAGAGTAATGTTATTTTTTTAAGATTTTTGACCCAGTTGGAACGGTCAATTTTCAACAATTTTCTTAAATAACTCCAAAACTATTTATTTGAAAATCATATAAAAATATATTTAAAGTTCTTACTACAAGCCTTTTCATTTGATATGTTACACAAATATACAGGGTGTAACCAAATTGGTGTAGAACCCGTAAACTGGAGGTTCAACTCATCATACTGAACCACTTTCTCCAAGGAACCCATAGTCAATTCTCAAATAATTTTTGGACCCTCCATACTAAAATGCACAAAATTAGTCGAATTTTTTTTTATTCTTCATACGAATTGATCAGCTGTTGTATGAAGAAAAAAAAATTGCGATTCCAGCAAATTCGTAAAACAAAAGTTGTTCAAATTGATGAGTAGAAGCCCCAGTTAACGGGACCTATACCAATTTTGTTACACCCTGTATATTTTGAAAAAGTTTTTTTAAATTTTCTAACTAACCTACCTTCTTTTCTAATTTTCTTTCTTTTCTTTTCTTTTTTCTAAAGTGGCCCCTATGTTTAGAATTTTTTATTTACGTTACAGTAGTTGTTGTACAGTAGAAGTTGGATCAGTAGTTTTTGAGAAAATTGGCTGATACAGACGGACGGTCAGACAAACACACGAGTGATTCTATAATGATAAGTTTTTACCTTTTGAGGTACGGAACCCTAAAACATTTTTTTTATTCACAATTGGTAAGCCCTTGGCATCATCTCACCTGAAGACATTAAAATAATATTGCCCTATTTCACTAAAATCCGTCCAGTAGTTTGGGAACTAGAGTACCGAACGAACGTACACACACAACCACACACATTTTTTATTGTTTATTAGTATAAGACAATCGATCCCCATCAAAATCTCAACTTCTATTTTACATTTTTTGTTTTTTAGACTCTATTATGTAGTGTAAGACAATCAATTCCTATCAAAATCTCAACTTCCATTTTAATTTTTTTTTTAGACTATTAGTGTAAGACAATCGATCGCCGTTAAAATCTCAACTTCCATTTTTTAACTCCATCGTCACTCGAAAGTAAAAAGCAGTTTAACCACTGTTAGATACTAACCAAAAAATTAAGTTTAAAGTCAAGCTTAAGTTTATAATTTAAATCAGCCGAAAAAAGTTCACTGCTGGACAGGAACCTCCCCAAAGGATCTCGATAACATCCGGTCCTTCAACAGGTCTTCGGGCCACCGAGTGGTAGGCTTGTCTACGTTAGGTGCGTCTTCCGGTGCGTGGTTGCCGCTTGAGAACTTTACTCATTGATTACATTAGGTATATCAAATACTAGCTTTTGCCAGTAGCTTCGCTCGCGTGAATATAATTTCTGTGACCGCCCTCGAGGGTGCGCACTGCGTGGTTAAAAGTAGCCTATATAAGCGATTCCCAAAGTGGGTTCCGCGGAACCTAGGGGTTCCGTAGAAATGGCACCAGGGTTCCGCAACATAATAGTGAACTATAAAGTAATTATTGATAAAACAGTGAAATAAGTTCATTTTTCACATTGAAAGTTAAATTAAAAAATTAAGTGTTGCACTTTTAAAATATTTCCAATAAAAGTTTTAGTTTTTAATAATTAAATTTATTAAATTATGTTGTCTTTAATTTGTAATAATTTGATATGGGATTTCATAGAATGAAAGGCATTAGGTTTGGTGGGGGTTCCGTTAATTAAAAAGTTTAGGAAACCCCTGGCTAGTAACCCAGGTCGTAATCTGTCTTTCTACCAAATTTCATCCAGATCCTTTTATCTGTTGTGGCGTGAAAGACTAACAAACATACATACATACAAATTTTGGCGTTTATAATATTTGTAAGAACTATCTTATACCTTTCGCACGTCCACTCCATAAGTATAATGCAGAAATGAAGGAACTTGCGTAAATATGAAAACAAAAGCTGTGGCGCTGCCAACATGGGTGCAAAATAAAACCCAAATTTCTTTTGATTTTACGATTTTACTCCAAGGAGTGCGGGATTTCTGAAATATGAAGAATTAAATGTTAGTACAATAAAGGTTGAAACAAAAATTTTAGTTTTGGTCCCAAATTGAAAAAAAGTACCTATCTTATACCTGAATTGAGTTTGAGTTCTTCGAACCAGCCAATATAAATCTCTTTTCTTCTTCGCTGATATTTTTATGATTGTGTGGTGTTGCTGATACAAAGACAGTCAATATAACAAATGCTAACAGACTGAGGACGCCTGTCACCCAGAAGGTGGACGGCCAGCCCCACGAGCTTGCAGCCAGGACACCTCCAACTTGGAAAGCGATCACTGTTCCCACACCAGTGGCTGTAGATAAATTGTGCTCGATGTAATAAAAACTCGCAAAATCAAAGTTTGACTCGCGCACCGAAGGATCCAGAGCTCTGGAAAAAGAACCTTAAAAACATCAAAGAAGTCAACAATTATACAGGCTTTTAGGTTAAACACCTGCATCTTTGAAACTGGTAATGCATAGAGTCATGGGTCATGTATATAGTCGAAAACCAATAAAAAATTGTACCCTTAAAAAAAATATATTTTTTTATAGTAATACTCTATACGGTAATTCATTATGCATGTAGACAGTGCCTAGGCGAATAAACCCTTGACTCGTACGTGACCCGCCATGAACTTTCTTGGCGCTGGCGCCTACGACCGCCGCTGACCTGCCGCCAAACAGACAGGACTTACAAGTTGACCCCACCGGGAATCGAACCCGCGACGTTTTGGTGTGAAGCGAACTGACTTTTTTTTCTCAATTGGTAAGCCCTTGGCATCATCTCACCTGATGGTAAGTGAGGATCCATTACACCACGGAGGCGGTTAAACCATGCTAGCCCACAAACCTCCTTGTTTTGTTACGGCTGGCAGGGGTCGTTGACCTGGAGACTTGGGTGAATAGACTGCATATTGTGTATTTGATTTTTTAGCAGTTGACAACTAAAAATGCTAAAAAAACCTACAAATAGTGTCTGTATTTTTTTAAACATTACTTTCGAATTATAAGTTAGGTACCAAGCCACAGTTTCAAGGTTGAAGGTGTTTAACCTAACACCTTAACCGCCTCCGTGGTGTAATTGTTAGCCCATTCGCTTCAAACCAGGAGGTCGCGGGTTTGATTCCCGGCGGAGTCAACTTAACAAGACTCCGTTTGGTTGGTGGTAAGGCATTTTCATTGCCCGCCTGGTTAGCTACCACCATCTTATCTAAGTCTTGCTGCCAAACATCAGTGTTAACAGCTTTGATGTGTTCCGGCTTGAAGATAAGAGAGCCAGATCCCCATTGTGTTGGGGAATCTTGGTAAACCCGCATCCATCTTCGGCATCATCGTCACTTATGGTAAATGGTGAGATAATGGCAAGGATTAAAAATGTGAAAAAAAATACCTACCTATTTCGACCAATTTAATTTTTTGTATCAGCTATGGACCGGCCCTATTCATGATTAATCTCTTAAAAATGAGTCCATAATTTAATCATTAAAGCATGCGAATTTTACATTTGTTATTTTAGAAAATATATAAATAAACCAGCGAATGTAATAAGAACATGAAAACAATATGACAGGAAAAGTTATAAAGTTAGTTAAACATAATAATCATTCATCATGAATGTCATTGACACCTTTGACAAGAGTAGGCCAGTTCACACGGACAGCACTCGGTCACGAGTATAACGCGAGAGTCAGCCATCGCTTCTATCAACCATATTAGAGGGAAAGGAACGTTGTTACTGTATCAATGATGTGCGTGATAAAAATCATCATTAAATTCATTATACTCACACACAGTAAATATTCACTATAGAGGTAGAAATTCTTTTTTTTAATTCACAATTGGTAAGCCCTTGGCATCATCTCACCTTTAATAACCTATAAACGTCCACAATACTCCTACAGGTCTCCTACCAAACTCGGGAATGTTAGGCCATACTTCACGCACTAGGGCCACACTATCCGCGGTTACAATAGCCTATATTTTATTATATTTTCAACAAATTAGGTATCCATAATATAACTCAAATAATTTAACCCATCTACAAAAAGTAGTGTAGTGTAGTGGTAGTGTAGTGGTAGTGAAGTGGTAGTGTAGTGGTAGTGTAGTGGTAGTGATAGTGGTGTTGGTGGTAGTGGTGGTGGTGGTGGTAGTGGTGGTGGTGGTAGTGGTAGTGATAGTGGTATTGGTGGTGGTGATGGTGATGGTGGTGGTGATGGTGGTGGTGGTGGTCGTGGTGGTGGTGGTGGTGGTGGTGGTGGTGGTGGTGGTGGTGGTAGTGTAGTGGTAGTGGTAGTTGTGATGGTAGTGATAGTGTACTGGTAGTGTAATGGTAGTGTAGTGGTAGTGGTAGTGTAGTGGTAGTGTAGCGATAGTGTAGCGATAGCGGTAGTGTAGTGTAGAGATAGCGGTAGTGTAGTGTAGTATGAGGCGGTACGAAGTTCGCCGGGATAGCTAGTTGCGATAATAAATAACGGCATACCGCCGCGAATCAGTAGGTACGTTTACCTCAATTCTAGTGATGAAAATATTTGTTTGGTACCTGTGAAAACGTAGGTGGTAAGTCTGCAACGCTCGCTGACTGGGCTCCAGCTAGCCATGAGCGCCGTGGTGCTAGGGTACACTCCAGCTTGACACAGTCCTTGCGCAATGCGTGAGGCGCACACTGCCTTCCAACCGCCCTATGACATCATCATTACTGTTAAACGCATAATCATAATGATTTTTTAATTTGTTTACTGACTTTTGATTTTCATTATTAAAATTTTCATCACATCACATCAGCTCATATAATGCACTGAATTAGGGCGACCGGTTTTCTCACGATGTTTTCCTTTACCGTAAGAGTGTCGGATAAACGTAACATATGAGATCTAAATTCGAAAACACATTGGTACGTGGCAGGACTCGAACCACAACCTCCCGAATAGGAGGTAGTGGCCCTTGCCGTTGCGGCACCGACGCTTAATTTTACGTATCTGTAATCCCTTATTGGATGCTGTTTTCTAAAGATAATTAAGTGTGATTTGTCACTCAATCAAAAATTATTGATTTTTTATTTAATTGCATAAAAAAGCGTTCAATTGGGCCTGCTTGGTAGTCCCGCATTCATATTTTTTTTATCTACAACAGGTAATCCTTGGTATTGTTTCTCATCTTCAAATTTTCTTTACCTTGTTGATATAATTGATGACAAGGTCTTACACACTGTGGATCAACATATCAGCCGAACGACGTCCCCCAAGGATTTCCACGACGACCGTTTCTGCGCTGTGGATAAAAAAAGATAATACGTAAGATAAGCTTACCCAAACAGCTAACCATGGCGTCATTATAGATGTCACTGCTGAGATGGAAAGCGCTATCTGCAGTGGCAGCTTGCCACCCCAGCGCTGGCAGACCAGCCCCATCGGAAACATCATCAGAAAATAACCCAGGAAGAACGAGCTTAGCACCATGTCTTGAATTGGTTTAGGCCATTTGTATTTCTGTAGAAGAAAAGTATGCTTTTGCATATGAAATAAGAGCACGTACATGGAAATAATAATATTACCTCTTAAAGACATATCATCATCATATCAGCCGAAAGATGTCCACTGTTGGACAAACACCTCCCTCAGGGATTTCCACAACGAACGGTCCTGCGCTGCCCACATGTAACTTTTTGCGACATTCATCAGATATTAGATCCACCGAGTGGCCTGTCTACGCCACGTCATCAGGACATAAAGACTGATATTATTTTAAAATAATGACTTACACAATCTCCACAATATCAGCTACTGGTGAGTCTTATATCAAACAATTTTTTTTACACTTTTTGAAGTGTTTTTCGAGTGTATGTGTGTATTTATGTATCTTTAGTTGAGCTGAACGGCTTGATGGGTTTTGGAGTTCGAGGTGTCGTCAGATTTGTTTTGATCTAGGATACTTGACATAGGATACAATATTACCCGACTGCCCAAAAACGATAAGTATTTTTTTTAAATTTCGAGGATTTAATTTATTATAAATTTGATAAATTATATAATACCTTTATGTTTGATCATTTACTTTTTTATTGATTCGTTAAAAAGTATTCAATATGAGTCTGTTTATGTAAAATAAAGCACACTCATGTATGACAAAGTCATCCTTTTTTGTTCATTTTCGATCTGTATTATATTATTTTTAATATTACGTTTACTAATTTTTGACTTTTTATTTGCGGTCACTATCCTTTTATCTGTCTATCTTTTTTCATTTTCTATTTTCGCTTCATTACCTTTTTTTTTGCCCTCCCAATACCTAATTTCCTCGTGCTGGATTCGACGCATTCCAACGCGTCGAGGCCGCTTCTGTTATACTTTATTGCCTTACAAGTAATAGAAACAAAAGAACATCATCACTCACCCTGTGAACCTTCCAGGAAGTATCAGTTTCTTCCCAATTACAATTTTTTGTAATATTCTCTTCCGCATTATGAATTATAGCTTCATTTGCATTATATACTTCATTTCTATCTGTAACATTACTGTAGTTGGTAAGATTTTTAAACGTTGTACTGTGATTTTCTCTTTTGTTATTTAGAAATACTGAATCGTCTACCATAGCTACAACAGTGATTCCCAAATGACCTCTCACAATAAAAATGATACAAAGGCATACAAATATGATTAGACTTTGAAAGTGCCGTACTCCAAATCCATGTGGTATTAGTTCTTTCTCTGAAAAACAGTTTAAAAATTTAAATAGTAACATTCAGGATTAAATTAAATTAATTAATTAGTGATAAAACAAATAAGGTGCTAAAAGTGATAAAGATCTTTAAAAAATAAATTAAAAACCAAAGGTAAAATAACAAAAAAGACAATTCATTCCTTAGTAAAAAGACACAATAAAGGTGGTAAAAAATATTTTGCCCATGTAAAAAACCAATAAAAACCTGCCAAGTGCGAGTCAGACCAGCGCAAAGTAGAGTCCCAAAGTCTTATCAAAAAACAAAATATGTTTATTTTAAAAACAAGATTACGGTTATAGAACTAAAATTTGAACTTTTAACAAATCCAACTGCACATCTTAAGTAGGTTGACTATTACTCTTAACTAAGAAAGCCTACTCGGCCCTGATAGCTTTCCTTTTATATTGATTATATGTCCTACTATTTATTTATTTTTTCACAAGTCCTGAAACAGCGGATTAGCTTCTAGGGGGCGGCCGAAGGAGGGGGGGGGGCGAAACTGATCCCTGAATCTAAAAATGTTCTCACGGTTTTATTGTACCACTTTGTTGGCGTGATTAATATGTATACCCTTGCCAAATTACATCTTTCTAGATATAACAGTCTCTGAGCGAAGCCGCAGACAGACGGACAAACAGACAGACATTATAAGGATTCCTTATTGACTTCGGAACCCTAAAAAAACATGTTTGTTCCACAAATAAATTAAATACAGTAGTAGAATGTTTGCAGGTGCTCGGTCGCCACTCGAAAACTTTACTGCCCCAACGGCCATCTGTTCTACGAGCTATGTGCCCCGCCCACTGCCACTTAAGTTTAGCAATTCTGGGAGCTATGTCGGTTACTTTGGTTCTCCTACGGATCTCCTCATTTCTGATTCGATCACGCAGAGAAACTCCGAGCATAGCACGCTCCATTGCCCTTTTGGTGACCTTGAGCCTTCTTGAAAACGTAGCGTAGGCAAGCCTTCCACTCGGTGGACCGATGACCTGGAGAAGGTCGCGAGAAGCCGCTGGATGCGGGTAGCACAGAACCGGTCGTCGTGGAAATCCTTGGAGGAGGCCTATGTCCAGCAGTGGACGTCCTTCGGCTGATATGATGATGATGATGATGAGAATGTGAGTACTAAGTGTAATGATGTAACAAAAATAAAATTGTCTACTGACCAGTCTCCTTTCCAGTATCATTAATTGGTACTTTCTCGTACTGATATTCTATTCCTTTTTCTTGACTCGAACACATTTTAAAATACTTGCTGTTGGAGACCAGTTAACTAGCACTAAAACTCTTGTAACTAGTTTACAACATTGATTTAAATCAACTTGTCTCCTAATTACAAAATTTGAATCAATATTTACCAAAGAACAAAGACTATAATTGGGACACTGCAGACGATTCTCGAGTATTTTTTTTTACTGATTCTACGTATCTAACAGAGTATGAGATAACATCACATCTACAATGAATAGCGGGTTTTGTGTGAAATTTGATAAGAACAGCCTATCTATTGGTTTTGTGGTCTTTGTGTCGTTATCAGAGCAAACTTGTTTATCAGGAATAACAATGCTGAGCAGCTAATGCTCATTTTGATTGTCGTATTATCTACTTCATGCTACTATTTCAACCAGTGTCTAACAATGTCTATGTTAACGATGTCAATATCATAAAGTTGACGATTTCATGAAATGGTTGACAATTTCATGAAATGGTTGACAATTTCATGAAATGGTTGACAATTTCTTGGAATGGTTGAAAAAATCATGAAATGGTTGACAATTTCGTGAAACGGTTGTAAATTAGAAATCAATTCAATTTTTTTCAATTCAATATATTTATTCAAAATAGGTGCAAATTACACTCTTTCTGATAGTCATAAAATAATAATAACAATGTCATTTGTGAAGAATCAAAAATAAACAACAATTAGTTAATAACGTCAAAATTATAACCTTGATATCCTTTATCCTTGACATGGTGTTGCTGAGCCCATCGGTCAGTGCACTCAGAAAACTTTTAAATATCTGTGAAGCATATGCACAGTCCCATGGATTTTAATATAATGTAAAAAAGAGCGGCGTGTTGGTATTTCGGGCGGGACGTAGGAGTCCTTCTTGTGTTACGCCAGTGACACTAAGTGGGCTCGTAAACTTTACTAAATATCAAGTTTGTTTACACTGTGGTATTTTTTGGTTGATATAAGGTATAAAACTGACCATGTTGTTTCAACTTCAACATTTTGGCCAGATCATGAAATGCACGACCATTTCATAAAAGGCCGAGAATATTATGCTAAACGAACCCAACCTCAAAATGCAACCTAACTTCGAAATTTTCATTTTCAAATTACATTCTGCCACCCAGGGCACAAATGATGACAATAGTACTGATGACGTACCCACGAGAAAAGGGCTCGCTCCGCGAGGCTCTTCGACAGTATCATCATTAAACCTAGGGAGCCTAGTATTGCTCGCTTCGCTCGCTCAACTCAGATTTTTATGGTACTTTCAAGATCTTGCCAAACGTAGATTGACATATCATAAAACTCTGATTTATTCATTGATCTTGCCAGGCTATAACGTAATGTGAGCAGCAGATATTAACGGTCAATTTTATGATATCGGCACGACATCGACACTAATTTTGACGTTGTTTATTATTCAAATTATTTTTACGAAATAAAATTAAAATATAGTGGCTATTTCCAAATAATAATTAAGATAAAAATAATCTAAGAAACGAAGTCTGGATTTACAGGACATGACTTTTAAGTTGGACGAAAATACGTAAATAAAACAGAACTAAACAACATAGCGTGGCCAAAATTTTAATGATTTAGGCGAAGGTTGCAGGACCTGATTGAATGTTTAAAGAACGAATCACATGTAAAACATACTTTAATCACTAAAAAACTATACCATTTTATTATTGAAGCGAAATCACACAGACTTGACAGTTGCAGCGCAACTACGAGAATACTACAACATCACTATTAAATTTCTCAGTTCCCTAAGTCATCACTAGCAACACACACTGGTCATTGACTTTAGTCTTGAGACACTGCGGTATTTGGGACGTGAAGATATTGCGAAAATTCTCGAACGCTGCGCAGCCGAGTTGGATTCGATGATTGATCTCTTTCTTGAAGTTGGACCTACCTAGCTGGACTGTTTGCCAAGTTCTCGAGTGGCGACCGCGCACCGGACAACGTAGCGTAGGCAGACCGCCCACGCGGTGGACCGATGACCTAGTGAAGATCGCGGGAAGCCGATGGATGCGGGCAGCGCAGGACCGGTCGTCGTGGAAATCCTTGGGGGAGGCCTTTGTACAGCAGTGGACGTTTTTCGGCTGATATGATGATGATGACCATGAAATTTGAATAAGAGAGGAAACGTGTTAGTTCTATCTCAACATAATTTATAAATTTAAAAACTCCCGACCAAATTTCAGATTATTTTAGCTGACCAACTTCACTTTTAGCGGCAATTTTTATACGCCATTTTGATTTTCTATTGTGTCTAAAAGCTGCCCTGGGTTCGTAAATACAAAGGCAGATGCAACACAGTAGCTGTTTTGTAACGCAGCCGTGTCCCTATATAAATATAAATAACTAATTTTTGCCAGCGGCTTCGCCCGCGTGAATATAGTTTCTATCACTGTCTCCGAGGGTGCGCATTGCGCAAGCCACAAGCAGATCACCAGCGTGGAAAAAAGTGACCTATACGTTAATCCAGGTCCTAATCTGTCTCTTTACCAAATTTCATCTAGATACATTCAGTAGTTTTTGCGTGAAAGGGTAACAATCATCCATACATACAAACTTTTCGCGTTTATAATAAGTATTAGTAGGAATTTGGAAACTGTCTGCACAGTAATCGGTTTGAAAAGACATTGTTTAAAGGATATTCTTAGTTGCACATCAAACAACTAAACATCTTTTAATTTATAATCGTCATTTATTTATATGACGATCATATCAAAAGTACTAATAGTACATCAATTTGAGCAAGTGAAGCAAGCGATCATACCTAGGTTTGGTTAGATTTGAATGATCATACTGTAGGCTCATAATGAAGTGAGGCTCCCCCTTCCTGGTTGGCGGGTCTGACGGTTACGAAATAAAAGACAGATAATCACTCAGTATAACAGTTTTGCTTGAACCAGATAAACGATAAACTTCAACATAAATAGCGGTGTGCCACGAATTTAAATTATATTATATTTTGAGGTGAGTATTTTACTGTGCCTCAGTAACTTTGATTGGAATTCGGATTTTTTAGTATACAAAAAGTCGTTTTCTTGATTTAATTTTATGTCGTAGCTGTTACGTAGAATCCGCCGGTTACTAAATGGGGCGCTGAAGCATTTTGCTATTGTAAATCAGTCAAATCTGACCGACCTTAACATCGCTCGCTTCGCTCGCTCATTTAAAATATGTTACCAGTAGTTCTAACACAAAGCGGCACCTCACTCAGAATTTATTCGGATCCAAAAGTAAGGACTTAACTAAACTCGACGAGATTTTCTGTGAGTGCGCATCAAAAGATTAGAAGAAAACAACTAGAAAATTCTTATAAAAAATTTAACCATTTATTGTGTTGGATGGCGATCGTTCTATGCTGAATCATAATGGTTGATAAATAGTGAATTTTATGGTATCTGAGAGCTTACAAATCTGTGACTAGTTCGCAAATTTTGTAGCTTTTTAGAGAATGAACGAAAATACACATCAAATGTCACAAAGGAAGTCTATACACTCTATAAAAACTTAATGAAGATAATGTCTAATTACACATATAAAGTTTCAGAAACAAAGAAGGAACCTAAATTACTCTATAATTATATCTATGACCTATTTCTTCTTAAATAAAACATTAATTACGAAACAGTAGCTCTATGCATATCTTTATACACGATCCTGAACTATATAAACTTATCTACGGTATTAAAGTCGCATATTTTAAATTTGCATAACTTGTATGTAGTTTTTTTTACATTTTCATTTCCTAAGACCCTTAAAATTAACCCTTACCTCTAAATTAGAAAGAAAAAGACTATTTTACTTATATTATTTGACCACGAGGTGGTGTCATGCAATTGCCAGATACTAATAGCAGTACCGTACTTCCGTCGGAATTTCCCTACTCTCAAAATAATACTTTGTCCTGTTAGATAACGACTGCACCATACGTATTATTAATAGTGGAATTCCCGAACTAAAAATATGTAAACATAAAACTTTTTAGATAAGGTCAGTCGGGCCAATGGAGAAAGAAAAGATAAGCTAGAGAGAGGACCTACTTGGAATCTGAAGATTGTCTGAAAATTTCATCGAAATCGGTCCAGCCGTTTTGGAGTCTATAAGGAACATTTTTTTTTAAAAATTATGTAGCTATTATCGATCCGACTCTGCAATGATCTGAGAACAACCGGACTATACGCTGTTATCGCCGATTCCGGGTACATCAATGTACAAGAGCTCTTTTCTTGTCCTTGGAGTTGCTTTCTGGAACTTTGTGCCACCTGCTGTTTCAACTGCTGCTTCCCTGGATGAATTCAAGACGATGCTACAACCACTTACTTGCTATTGAGCAAGCTAAGTCGCGAGTACATAGTTTCTGGTGTGTGATGTGCTGGTAGGGCTGTCAAGTGTTATATGATACAATACTTTTTGTAAATCGTTTTGTTTCTGTTTTTTTAAATGCCATGAGTTTTATATTATTTTTGTCTTTATTTAAAAAAAAAAGGTTGAGCTAAAGCTTTTGTATTTTGTAATGATAAAGCCTACTCGAGGGTAAGCAGGCTAAAATCTTAAAATATTAAAAATTTTAAATACAGAACATAATTATAAAAAGCGTCTGATTATGGAATCTATGTAAATGGAGAGGCATCAAGATTTAATTAATAAAAGGAAAGATACAGAAACCATAGATAAGATCTACCATGATTTAATTAAATTAAAATAATCTTTAAAAAGTACCGTTGTTACCCTTTCTTGGTTAATTAGTTGGAAATTTAAATTTGCGTTTGTATTCATGTAATTTCAAAATTTGTAATTGTAAGTGTCTTTTAAACTTTATGATTATATTTATGTAGTTCAAAATTGACAACCCTGGTTATCTGGGTAGGTGATTTGAATGACTGACTGTATAATTTGTAATATTACCAACTGTACATAAGACCAGTGTTAGCACACGGTTTTGGCTGTCAGTTGACCAATAATAAGATTTATGAACGCATTGTTCATGTGACTTTATAATTTCTTAATATTATAGTGTCTTTTAACTAACGTTAAGATAATTAAAGTTAATGAATTAATTAATTAAGTTACATAGTTGGACTCACATGAGTTTATTTATTTTAATATGGTTCCAAATTTAACGGACAAAACAGGTTATAAGTATTCACCGCTATAACCTGTCCTCAGAACATTTTTTTTTGTTTAAAGTTTATTTACTTAAATAAACGATACATATTTTTATTACTTAAGCTAAGTAAACAAATAAGAAAACCTTATAATCTCTTTTTTAGTTATTTTAATCACAGCCCTGATTAAACAAAATCATTAAAAAGGATTAAAAATGATTTGATTTGTAATCATTTTGAATAATTTTTAATCGTTCAAATCATTTCTAATTCTTATGAGCGTTTAACATGTGATTTACATTCAAATCCTTTTATTATATCAGGGAGGCTGTAGTTATTAGCACTTGAATCCAGTCTATCTCTGTGCTATGTGAAGGAAAAAAAAATGTTCCTTATAGACTCCAAAACGGCTGGACCGATTTCGATGAAATTTTCAGACAATCTTCAGATTCCAAGTAGGTCCTCTCTCTCGCTTAACTTTTCTTTCTCCATTGGCCCGACTGACCTAGGGTCCTTTTTACTTTTAAATTGCATATTTTTAAGACCATTTTTCAAACAACTATCAAATGTCCACGTAAGCTATTTATATCTTGTTATTGTATTATAGGTACATCGCATTTATTAAGTGTGGTTTTCCTTAATAAATGCGATGTACCTATGCTGACCACTCTTATCTAAAAAGTTTTATGTTTACATATTTTTAGTTCGGGAATTCACATGACTAATATAATGTGTGTGTTACAGTCGTTATCTGACAGAAAAACATCCTGTTTTGAGAGTAGGGAAAATCCCAAAGTTCTGTCATCCACGGATTGTAAGTACATTCACCATCAACCAACTGATCTATCTCAACCAGTTCACGTATTTTGGGTACCAAGAAGCTAGAAGCTAAGAAGCTAGTGGGTGTTTGATAGACATAAAATTAGCATATGATTTGACTAGGTTAGGGATCATCTATTTTGAATGGAAATTATTTATTTAAAAAAATGGTCAGATTTCAGATAAGTTTCGTCATCAAATAAATCCTATGTCATACAATGCAGCGTACAGCCAAATTGCAATCAGGCTGAAAGTGATGTCTCCGCATTAAAAAAACGCCGTCATTTTACAATCCGACGTTGTTTGTTTTGTTTTGGAAACCAGCGGATTCTACAATACGGCTTCCACATTTACACTTCCCTTATTTTACAAAAACGGCTGCAATACAGAATGGTTTAGCTGATCATATCGTTTGAACGCTGAGAAGCGACGATGAGCCAGCGAAGCGCGCGATGATAGGTTTAATTGATTATACCTACTGTCGAAGAGCCTCGCGAAGCAAGACTCTCCCGCTGCCCTGAGCTGAGGGTGGGGGAAGAGCGCGGGGATGAGAACCTCACTTGGCAAGGCGCTTCAACAATAAAAAACAATCAAACCTAACGAAGTTTTTATTATCACTCGTCTCGCTGGCTTAATTTATTGATTTAAATGCGGCTGCCTTACAAGCCACTGTCACACCCCGGACATTGCATCAAACGGTCGTAAAATGACAATTCTAAAAACAAATGACGGAGCAAACAAAATCACGGCGAAATCCCATACTTTAAAAATCAACTCCCCACTCTTTAAAAAGGGAGATAAAGAAGATCCAAATAACTATAGACCGATAACTATTATTCCAATTCTGTCGAAAATAATAGAAAAAGCTTTTCTTGCACGGCTTAGTGACTTTTTGGACAAACATAAAGTTTTGAATCCCCAACAATTTGGTTTCCGCAAAGGAAGTTCAACTGCCCTAGCTTGTTTTAACCTTGTAAAGTTTGTATCAGAATCAATCAACAAAAAGTCCAACGTAGTATCCGTCTTTCTAGATATGAGCAAAGCTTTCGATTTTGTAAACCATTCAAAGTTACTTCAAAAATTGGAAAATTATGGTGTAAGAGGTAAAGCGTACGATTGGCTACAAAGTTACTTAACTAATCGGCAACAATGTACAGAAATAACAAAACTCTCAGAAGCCAACCGTAAATTAACTAAGAATGTTTATAGATCTGATTTTGTAGTCAATACAAACGGGGTTAATTGATGAGATAATTGTATTTTTTTTTTTGATATATTTTTTGTAATTTTAACTATTTTAATCTGTTTTTTAATTTCTTTATGTTTGCACACCTGCCTGCAGGTTGAACACTAGCACTAAGAAAATAACAAGATCCTGTACCTACAGTGTTCTAGCAAATAAAGCCTTTTGAGTTTGAGTTTGAGTTTACGTTAGAGAACCAAACTGTAACCAATCTTAATTAAACTGGCTGACGATGGGATTAGGTCGCAATGTAGAAAGCGGCAGGGAGTGTCCATACTGTGTGTTAGTACTTATATATTTACTTTGCCACTGTGTTGCAGCCTTTCGCAAGATAATGCAGCACAGGCTATGGGCAAAATATGTATATCAGTACTAACATACAGTATGGACACTCCCCGCCGCTCTCTAGATTGCGACCTCACCCCTTCGTCGCCCAGATTGATACAGATTGGTTACAGTTTGGTTTTCGAACGTATAGGATTTCGCCGCCATTTTGTTTGTTTTTGTTTGTTCCATAATTCGTTTTTTCAACCGACTTCAAAAAGGAGGAGGTTCTCAATTCGACTGTATGTTTTTTTTTTGTCTGTTTGTTACGCGATAGCTCCGCCGATTGTGAACCGATTTTCAAAATTCTTTTTTTATTCGAAAGAGTATACTCCCGAGGGGGTCCCATTGCTACCAAGTCAGGATCTGATGATGGGATCCCAGGGAAATCGAGAAGAACCCTCAAATTTTATAGGCACATATTACGTGTTTTATGTATTTCCTAAAACTATTTAAGTTTTGGCATCTGGTAGTCATCATCTCATCTTAATGAGCTGATAAAGGAAAGTACAACTCTTTAACGGTAAGGAGTTGGAGGATAATTCTTTAAATATTTTACGTAGATACGTATATACCGATAGTTGCATTCTTTCAGGTTATTCAGATGAGCTGATGATGGAAGACTTAACTCCTTAACTTTCATGCTGTTGAGATAATGGAAGCCACAGGAATATGTACCTGTTAATGAAACACGTGCATTATGATTTGATGGTTCCTATTGGCGAGTAGGTGATTGGGTATAACGTTGTTAAAAAGATAGTATTATCATCACTAAAAATAAATAAAATAAAAACGAAAGTTTAAAAAACTTAAAAACCGACTTCAAAATGAAATTCACTCAAAAGTATGAAATAATAATATTATTTCATACTTTTGAGTGAATTATAATATTATAATACATAATATTATTATTATACTTAGATAAACGACATTAACCAACAATAACGAAATCAAAGGTGGGTACGAATTAAATTAGGGGCCTAAATTTTTTTTGAGGTCGGTGTCAGCAATACCATCGAATCTAAAACATTTGTTAAGTAAGGTTAATAATAATTTGTTAATAAATTTAGGCACCTAATTTAATTCGTACCCACCTTTGATTTCGTTATTGTTGGTAAATGTCGTGTATCTAAGTATAACAATATTATTTCATACTTTTGAGTGAATCTCATTTAGAAGTCGGTTTTTAAGTTTTTAAACTTTTATGTTTGAAATGTCATTTCTGGCCTGTTGTATGAAGTGTCCAGGGTGTGCTATGGGTGTCTGTGTTGCATCCGCCTTTTCATTGACTTATACACACTAATGCGGCTGCACTACAGACCGCTGTGTTGCAGCTGAGTTTGGACAGACAATTACTGTTTTAAGGCATCCGCAAGATTACGCAGCGGAGACTATGGGCACACCCCGGACACTCCATACAACGGTTGTGAAATGACATTTCTAAAAACAAATGACGGAGAAAACATGATCACGGCGAAATCCCATACGTTCGAGAACCAAACTGTAAAAAATCTGTATCAATATGGGTGACGAGGGGGTGAGGTCGAAATCTAGAGAGCGCAAGGAGTATCCATTCTGTATTATTATATCAGCTCATATACGTCCCCACCGAGGGGCTCGAGCCTACCCTGAATCAGGGCGATTAGGCCTTAGTCGACCACGCGGGCCCAGTGCGGGTTGGTTGACTTCACACACAACCTTCGAGTTTCTTCGCAGGCGTGTGCAGGTTTCCTCACGATGTTTTCCTTCACCGTTAAAGCAATCGGTAATTATATGTACGTAAGTTTTTGAAAAACTCATTGGTACATTGGCCGTCCAGATTTGAACCCGGCACCTCTGGTTAGATGGACCGAGTCGTTACCGGTTGAGCCACCGACGCTTCCCATTCCCATTCTGTATATATAATATATGTACTTTGACATGGATATCTGTGTTACCTACATCCGCCTTTGGCTTCTTATACCATTTTGGCGGGCATTTGATCATCTTCATGAAAGGCTGAATGGATTTCTATCAAACATACTTAAAATACATCTCGATAATCTAGATTTTTAAAGGGATATTATAAATTGCATATCAAATAAATAATCGCCTATCAATACATACTCATCATTTATATTCTTTTTTACATCAAATAACTAACTTCACTACAAATAAACTAATTGTTTAACAAAACTCAAACTGCAGATAATTCGAAATTATACATCAATATGACATTACTTTTTACCTCATAATGCAATACAGTTAAATTTATTTTTGTACAAAAATACTACATACATAGCATAAATACTGACTGCACAGCAAATTTTCCGCTGCGTGTACGTACATATAAATGGCCGTCATAAAAAACTGTAGGTTGGGTTCGGTCAGGTGTTCTTTTTCAGTCACAGCGCGCGAGCCGAGCGAGCGGAGCGAGCGTGCCGCGGCAGCGGCCGGCGAAGCGCCAGAAGGGACATCGCTCATGTATACAAATTCTGTCACAAAAAAAATTAAGACGACTGTGACTAATAAAATGCTGTTTTATTTAGAAAAACTGCAGTAAATAATATAAAAATAGAAGCTATATTTAAAAGAAAAAGAGTTAACAGGTATAATGTGCATTAAGATTATTAGCTGTGCATTGATGAAAAAGCTTTTGCTTTAGGAAAAAATGCTGTACGCTGCGAAAATAAATTTTACTGTGTTTAGTGATATTTTGAGTTGAATATTATGCTGTGCAATCAGTAATTTTGATGGGAATTTGGAATCTTATTGCATAGAAAAAGGATATTTTTTGATTTGCGTTTAAATGCTACCCATTTTTAAATAAATCAAAATCGCATTCAAATTATTCTCTATTTTATCCAATACTCTGTATTATTAACCTAGGTGTTAGATATATTACATGATACATTCATTTTTGTTGTCTAGAAGAAATCGCTTGTTTGCGATAAGACCACATATTTGTACAACTTCCATAATCACTGTATTTTTTTTTCTCTTATGTTTTGCAATACAGTGCTTTCAATCAATTAATCAGTCAAATCGATCCGTCCGCTCGTTTGAGAGCTACGATAACACATACTTATAATTAAACAAGTTATACGAATAACACTACTTTGTTTGCGTCTAGGGTTGGAAATTATGGAGGAGTTCCTAATTTCATCACGTCAGCTCATATATACGTCCCCACCGAGGGGCTCGAGCCTACCCTGAATTAGGGAGATCGGGTTTTAGTCGACCACGCGGGCCAAATGCGGGATGGTCGACTTCACACACAACCTTCGAGTTTCTTCGCAAATGTGTGGTTTCCTCACGATGTTTTCCTTCACCGTAAGAGCGTCGGATATACATACATATGAGATCTAAATTCGAAAACACATTGGTCCGTAGTCCGTGGCAGAACACGAACCACGACTTCCCGGATAGGAGGTAGCGGCCCTTGCCGTTGCGCCACCGTTGCTCTTAATTTTTTTATTTAATTATGAATAATATCCAGTCAAGAAAATAAACAACAAGAAATATTTTTCCAATCGTATTTTTTATTTTTGTTTTACATTTGTTTACATTTGATACTGAATAAATTTAATCCTTATATTATTTACATAAACAAAAGTAGCAAATAAAAAAGATAAAACATTATCATAATACTCTAAGCTTCATTATAAAGATAGATGTTTAAAAATATCTTGTCGTAAAAATAAGTAAACTCACACAACTCATCACATCCCGTAGAAGAAACTTAACATAAGAGAAAAGAGAATTTAAGAGATCCCTGTTTGGGATGAGTCCGCCTTTGTGCATACTCCTATACTGTATCTATAATTGTATATTTTGTTGTACAATAAAGAGTTCACAAACAAACAGACTATTAAGGAACATTTAAAATCTAAATCATATCACATCATCATCATTAAGTTATTACTAAGCTAACAGTAGATACTTAAAACACAACTAATAGCAGAGGTACTCGTAAGTATTAGACTAGGAGGTCATGAGAAATCTGGTAACGATAACGGAAATGGATAAACTTAGGTTGAGAGGATAAATGGCAACCCTCTGATGTTAAATATGTCGGTCTGCCTGCGCAAAGTGGTTGCGTTACGTACTTATAGCGCCTGAAAAACTAGTTATCGTGACCAAAAAAAAACGATCAGGGAAATGACTAAGTCAGATAGAAAATAAAAGTGCTAGTTGTACTCATGAGAATTGTGCAAAAACTGACCAAATATTCGGTCGTGTTATGGAACAACGCCCGATAGTAGTAGAAATAGCGAGTTTTCTGTACCAGGATCCCACCCCCCCGCCGGAGTACCTACCAAAGTTGCCTGGAATTCCTATCTCGGAACACTTGAAAATAGCGTAATGGGACCACGCGCAAACGATTTAAATGGGGGGCGACACCATTGTTTTTCATGTTTTATTTTATAGGAATTAAATTCCGCCATTTCCAACTTTGGGTTCCAGCAGGGGGGTGGTGGCCTGGCCCAGAATCCCTACTACTAACGGGCGTTGCTCCATAACGCAACCGAATATTTGGTCAGTTTTTGCATAATTGTCATGAGTACAACTTTCATTTTCTATCTTACTCAGTCATTTCTCTTATCGTTTTTTTTGGTCACGATAACAATTTTTTCAGGCGCTATAAGTACTAACACAACCACTTTGCGCAGGCAGACCGTCATATTTAACATCAGAGGGTTGCCATTTATTCTCTCATCCTAAGTTTATCCATTTCCATTATCGTTACCAAATTTGTCGTTACCTCCTCGTATATATGGATACTTAAAATTGGCCACGATGAACACTGAAAAATCGGCCAAGTGCGAGTCGAACTAGCACTCAGAGGGTTCCATACCACCACACCTTTCCACACAACTATGACAATGATACCTATTCATATTACTGTAATCATTTTTTTTTTAATTTTAATTAAATTTGAAATCCTTAGCGCGAGTACGATTTGCTATTCTGACCAGTTTTTATTATAATATGCTGTTTTAGTACAACAGATAAGATACTAGTTACTTGTTAGTACTATAAGCACACTAAGTGTGATGATTACTTTAGTATGTTTTAACGTTTTTACGATAGCGCTAAATCAAAAATGCATCTAAATTACACTATAAAAAACACGTTTTTGGATTTAAAACCTTTAGAATTGATTAAATAGAGCCCGTTATGAAAAATATATGAAAGGTGAAATTGAGTATTGATCGGTAACGTGTAACTCTGTTACTTTTACGTTATTACGTTTTTTCAGTCACGAAGGCTAAGGAAACATGGCCATGCCACCTAATGCTAGGCCGGAGGCTGATTTACCCATAGGGCGAAGCCGGAGGCCAAGCTTCGCGCAGCCCAGAGCACTCAGTGCAACACCGGAGGCCGGAGGCCGAAACCAAAATAAAATGTTTCATGTCATGAGTAAACTCCTGTTTGTTTTAGTTTTTAACTTTTTTATTTTTTTTTATTTGTTGTTATAGCTGTAATACAAATAAATACTCTGTGAAAATTTCAACTTTACTGTCTACGTATTACGGTTCATAAAATACAGCCCGCTGACAGACAGACAAGTGAACAGCGGATGCTTAGAGTCCCGTTTTTCTCACTTCAAGGGTATGGAACCTTAAAAATCGACTTCAATTGCAACAACCAAGTAAAATTTTGCTACATTTTTGTTTTCTTTAATTTACTAAAAAATATAATGTAACAAATTTTAATAAAATTTTATAACGGAACCAACCTTGATGCATAAACTATAAATGCATAAAAAGAATAATTAAAATCGGTTCACATTCGATGAAGAAATTGCGTAATGTACACACAAAACAACATACAGCTCGCGCCAAACTTTATTATTTATCTGAACAGTGGTACGAGTGCTTACTGCGCCAGAATAACCGAGTATTAGGTGCCTTTGCGTCCTACTAACACCCAAAAATTGCTACAGCGGAGCGTCTTGCGACCAACTTCAGAGCCGTAATAAACTTTGGCGCTAGCTATACCACAGATTACTAAATAGTTACTTGCTATACAGTCGAACTAAGAATCTTTTCAAGCGACTTCCAAAAAGGAGGAGGTTCTCAATTCGACTGTATGTTTTTTTTTATGTGTGTTACCTCAGAACTTTTGACTGGGTGAACCGATTTTGATGATTCTTTTTTAATTCGAAAGCTAGTGCCTCCCGTGTGGTCCCATATAAATTTTATCAAAATCAGTGTAGTACTTTATTAGAAAATTAACAAAAACCAAAAAAAACAATGCAAAATTGTTCAAAGTTGTTGCGATGGAAGTCGGTTTTTTAACGTGTTTAGTTAGCGTTTTCAATTATTTGACGCTAAACACGTTAAAAACCGACTTCCATCGCAACAACTTAGAACATTTTTGAATTATTATTTTTGGTTTTTGTTTATTTTCCAATAAAGTACTACAGAGATTTTGATAAAATATATATGGGACCACACGAGAAGCACTACCTTTCAAATAAAAAAAAGAATCATAAAATTCGGTTCACCCAGTTAAAAGTTCTGAGGTAACACACATATGAATAAATAATAATCATACAGTCGAATTGAAAACCTCCTCCTTATTGGAAGTCGGTTGAAAATAGATTTACTGTACATAAGTCCAAATGACGGTCAGGCAGATTATCTAATTAATAAATCATTTTTCTCGTTATTCATATTGTCTTTGGTGTCAGCTAAAATTTTCTTTTCTTCCAGCAACAACATAATATTTTGTTTCGTAGGGTTTTCTGAAACAAAGTTAATGAGTTAGAGATGTCCACAACTGATAAGCCCTTGGCATGATATCACCTGATGGTAAGTGACGACGATGAGGAAGGTGAAAGCGGGCTTACCAATATTTCCCCAATGCAATGAGAAACTGGGTAACTTGGGGAAACTTGTTCAGTATGATGTGGTTGAGCCTCAGTTAGGGGTCTTACATCGATTTTGTTACACCCAATAACTTTTAGAAAATCAAGATACATGATTCCACCAAATATAATGGCCCAGCCCTATCCAAACATGAGCCAAATTCAACTACACTCAAACACACACTCACACCACTACATTCTACCGAGTCTCTTTCAAATATAAACAACTAGCTTTTTCCAATGTATATTTAAAAAAATGTTTTTTCAGCTGGTAATAAAACATTTTGTATGGAAAATCTACGAACTTTCTACAAATCCAATTGCACATCTTAAGTTGGTCGACTATTACTCCTAAACTAAGAAATCTTCTTAGCTGTGATAGCTTTCCTTCAAAAATGATTATATTCCTTATTAGCTTTTTCCAGCGCCTTCGCTCGCATGAACATAGTTTCTATGACTATCTTCGAGGGTGCACAGTGCGCAGTGCGACCAAAAATTACGTAAGATATCGACGATTTTCTCGCCCAGTTTTCTCGGAAGCGGTGCATGCTGTTACGAAAAAATTACACAGGATTTGCTTTCACGGCCGATTTGCTCGGAACATGCTCCATGTTTCAAAAAAACTTTACATGACCAAAAATCATTCAAAAGAAAGTATAAAATCCTTACTAATATTATAAATCTGAAAATGTGTTTGTTTGTTTATTTGTTTGTTTGTTACTTTTTTACGCTTTAACACTTTAAACAATCTTGATGAAATTTGGCATGCAGGTAGCCTGTGTTATTGGAAAGGACATAGGCTACTTTTTATCCCGTGACAATAGCATAGCCCGATGCATTTTCTGAGGGAACTGAAAATGTACTCTTTTCTTGGTTAATTTCTTTTACATCGCAACGGAACAATGTATTATTGTGATTTTTTGCACACATTTTTTTTTTCTAAAGGACAAGGTTGTTTTTGGCCGTTGGGGCCTTTACAACTTCGCCGGGCAGGGGAAGCGAGTACGGAAGGCACTCAACCTAGTGCAAAGCAAAAAGATGCAACTGCCTAAGGGCGCCCAGGTGGGCACGGACCTCGGCTTAGGTCTTTGCTTGGACGTGGGAGGATCGGAGAGAAGCGGCCTGGTATATGCCGGTAGCGCTGGTAACGGCAGAAGCGGGGGGACGCCGCCCTCGCCGGCAAGGGCAGAATGTCGGTGCAGTGTTTCTCTGTGGGTTAGGGGGCGGTGTCAGGGCAGCTACGGCTAGCGTGGTCGGGTCGTCGGGGTCAGTGAGTACATGTCTGGGGCGTCGGATTACGCGATTGGGGTTCGCGGGTAGCTCGTAAACGGCGGCGTTTACGAGTAGGGGGTTGGGGTGGTGTTCGGCAGACTTGAAGTATCGGATGGATGCCTGCTTCAGGTATTGAGCTATGGTGGGGAGCTCTAAATCGCAATGGACCTTTTTGCACAGAGATGGTTGAGAGGGTGGGACTCACCCTCAAAGACAGTCATAAAAACGATTTTTACGCGGGCGAAGCCGCTGGCAAAAGCTATCTTATCTTATATATATAAATCTCGTGTCACAATGTTTGTCCCCAATGGACTCCTAAACCACTTAACCGATTATAATAAAATTAGCACACCATGTGCAGTTCGATCCAACTTGATAGATAGGATAGTTTAAATCTCAAATTATAGTAGCAATTTTAATTAAGAATCAAGAAATTCCGTAACGAAGAAAAAAACTTCACGCTCGGTTGCCATGGCAACAATATCGGCTGTCAAAACAAACATATAAGAAGATTTGATCATTTTCGGAGAAAAATAAAACTCTTTTCATAAACTGTATATACCTCCAGATGACAAAAAAGATTTGATTATTTTTTATTTATAAAATGCAAAAACATTTTTATTTAAGACACAGCTGTTTGTATATATAGAGATAGGTACAAAAAGATTGTATTCCATATAAATCTTCTGTCCGTGTGTTAGTCATTGAACTCCTCCTAAACGGCTGGACCGATTTCGCTAATTCTTTTTTTGTCGAGTTCGTTATTGTCAGGAGAAGGTTCTTATGTAGGGTAGGGTAGGGTAGGGTAGTGTAGTGTAGGGTAGGGTAGTGTAGTGTAGGGTAGTGTAGGGTAGTGTAGTGTAGGGTAGGGTAGTGTAGTGTAGGGTAGTGTAGTGTAGGGTAGTGTAGTGTAGTGTATGTAGTAGGGTAGGGTAGTGTAGGGTAGGGTAGTGTAGGGTAGGGTAGGGTAGTGTAGTGTAGGGTAGGGTAGTGTAGTGTAGTGTATGTAGTAGGGTAGGGTAGTATAGTGTAGGGTAGGGCAGTGTATGTAGTAGGGTAGGGTAGTGTAGTGTAGGGTAGGGCAGTGTAATGTAATGTTAGGCGGTACGAAGTTCGCCGGGACAGCTAGTAATATATATAAATCTCGTGTCACAATGTTTGTCCTCAATGGACTCCTAAACCACTTAACCGATTATAATAAAATTCGCACACAATGTACAGTTCGATCCAACTTGAGAGATAGGATAGGGTAGGGTAGGGTAGTGTAGGGTAGGGTAGTGTAGGGTAGGGTAGGGTAGTGTAGTGTAGTGTAGGGTAGTGTAGAGTAGTGTAGGGTAGGGTAGTGTAGTGTAGTGTATGTAGGGTAGGGTAGGGTAGTGTAGGGTAGAGTAGTGTAGTGTAGTGTAGGGTAGGGCAGGGCAGTGTAATGTAATGTAAGGCGGTACGAAGTTCGCCGGGACAGCTAGTTATAATATAAAATTATAATCTAAAACAGCTACTCTGGGTTGCACATGGCGCAAAGGCACCCATCATGCATGCGCCATTGCCGCGCCGAATGGCAAGGGATCCTTTGAACGAGGTATGATCCGAGGTATTGATACGATATGATATTTTTTTAAATCAAAATCTAGGTGCGTTCTTATTTCTACCCTTCGACCAATGTATGTAACAGCTATAAACCGGCTTACGCGAACAACAGTATTGATGCCCACATAATGAGCGAATTCGCTCATTTCGTCTCAGTCAATCAGTATTCCCCAAATCGATTGAAGGTCGAAGTGAGTGACATTTGTTGTTTCATTCATGCAGCATTCCGAGTACGTCTTTTTATCTCTGTCATCCTTACTAACATTATAAACCCGAAAATTTGTATGTATGGATGTATGAATTTTTGTTACTCTTTCACGCTAAAACTACTGAACGTATCTGGTTGAAAGATTGGGACCTGGATAGGCTACTTTTTCCACGCTCGCACCCGGAGACAGTCGTAGAAACTTTATTCACGCGAGCGAAGCCGCTGGAAAAGCTAATTGTTTATATTTGAACGAGACTCGGTAAAATGTAGTGGTGTGAGTTTGTAAATACTTGTAGTTGTATTTGACTCATGTTTGGATAAGGCTTAGCCATTATATTTGGTTGACGCATGTATTTTGATTTTCTAAATGTCATTGGGTGTAACAAGTGAATTAAGGTCCGATCGCCCTAATTCAGGGTAGACTCGAGCCCCTCGGTGGGGACGTATATGAGCTGATATGATGATGATGATTGGGTGTAACAAAATCTGTGTAGGACCCGTAACTGGGGCTCCACCACATCATACTGAACAAGTTTCCCCAAGGAACCATAGCCAATTCTCCAAAAAGGATTCGTCGCTCCATACAAATATGCACAAAATTGGTATGAGGATTTGTATGAGGAGTTCATTTTTTAACCCACTGAACCAGAAGGAGGGTTATGTTTTTCGAGTGTATGTATGGATGTATGTTTGTTTCTTTATTGATGTGTAACATCTTTTTTCTCGCTTTCCTGCAATTTGTGGGAGTGATTTCGTGAAATGGGACGGAAATGTGTAACATGGGACGGAAATGTGTAACATGGGACGGAAATGTGTAACATGGGACGGAAATGTGTAACAGGAAGTCGCGAAAGCGCGGAATTCTACTTTACGAGAGTCCGACTCGCACTTGGTCGGGTTTTTTCGTTACTATCAGATCCGCCACCCAGGTACAATATCGTCATAAAATCTAACTAACCTAAAGTATTTTGTCACATGTTACACATCATATGCGAGTACTGTAGGTCTCGCTCGAATTTTTTTTTATTTATTTGCCACGCTCTGTAGCCTAAACTGCTGGATGGATTTTGGAGTGCGACGTGTCGTTGGATTTGTCTTTATCCCGTGAGCGACATGGGATATATTTTACCCAACTTGCCAAAAAAAGAGGTTATTTAATTAATTGGTTCGCTCTGTAAGCCTACTCGAATTGATGGAATTTGGAATGCGAGGTGTCGTTGGTCTCGTCCTAATCCCGGGAATGACATAGGACATATTTTAACCCGACTGTACAAAAAAGAGGGGTTAAGATAAGATAAATATACTTTGTTGCACACCAAATATACAAAAATGAAAAGACTTGTTAACTAGCAAAATACACGATGATATGCAAAGGCGGACTTATCGCTTTAAACGATTTCTTCCGGCCAATCTTTGATGAATGGAGGAGACGCGAAAGTAAAACAATAGCAGTCGGGTGCATGTGCAGCTAAAAATTAGATCAGTTTTTATTTTGTGTATTGATTATTGGTCTTGAGAAAAATTATTCAGTATGATGAGTAGATGCCCCAGTTATCGGGCCCTACACCGATTACACCCTGTACACGTGTTGAAAATATCATCTGTCTCTACCTGTGTCTTCATCATGGAAGTTCCATGGCTGCACGTTGCCCTTTACGAGGACTACAAATATCACGTTGGAAGCGACCATCACACTAGCCGCTATGATGAACAGGATTTGCCATTTGTGCTGGTTTTTCTGCAGACATAAGCAAGTACATTTAAGTTACATTATTGATTGATTGAATTACAAATAATTATAGGACTAATTGACTAATTATAGGAAGAACAGCTTCTTTGTCCGAACCGCTAGAAATACAAACTAATTGGTTTCCGGAAACATCATATCAGCTCATATACGTCACAACCGAGGGGCTCGAGCCTACACTGAATTAGAGCGATCAGGCCTTAGTCAACCATGCGGGCCCAGTGCGGGTTGGTCGACTTCACACACAATCTGCGAGTTTCTCCGCAGGTATGAGCAGGTTTTCTCACGATGTTTTTCCTTCACCGTAAGAGCGTCGGATAAACGTACATATAAAATCGAAATTCGAAATCACATTGGTACTGGCAGGATTCAAACCATGACCTCCTAGACATGAGGTTGTGGCCCTTGCCACTACGCCACCGACGCTCTCACCTCCTCAGTATACAGGAATAAAACGTGAATAAGTGAAGCAGGAGTAAAAATAAACAAGAAATAAAATATACAAAGATTTTATAACTTTAGGCCGCGCTCGAAAGTGTAAATGTGTGTGTGTGTATCTTTAATATCATTTGGATAAAATTTTCCGTTTCAGTGTAGTCAAGTGTCAACAACCAAGCTGTGCCAGTAGTTTTGCATCTGTAAAAATTGCGGTCACTTATCTTCATGATTAAACATATTTTTGTTTGTAATAAAGATAATTTCCTAGAAAACACAAATTTTATTGACCTAGAGTGGTTCTAATGTATAACAGACTACAGATCATGTCTACTCGTCTGGTTTTAAGTTGATCAAGATTTAATGAAAAAGACGTATGTGTCCTGTAGTAGCAGTTGTCAGTGGGATAATAATTGTTTTCAAATGTAGCAACTTTAGGAATCAATGTTTGAGCTCTTTTAATCTGTAATAAATTGGATTCGTACACACCTCCCTATGATGAGTTGCAATAGCTCAACATTGATCTGCGGAGAGCGTTGTAAAAATTTTTTACTATGTAAGTATCAGCTACCGATTAATGGTTTTTAATAGACATAAACTTCCTAACTCTTCGCGTTAGTTTATTAATATGTGGTTGGTTTAAAAGTGATATGATTGTTGAGAATAACGCCCATATGTTTTATATTAGAGAATCTTTCCAGTTTAGAGCAGATACATGAACAGATAGAATAGTGATCAGTTATATTAAGAGAATCATGAGGCTGTCTTCTAGGGGTAATTGAAAAGTTTAAACACTGGGATTTATCTCCCTTGATGGTCAACAGGTTATCTAAAAGCCATCCAAAGATTATATTTAGGATTATAATTTGGCCTGACTGAGCAGGTGCAAAGGTCTTCACCCAACTCATTTCCTTAAAAATTAGAGCAGTGTCATCTGCAAAGATAAAAATCTGCCCACTTTCAAGTGGTGTCTGACGAAGGTCATTGATTTAGATGAGAAAAAGAGTAGGAACAAGGATGATACCTTGTGGCACTCCAAAAGTAACAGGCCTCTCACTAATGATACTCTTTCAAATCTTGAAAAAGTTTTAACTGCATGTCTCTAATACCAATCACTTCTAGTTTAGGTGGAAGCCTAGGAATAAGAATGGTGTCAAATGCCTTCGCTAAGTCCAACAATACACCAATAAATTTATCCCCGGAGTCTAGGCTCTTGACAGCACAAGTAAGATTCGAAACAGCACGAGATATGGAAATGCCTCTCCTAAATCCATATTTGTTAGCAGATTAGATATTATACTTTTCCAAATAATATACAATTCGTTAATTATTACCAATAAATGAGTTATACGTTATTTTTGATACCACGCAATTCACACTGAGCTACGACAGCTTCAACCATCAATTCAGTGTGATTCCATGTCTAACCCTCAACGGTACTGTGATAGAAAGGGTTACAAAGTTTAAATACCTGGGCCATGTGATGACGGAGGACCTCAAGGATGACGAGGATATAGAGAGAAAGCGTAGGGCGTTGGCGGTGAGAAGCAACATGATTGCCCGGAGGTTTGCTCGATGTACACAGGATGTCAAGATCACGCTCTTCCGAGCTTACTGTCAATCATTTTACTCGAGCAGCCTCTGGAGTAAATGCTCTCAGAAATCGCTAAACGCCCTGCGTGTTCAGTACAATAACGCTTTCAAGGTGCTGTTGGGGCTGCCCCGCTTCTGCAGTGCTTCCGGAAAGTTTTCCCGGCCATAATGAGCAAGCGAGCTGCGTCGCTGATGCGCAGAGTGCGAGCCAGCGGCAACAGCATCCTGCAGGCGGTGGCGGACAGCTGGGACTGTTCTGTGCTATGGCATTGCGTGCGAGTGGCCTCTGGGCATGCTCAATAAGTTTTTGTTTATAACACATATTCTTTACTAACATAGATTGTAAGACCTTTGTTACTAACACTTATGGATCAACGTTATCCGGAATAAAGGAATAATAATAATATAATAATAATTATTCACTTTAAAAATAAAATAATAATAATTCAGCCAAAACATGTGTGACAACTAATGAGTTATGCGTTGTTTTTGATACCACGCAATCCACACTGAGTTGCGACAGCTTCAACCACAATTCAGCCAAAATATGTGTCAAAACTAATGAGTTATGCGTTATTTTTGATACCACGCAATTCACACTGAGCTACGACAGCTTCAACCATCATTTCAGCAAAAACATGTGTTGAAACTAATGAGTTATGCGTTATTTTTGATACCAAGCATTTCACACTGAGCTACGAAAGCTTTAACCATCAATTCAGCCAAAACATGTCCATAATTCAGAGTAGGCTCGAGCCCCTCGGTGGGGACGTATATATGAGCTGATATGATGATGATGATGTCCACTGCTGGACATATGCCTCCTCAGAGTTCGGAGGATTTGTTTGGCAGGCAGGTAGGGCAGGCAGGTGCAATCGCGGTGTGCAGTGTGGTGGCATGGTACGCGGAAACGAAGAAACTGCTGTTCATCCTGTTTTTTTTTATTATTATTATTTTATTCACAATTCATAAGCCCTTGGCATCATCTCACCTGATGGTAAGTGACGATGATGCCGAAGATGGAAGCGAACTTACCAAGATTCCCCAACGCAATGGAGAACTGGCTATCTTATCTTCAAGCCGGGAACACATCAATGTTGTTAACACTGATGTTTGGCGGCAAGACTTAGATAAGATAGTGGTAGCTAGCCAGGCGGGCTTAGAAAATGTCCTAACACCAACCAAACCGAGTCTTACAAGATGACCCCACCGGGAATCGAACCCGCGACCTCCTGGGTTGGACAAGCGAATGGACTAACCATCACGCCACGGAGGTGGTTAAAAAGGCGGTTTTCTGTCTTAAGTCACCTCTTACCACACCCTTAAGAAGAAATGGGGTGGTGCTATTGTCTAGGGCCGCATCACAGGCCTTACTAAAACTGTTATTGTTTATATTGTTCATTTTTCATTATTTACAAAGGATTTCCCTCGAAGTTTCCCTACACGATCGAATCAAAAATAAGGAAATCCGGCGGAGAACCAAGACTAGCTTACAGAATTGCTAAACTTAAATGGCAGATTTTTTTTTTATAATCGCACCAAGTTTGATGCTTTTATTAATTACCATTTTTAAGCGAGAACTAGCAAGAAAAACAAATTTCTAGTATACCTATACAAGAAACGTGTTTTTCTTGCTTACCCCCTATTTTTGCTTCTTTTAATTTTTCAATTTTAAATCCTCCAAAACAGCACATAATATTCTGAGAAAATTTCAGCCGGATATCTATCTATTTTGGTTTAAAAGATAAAGCCTTCAGACAGACGGACCAACAGACGGACGAACAGCGTAGGCTCCCGTTACCTGATAGGGAATCCAAAACAGCTACAACCTCTTGAAGAAGGAGAAGAAGTTCCTAAAGTTGTACCTACCGTATCATCTCCTAAGATGTTGGAGACCATCACCGGAGAGAGCAAACTGATTAAGCTGGCAAGCATATTGCTTAAAGACATGATCGGTCCAGCAAAATTAGGCGCCAGGTCTATGAAATTGATCTGAAAAAAAAAACAAAAATATTTATTTTATATGAGTGCTTACACACATTTTGTAAATTATATAAGTTGAAGAAAAACCTAAAATCTTTTAGGTACAAGATTTTATTTTTTATTTATTTGAAAAGAGTTTTTATGCTGAAAAGTCTCAGATGAAAAATAAAAGCTAATTGCTCACGGTACGTTTCCAAATTCAAAAAGGCGAACACAGTATTTCCTACTATTCTATTGAAAATAATTTCGAAAAACCTAAAAAGTTTTAGGTAGAAGCTTTTAATATTGCATTGTCACGTAATATACATATGCATGCAAAATTTCAGCTCAATCGGAAACCGGGAAGTGGGTCAAATTTAACTTAAACGGTGGCTCAACCGGTAACGACTCGGTCCTTCTAACCAGAGGTCCCGGGTTCAAATCCGGACGGCCAATGTACCAATAAGTTTTTCTAAACTTACGTACATAATACTTACCAATTGCTTTAACGGTGAAGGAAAACATCGAGAGGAAACCTGCACATCTGATTCCAGATGTGTACGAAGGTCGCGTTGCACACGTTCGTAGGTGTTAATTTAAATACCCTACACGTGACCGCGGGTGATGCTAAGTGCAACACCCGGAAATCACCGTCTATCCCTTGGATAACACGGTTAATTGTGCCACACGATAGGAAGGAAGGAACTTGCAAGATTTTACCCGAACAAACATACATACATTGCAAGCTAAGGTTCACAGTCCAAGCCTAACAGTGATAAGTGCCTCATAAGTCCACAAACATTTTTTTCTAAATAAGCGTAAGTAAGCAACTTAAAGGATAGTGAAAGTGGGTCTGACTAAAAAAAAAATACGTTTTGTTCTGTCAAGTCCACATTAAATGAGGACGGTCCTAATGAGTCCCATTCTGCCAGAGTTAATAGAAAGTGCATAGACGCACAGCCCATTTAAGGGCTGTGGACTGGGAGTGCTTTCCGACTATAGCCCATATACGGGCTGTGGACTGTGAACCTGTTAAATAAAAGATTTTCAAAACAACTTAATTTCTATTACAAATAATGTTATGATTTAGATTACAGTCTCAGGTAATGTATTTGATGGAGAATAAGCACATAACTATTTAATTTTCTCATTAGCATAAATTAACCTTACTATTATTATAAATGTGAAAATGTATTCGTTTGTGTGTTACCTTTTCAAGCTAAACCAATCTCACCGATCAGGGATCCGTTTACGAAATATTAAACTTTAAAATGCCTAATTTTCTAACAGTCGAGTCCCCCTTCCCTCCCTACCAGATAAACCTCTGAATAAAACTGTACATATAGGCTTTTTTTAGGTTATGCAGCATATTTTTTTTAAAAGGGGTTATATAATATAATAAGATGCTACATGATACGTAGAATTTTTACTCAGTGCCTAAATATGAATTCCGGGAAGAAAATAAATTTTGGGGTAAAATGGAAACTTTTAATTTTTAATAGGTATAAAGGTAAACAATATAAAACTTTTCAATTTAAGTAATTTTCAGCAGGTGAAAAGTTTTATATTGTTTACCTTTATAGCTATTAAAAATTAAAAGTATTCCATATTACCCCAAAATTTATTTTCTTCCCGAAACTCATTTTTAGGCACGAAGTAAAAATTCTTCGTTTCATGTAGCATCTTATTATATTATTTTACCCATTTTAAATAAATTATGCTGCAGTTAGGAGTAATAGTCGACAAACTGAAGATATGCAGTTGGATTTGTAAAAAGTTCATTTGCAGTTGATTATTAAACATTTTCCATACAAAACGTTTTATTACCATATGCAATTGTAATTTTGTTTTTTAAAATATACTTATATTTTTTTAAAAGACCACGGAACCTTTACTTTTTGCGAGTCAGACTCGCACTAGGCCGGCCTATCCGGTAGGTCGCGGTTCTAGGCCTGCCACGAACCAATGTGTTTTCGAATTTCGGTCTCGATATGTACTCGTACGTTTATCCGACGCTCTTACGGTGAAGGAAAACATCGTGAGGAAACCTGCACACATCTGCTAAGAAACTCGATGGTTATGTGTGAAGTTGACCAACCCGCACTGGGCCCGCGTGGTCGCCTAAGGGCCGATCTCCTTAATTCAGGGTAGGCTCGAGCCCCTCGGTGGGGACGTATATATGAGTTAAGTACTTACGTGAAACCCGACGTGTATGCCTGAATGTGTGGCAAGGCACATCACCAGTAGAAACACAGCAAGAGCAGTACTGCGCACGAAACCGAATGCCACTAAGAACAATGCTGGCAGCACCATACCTGTCATTAAATAACTAAGAATTAATTAAAAGTTAAAAACCCAACTGCATAAAAATTAAACCCTTCTTTTTTTGCTAGTCATTGTAAAAATGTATCCTTTGTCACTCACAGGAGCAAGACGAATCTAACGACATCGACACCTTGCACTCCAAATCCATTAAGCCGTTTAGTCTATAGAGTGTCCCAAAGTAATAAACATACATGCATACAACATAACGCTTCTTCTAGCGCAGTCGGGTAAAAACCTGTAGTTTCATGTTTAAGATGTTTTTAGGAATCCGTACCTCGCAAAAATTATAACTTTTATAGGATCACTTTGTTGTTCGTCCGTCCGTCTGTCTGTCTGTTTGTCAAGACCATTTTTCTCAGGAACGCGCGGAGTTTTCAAGTTGAATTTATTGACAAATATCAAGGTCTATGTTCCTTCGAATCTGTCAAATAATCAAGCTTCTAAAAGAAAATCTAAAAGGCGTTCATGACATTCAATAATTTTAATGTGTAACTTCTCGTGTCATATTGTTATCATGTTCTAATGACATTATTTGTTTTTTTTTATATGACGGATTGGACTTTGACGTTATTAACTAATGATTGACTTTAACATGGATATGTTGGAACCTTCTAGTGCAAATGCTATCAAATTAAACCAATTTTTACAATACATGGACCTCACACAATTTGTAACCGAGCCTACACATTTTAGGGCGGATGGTCAATCTCTTATCGATGTAGTCTGCACAAATGCAAGAGTAAGCTTGGCCGTTCAATGATTAATGTAACGTTTTTATTTAAGTAAATTAAAATACCGCCAAAGACAATAGTGTATCGTCCAATTAAAAGAATTAGTTTTGATAGCTTCAACGAGGACCTCAATTGCTTTGACTGGGAATCCGTGACTCAGTTATCTGACGTTGAACTCATGGTCGAGAGATTCAATTTCCTTATTCTGTCCCTTTTTGATAAACATGCCCCTTTAAGATCAACTCAAATAAAATTTAATAATTCACTTCCTTGGATAACCGACATGTCAAATTAATGATGGATTTGCGCAATGAGGCTCACGAGACTTATCGCCAAACTAAATCAGAGCAGCATAAAAAGTATTATAAAGAACTTAAAAAAATTGTGGAGTCCAGCATTTAGTTTGTAAAACCTGCCTATTTTGATCACTTAGATAATTCACAAAGTAAGAACAGCAAAACTTTTTGGAAGAATGTAAAAGAAAAGATATTTACTGACCCTGGTAAGAGTGAATGCCTTCCAGACTGTTTTTGTGATCCTAATATCATTAATGACCATTTTTTGAATGTCCCCGGTACTGATGAAATCCCAATATCAGATGTGACTAGATTTGAATTCGATCACTGTGGTGACACAATATTTGAATTTGAACCAATTTGTGAGAACGATATATATACATTTATGTTATCTGTTAAGTCAAACGCTGTTGGAAATGATGGTACAAGTAGGGACAAGATTCTGCTCACTCTACCACGTACTCTTTCGGTGATCACACACATCATAAATAGTTCTCTTCTTCTAGGAGTCGTTCCTAAGCAGTGGAAATCGGCACTTGTAACCCCTTTACCGAAGGTTAAAGACCCATCGGAACTTAAGGACCTAAGGCCGATCAGCATATTACCGTTCTTATCCAAATTGCTCGAAAAAGCGGTTTGCAAGCAATTAAGTAAATACGTTGAATCCTTCCATATACTCCCCCATCTGCAGTCTGGTTTGCGGAAGGGTCGTGGCACTGTCACCGCTCTTTTGGATGTAACAGATAATGTTCTGGCAGAACAGGATGTCGGACGTGGCACTCTCTTAACGCTGCTTGATTTTTCTCGCGCTTTCGATAGCATTAGAGTTCCTCTTCTTTTATCTAAGTTAGCCTTCTATGGTTTGGACCACGTATCTGTGAAATGGTTTGGCAGCTATTTGGATGAGCGGCTTCAATCTGTCAAGCTGTTGAATGACAGTGGAACTTGCCTTACGTGAGCGGTTATCCGTGGGGTTCCTCAAGGATTCATACTTGGCCCACTTCTATTCACTATCTACAGTGCCGATCTTGTCCGCGTTATAAGTAATTGCAATTATAATGATGATGCTACGCTGATGACGTCCAACTTTATATTTCTGTGGAACCTAACAACGTGTCTTATGCGTTCTCTAAAATGGGTGATGATCTTGATGCAATTGCGAGCTGGTCTAATAAAAACGCTTTGGTACTCAACCCTTCCAAATCAAAATATATGGTTCCTGGATCTCGCAACCAAATTGCCCAAATTCTGAGCTATAACCCTGTAATTAGAATATAAGGTCAAAGCATTTAAAGAGTGGAGGAAGCCAAAAATTTGGGTGTTGTCTTTGATGGCGGGCTGCGTTTTGAGAAACATATCACAAATCTGTTCAGTAATTGCTTTTACCGTTTAAAAGTGCTGTATAAAGTCAGGAATTTGCTCAGTGAACAAACCCGCATTACATTGTGTGAGGCATTAGTTTTATAAAGACTTAACTACGGTGACCTTGTTTACGGGCCTCGGCTGTTGCATAGGACACAACGTTTAATACAATGTGCGCAAAACACATACTGTAGGTTCTGTTTTAACATACCACCTCGAAGTCATGTCACTCCATTTCTTAATAAAGCTCGTGTGTTAAATATGGACTCTTGGAGGCAGCTGCATCTTGCGTGTCTTATGTTTGACGTATTCAACTTCCAAAGTCCCGAATGCCTTTTTTCAAAATTAAAATTCTCTTCATTCAAAGATAAATATAATGTTAGATCAACACTCCCTCCCCTCACCTATCACAAACATAAAACTGTAGCATTTAAAGGCAGTTTCCGTTACGCAGCGACTAAATGCTGGAATAATCTACCTTCTCCTTTAAAAGATAACGTCCATTCAAGGATAACTTTTAAAAAGAATTTGAAGGTTGTGCTTTTGGAGACGCAGCTACAGCATATGCGCGACACGTTTAAATATCGGAACTGTCCTTTTCTTCGTATTGGTATTCATATATTTTTTTTATTCTATTCGATTTTAATCTGATTTATTTTATTTTTATTTTTAATACACTTCATTACGTTACTTAACACCTATTATTCTTATAGTATTATTTTCTCAATCACAACAATATCAAACGTATTTTATTTACTTTTTTATTATTTTAAAATTCACCACAAGGTAGGAGGAACATGTTTGTTTTTTTTCTCTTATATTTTTCTTTAGTCGTACTTATTTGATCGTTTGTTTACGTTATCGGACGTCATTACGGGAGGTGTCTGAAAACCAATGCTTTGCCTCCTTGGCAATGTACCGCATTGAGACATGGCCAATTAGTTTGGGATTAGCCAATATCTTTATTTTTTGATGTTCTTGAGGAGGTATTTGTTTTGTTTTTTTTTCCACTTTGAATTCGTATCAATTCTTTTATTTGTAACTAAATTGTATACCAAATTGTTAATTTTTACTGTAACTGTATAAAAAATTGTTGTGTGTGCTGGGTGAAATCCTAAATAAACGCAATCTGATTGTTTATTTCTTGATTTTTTACAAATGAAATCATGTAATGACTATTTTGTGACTATCAGAAAAAGTGTAATTTGCACCTATTTTGAATAAATATTTTGAATCTTGAAAAATAAAAAGGGACATTTTACGGCCATTTTCGTCACATATTATGATACTTGCAAGTGAATCAAAACCTATGGGATACTTATTGACTTAGTATCATTATTTTGCAAAAACATTTTTTTTTGTGATTGATTACAAATTTACATTTGCATGTGGAGAATGTGACGTATAATGTGTGGAAAAACATTTTTAGGGTTCCGCACCCAAAGGGTCAAAATGACTTTGCTGTCTGTCCGTCCGTCTATCACCAGGTTGTATTTCTTGAACCGTGATAGCTAGACAGTTGATATTTTGTGAAAAATTTAGTTTAAATGATGTATTTCTGTTGCCGCTATAACAATAAATACTAAAAAAGTGAAAGTCTCTATACAAAAAAACGTGTTGTTTCTAAACGTGAAGAAACTAGCGTCATCTAGTATGATAGTACGGAACCCTTTGTGCGCGGGTCTGACTATGTCTGTTTACCGGTTTTTTATTTCAACTACAAAATTAAGTTTGTCTTTGAATCTGATTTTTGTACTCATTGATGTCTGTACTGTAGGGTGTCGTACCCAAAATATATGTTTGTGAACGGAACCCATAGTGCGCGAGTACGACAAGCACTTGGCCGGGTTTTTTTGTTCCCTAGGACAAAGAATAGAAAGGATATTACTTACCGATACTGTTCGAAAGCCTTCGAACGTTAACGATGGTCATTATCTTGCTGTTGATGAGAAAATCCGAAAAGTAGCCGAAGCCGATAGTCATAAAGTACATAGCGATGTAGCCCAGAGACGAAAATACTCCGTTCTGAAATGATAATAATACAGTCGATTACATAAGACAGGTAGGTATCCAGGGTCGCTGGGTAAGGTTGATTTTAACAAACTTCAAAAAAATAATTTAAATTTATTTAATTTTGAGTCACCAATTTACATAATTATGTTTAGCAAATTTCAACTCAATCGCTCCAGTAGTTTCAGAGCAAATGGCTGTAACAGGCGGACGGACGCACAGACAGACACACGGGTAATACTAAAATAGTTCCGTTTTACCTTTTGAGTTATTGAACCCTAAAAACATGGGCGGAGCCGCGGGGCGGGCCGCTAATTAATAAATAAAAGCCGCTGGATGCGGGTAGCGCATAACCGGTCGACGTGGTAATCCTTGGAGGAGGCCTATGTCCAGCAGTGGACGTCCTTCGTCTTATATAGTGACTAAGATAATGATGATAGGGTCTAATCTTGTTATTCTTTAACAATATTATGTCAGTCCTTTATTTTTCAAAATTTTAGTTTCATTACTCGACCCATAAACTTTTCTAATTATTTTAGTAAACTTTCTATTTAACTAACTTTTATTATATTGTAATTTCGGTGGCGTAACGGCTAGGGCCGCTACCTCCTGGACGAGGTCGTTGTTCGAATCCTGCCACGTACCAATGTGCTTTCGAATTTCGATTTCATATGTATACGTTTATCCGACGCTCTTACGGTGAAGAAAAAAACTTAAAATTGTGAGCCGTCACGGGACGCCTGGCAGATGTGAAACACACACTACTACATATAGACTGGCGACTGAATCATCATATAGCGTGGCGACTCTTCGCAACAGCATGCGTCGCCACGCCAGCAATCGGTTTTACGTGCGGCTATAGATGTTCCACATCAAAACATCGTGAGGAATCCTTCTAACGCCTGTGAAAAAAATCGACGTATATGAGCTAAAATAGTGGTTTACCTTGTAATTTTTGTATATATTGTATGTTAGTTAGTTTAGGTAGTACAAATCTTGCATACAATTTTGGAGCGACTTTCAGGAATCCGATGGAACAGAAATTTGGTATGAAGCCGTACTCCGGAGACAATTGATTATTTTGGTATTTTGAAGTTGATCTAATTATGAACTTTTGGAGGTGGAACCAAGGTCCCAAGATCGTCTTTTATTTTCAATAGAATCGTAGGAAATACATAGTATTTACATTCACATTTAGCACTCTGAGCATTTGGCCTTTTGAACATAAAAAAATGAGCCGTCACGGGATGCCTGGCAGATGTGAAACACACACTAATACATATAGACTGTATATACGAGTATATACCATTATATAGCGTGGCTACGCGTCGCCACGGCATGCGTCGCCACGTCAGAAATCGGTTTTACGTGCGGCTATAGAATACCATTATATAGCGTGGCGACGCGTCGCCACGGTATGCGTCGCCACGTCAGAAATCGGTTTTACGTGCGGCTATAGAATACCATCATAAAGCGTGGCGACGCGTCGCCACAGCATGCGTCGCCACAGCATGCGTCGCCACGTCAGAAATCGGTTTTACGTTCGGCTATAGATGTTTCACATCAAAACTCTTTTAAAATAAAACTTGTACGTAGAAGTTAGGTCATAGTTCCTGTCTAAGATAAGTGCTTGCGATATATGAGAGGAGTCGGAATAGGCTACTGTGAGATTCAGACATATTGTGTCAGCTTTGACAAATGAGAAATATAAACCGGGCCGACGTTATGACCCCTGAACGGATAAAAAGATCACGAACAAAAATATGTTTGTCACGCAAGACGAAACACAGTTTCTTTCCTCTTCACATGCTCGGCATTAGAGCAAGACAAATGGTTTATCATCCCGCGTAGCACCGGAGAAGAGTTGTAATAGTGCTGGCGCTGGAATGACATATTCACACTCTCGCGCGTGCGAAATAACAGTACTTTTTCTAGTAGACCCAGACAAATGGAAGAGCACTTTGAAGGCGACACAAGATGAATTTTAAATTTAAGTAGAACAAAAATGAGATAAATCACTGAAATATAAACTGTGTGTGACTCAGTTTGGATGGTGGGAATTTTCTAAGCCAGCCTGGCTAGCTACCACCATATTATCTAAGCATCAAAGTTAACAGCAATGATGTGTTCCGGCTTGAAGATAACATAGCCAGTTCCCCATTGTGTTGGGGAATCTTGGTAAACCCGCCTCCATCTTCGACATCATAGTCACTGCCATCAAACCAGATGATGTCAAAGGCTTACCAATTGTGGATTAAAAAAAATAATTAAATCATGGTTCTAGCAAAAAGATCGAGAGCAATAAGATCTCCGATCTCACTTTTGTAACTTTTACTTTTTAGGATTTCGTACCGAAAGGGTTCCAATAGGATCCTATAACTATTAACTAAGCTTACGGTGTCCGTCTGTCTGTCTGCCCCTCTTTCTGACATATCAAAGGCTGTATCGTATGTTTTTTTTAATATTCATAGAATTTGTATTTCTATGATGCCTAACAAATATTAGTGGGCAGGCTTGGAAATCACAAATAATAAAAAAATAGGAGCCTCCATACATATTAAGTGTTTTTTGAAGTTAATTTTTATTTTCAATCTATTGTAAAACCTGTAATACAAACAAGCATGAAACTTGGTGTGATTTTAGTTCATCATCATCATATCGCATTTAATACTATTGATCATGACATACTGCTTGGGTTGTTGAGTTCCCTCAACATGTCGCCGCCGGTAATTGATTGGTTCCGCAGTTACCTGCAAGGACGCCGACAACGCATACGCATTGAAGATTCCTTTTCATCATGGTTATCCACTAGTGCTGGCGTGCCGCAGGGTGGCGTTCTCTCCCCTCTTCTATTCGCTATTTTTATTAATTCTGTTTCCCTTCAGATCTCCTCTTCCTATCATCTATATGCAGATGATCTTCAAATTTACACACAGGCACCTTTAGATGACCTTTCATCTGCCATTAAGACTACTAATGCTAATCTTAACGTCATATCAGAGTGGAGCAAATCTTACGGCTTAAAAGTCAATCCAATGAAGACGCAATGTATCCTGATTGGCAGTCCGTATTTTGTCTCTAGGATAGATTATTTTAATTTGCCTACTATTACTTTCGACGGTGTTACTGTTCCTTTCAGTACAAAAGTAAAAAATCTAGGAGTTTTCGTTGACCAAACCCTGTCTTGGGTCCCCCAGATTGCTGAGGTTAGTAGGAAGATGTTTGCTTCAACCCGTTCTCTCAATCGACTGCGCAATTTTCTTCCAACAGCCACCAAAATTGCTATAGCCCAATCCATTCTTCTTCCCATTCTAGATTACGCAGACACGTGTTATCTTGATCTCAATGTTGATCTCCTAAATAAGCTAGAACGATTACAAAATTTAGCCATTCGGTTTATTTATGGACTGCGCAAATATGACCATGTATCCGAGTACCGAAGGGAGCTACAGTGGCTTTCAGTACGTTGTCGAAGGGACGCCCATTCTCTTGCTCTTCTCTATTCAGTGCTTTTTGACCCTCGTACTCCTTTTTATCTTAAAAACCGTTTCCAATACCTCTCCTCCTCTCATAGTCGACCTCTACGATCTGAAAATTCACTTCGCCTTGTTGTACCTACTCATTCTACCAATTTCTACTCTGATTCCTTCACTATACGTTCCATAAGCCTGTGGAACTCTCTCCCTGATTCCATTCGTAATTCCCCTTCCCTTAATATATTTAAATCTAAAGTTAAAGATCACTTTCTAGCGCTATAAATTTCATAAATCTGTTTAATCTCCTACATATTATCTCTAGTTGTTCTCATCATCATCATTAATGTGGTTATGTATGTACTTACTATACTATATAATATGTTATGTATGTATTTTTTATGTATATGTATTTTACTTTATATCATTTATATCTACTTATATATTTACATGTATTACGTAGTTTAAGATTGGATATTTATTTATTTATTTTTTATTTTATTTTTTCTCTATGAATTTGTTTATTGCCCACTACTACCCCACAATAATGATTTCTCATATTTCCTTCACCTAAAGGTTGTCTGGAAGAGATCGCTTGTTAGCGATAAGACCGCCTATATGTACAACTTCCTTAATCATTGTATCTTTTTTTTTTCTCTTATGTTGTGCAATAAAGTGTTTTCAATCAATCAATCAATCAATCAATCATATCAGCCGGAAATCGTCCACTGCTGGACAAAGGCCTCCCCCAAGGATTTCCTATTTAGTTCAAATCCTAAAATCTAAAAAAAATAATTAAAACCAGCCTGTGTGTGTTATTCGCGCTTAGGATACAGAACTTAATAAAAGAAAAAACTTTTTTTACTGTTGGTCTCGTTAAAACCTTTATATTGTCCATTCGCTTCGCAACAGGAGGTCGCGGGTTCGATTCCAAGTGGGGTCAACTTGTAAGACTCGGTTTGGCTGGTCCCTACTTTTCTATTTTCTAAGCCCGCCTAGCTAGCTACCTCCATCTTATCTAAGTCTTGCCGCCAAACATCAGTGTTAACAACATTGATGTATTCCGGCTTTGAAGATAAGATAGCCAGTTCTCCATTGCATTGGGGAATCTTGGTTAGCCCGCTTCCATCTTCGGCATCATCGTCACTTACCATCAGGTGAGATGATGCCAAAGGCATTTATTGTGAAATTGTGAATAATAAAGAAATATACACCCAAAAAACATAACCTTTCTTCTGGCGTAGTCGGGTGAAAAACCTATAGTTTCATGTACAAGGTGTTTTTAGGGTTCCCTAGCTCACAAAAAATAATAACTTTTATAGGATCTTTTCGTTGTTCGTGGCACGGAACCCTCACTCACTCTTGGAACCTCTTGGCGGGAATTTGTTGCGACAGTTAATTCATTTTTATTTAATTATCCGAAAAATTACATTTTGTGGTTTTTGATGTATATTATTAATAGTTATTTATCAGCAAAGTACCCGTTGTGTGTCTATTGTGTAGGATAATGTGTATACTCTGTTTCGAGTTCCCACAAGAAGTCCGCGAAAGCTTTAGCAAAAGTGTCATCGTTTTGCTAGAGTTTGTAGGTAAGGTAGTTTGGAGACTATGCATATGATGTGAACCTAAAGAAATAGTGACCTTGAAAAACATTATTCTGAAGACTAGGCGGGATGGCCAATGAGCCTTAGCCTGCCCTACAATGGGCTAAAAAAATAACTCACTCTTGGCTTATTTTGTATAAAGTATTGTTTTATTTCCGGTGCGTGTTCGCCACTCGAGAACTTTACTACCCCAACGGCCATCTGTTCTACGAGCAATGTGCCCCGCCTACTGCCACTTAAGTTTAGCAATTCTGAGAGCTATGTCGGTTACTTTGGTTCTCTTACGGATCTCCTCGTTTCTGATTCGATCACGCGGAGAAACTCCGAGCATAGCACGCTCCATTGCCCTTTGGGTGACCTTGAGCCTTCTTATGAGGCCCATGAAAGCGTAGTGTAGGCAGGCCTCCCACTTGGTGGACCGATGACCTGGTGAAGGTCGCGGGAAGCCGCTGGATGCGGGCAGCGCAGAACCGGTCGTCGTGGAGATCCTTGGGGGAGGCCTATGTCCAGCAGTGGACTTACTTCGGCTGATATGATGATGATGATGATTGTTTTATTATTTATTTATTTTGATAATTGATTGATTGAAAACTTTTTACTGGACAACATATGAGGAAAAAAGATATAATTATTGGGAAGTTGTACATATAGGAGGTTTTATCGCCAAAAAGGGATCTTTCGATTGTGTACCTACAATAAAGACTATATTAATCTCAAACTGTGTCGCGGTTTTAACAGATAAATCATGTTTATTAATTTTAGCCTCATTTGACGCTTTTCCAACTCTATGTGGATGTGCCACCAAAACGCACAATGCGAGCCCGATCGGGTGGTGCCACTGATTTGAATGTATAGACAAGCAGCCCGATCGGGCTGCGCCACAATTTAAAGGATAATATTCGCATGGAATTGCAAAGGAGTTGCAGCCTGGCAAAAGTTTTATTTATTCTTAAGTAGTCAGCTTAGCGAAAAAATAATTGCGAAAATCAAAGACATATATAAAAAACGAATCTGAATACTTGATTTATGCCTCGTTCGTCCCACTGAACTTTGTCCCACATAAAAAAAACCCAGTTTGTATGCCCTGTTCGTCCCAAAAAATGTTTATTGATTATTTACTGCCGGTTCGTCCCAACTCGTATGCCTACTTCGTCCCATTTTTTTCATAAAGGTTAAATAACCAAAACGGTAGAGTACAGTCAGAATAAAAAGACTAAATCTCTAATGATGGTATAATAAATAACACTGAATATTATCATGACTTTGGTTAACCATCATGCTTTTGTCTATTAGACAGGGACTGTATACCGGTATGTATATATTTTTAAATTTGATAATTTCTGTGAATTTGTCTTAATGTTTGCCTTCATCTACCAATACTTACATAGTTATCTGTAGGTATTTTAATTTATCTACCTCAATTTTTTTTTACACAAACAGTAAGGTAATGATAAGATTCCTAAAACAAATTTTTAGACGAGCTCATAATATGCTTCTGTTTACAGCCGTTAATATCACTTGATTACTATTATCTTTATAATGTCTTTTTTAACATTTTAAAAGCAGCATTAAATAAATAGTCTAGGATGCTTTTAATTTTGCAGTAGTTCAACTCACCTTTTTATATCTAAAAGTATTCCCAAACTGGGAATAAAACTTAACGAGGACCTCGCTTTGCTATTAGAATTACCTATAATAATTTACTTTTAATCTTGTCGTTAAGCAGATTCATGTGCCAGTTTATTGTAAGGTCCCAGTTTTAATAACTTGCTTAAGCTTCTTACGAGACAATTTACAATTACCTTAAGTGTATCGTTTAATTCAGTGAATTCTTCAGAAACATTTTTTATTTCTGAGAATCTGTTTATCTAAAAATTTGATTCTCATTAAATTAAACAATAGCAAATAACTTATATATTACATTTGAGGATAATTCTTATAGTTTTAGATTTTTTCCATTTTGAGCCTAATTTTTCGGACACTGTTTTTGTGAGCGAGCAAAACAAGCTCATTCTGGAGCACTCCTATTTCGGCTTTTCCACTTTTGTAAGCGAGCTAAGCATTATGGAATAACGGAGCACATCTAAATCAGAATCAAACTTTCATGTACGAGCGAAGTAAGCTTGAAATCTAAACTTTCGTGATCGAGCGAAGCAACCTGGGAATAACGGAGCACACCAATTCTGAATCAAACTTTCGTGAGGAAGCAAAATAAGCTTGAAATTACGGAGCACATCTAATTCGGGATCAAACTTTCGTGAGCGAGCGAAGTAAGCTTCAAATTTCGAAGCACTCTGAATGCCCTTTCCTGTTTTTGTGAGAGAATGACGCACTCCGAATTCATCTCCATCGCTACAAGTCATGGCATCGATTTTAAACAGTCCTATAAGAATTACGAATACTTATGATACGTCACTCTTTGCCACAAAATGTACCTAAGTAGAATTTCTTTTATATATTTTTTTTTTACTGCACACAAATATTGACATGCAATACACTTAGAAAGGACGTATACGCAGGTGGATTTATCTCTATAAAAAATCTCTTCCAGCCAACCTTACCAGGTGTTATTAGAATTTAAAAGACGGAGGGCAAACCTATGTGTACTAAATAAAATACTAATGATTACAAACTAACCTAATCTACTCACATAAATAATACATACTTATAATAAATAAATTAATAGTAAACAAAATACATACCTAAAAATAGAATACTTACATTTCTTACTAAAATAAATATATACTAATAAACTTACACGTTTTGAGGGGAAAGAAGATGCTCTTCAATTTTGATTTTGAAAACCTCAACAAAGGGGTTATGAGTTGGAGAAGAATTTAATATTGTAACAGGGAACTACCCGAGTTTTGGTGACACATTTACATCTGGGTGGGGAAGGCACGCTTAGTAGGTAGAAACGGGAGCGAAGATATTCAGGAAGGGAATGGATTTTTAAGATTTTTTTAAGTACCCCAAAGTTGGGCTATACGAATATCAATCCCCTCCACACATGAAAATTAAGACCGGATTGGTGACGGTTACTTTTATAAGTCTAGAAATTTAACTCTTAGTGATTCTTAAGTTTTCTGACAATGTGGTCACCTACCATGTTTCTTGTTGTTAATTTTTGTTATTGTAATTATTACCTTACTGATACCGATGTCAAGGACCTTATCCATGTACAGGGGTATCTGCGTGAGGATCAGGATGTAACCAAATGTGCTGCCGGAACCAGCTGCCACTGCCCCCCATACGGCCTTGCTTGTGAGGATCGCTTTCCAGGGAGTACTTGGTATCTAAAAAATACAGTTTAAAAACAAATGAACCACCTCTGGCTTCGGAAAAAAATATAGAGGAATTAGCTAACAAAAATCACGCTAAGTAGCGTTTCTGGCCAAAGCGTACGTAAAACATCATATCAGCTCATATACGTCCCCACCGAGGGCCTCGAGCCTACCCTGAATTAGGGCGATCGGGCCTTAGTCGATCACGCGGGCCCAGTGCAGATTGGTCGACTTCACACACAACCTTTGAGTTACTTCGCAGGTGTGTGCAGGTTTCCTCACGATGTTTTTCCTTCACCGTTAAAGCAATCGGTGAGTATATGTGCGTAGGTTTCGAAAAACTCATTGGTACATTGACCTTCCGGATTTGAACCTGGCACCTCTGGTAGGGAGGACCGAGTCGTTACCGGCTGAGCCACCGACGCTTTCCACGTATCAGTATAAAACGCGATATCACGTTGCAGGAAACCATCGTGTTTAAAATAGAATCAGGCAGCACCCATATAAAAACTGATAATCCCCACTACACAAAGAAGGGTAGTATCTTCATGATGAAGGCCATTGTTAAAGCACCACCATCTTATTTTTCTTTATAAGCATCTAGCCGGAACACATGGTTCTGGCTTAAAGATATGATAATCTGTTTCGCATTGCATTAGAGAATCTTCGTAAATCCGCTTCCATCTTCGGCATCATCTTTACTTAGCATCAGGTGAGATAATGCCAAGGGCTTACCAATTATGATCACTCTTCATATCAGCTCATATTCGTCCCCACCGAGGAGCTCGAGCCTACCCTAAATTAGGGCTATCGGGCCTTAGTCGATCACGCGGGCCCAGTTCGGGTTGGTCGCTTCACACACAACCTGCGAGTTTCTTCGCAGGCGTGTGCAGGTTTCCTCACGATAAAAGTACATATGAAATCTTAATTCTAAATCACATTGGTACGTGGCAGGATTCGAACCACGACTCAAATGATTGATTAAAAATTTAAAAACCCCAGACAAAAAAAAACCCTAAAAGGTTTGGCCGTTTGAGTTTATTAAAATTGGTTAAATTTTGATCTAATAGACGTCGCATAAGGGGACTGCTAATTTGTGAAATTATTAGTAATTAGTTGTGGTAAAGTAAAACAGCTGTGTATTCTGTTTTTATTTTTTTTGCTTAGCGGTCCCCCTACGTGAGGACTCTTAGATTAATATATAACTATTTATTTAATCTTAGAGGGCCAAAACACATTATTTTCTACTTTTTAGGGATTTATTTTTTATTTTTGATGTGTAACATCTTTGCTCTCGCTTTTCTGCAATTTGTGGGAGTGATTTCGTGAAATGGGACGGAAATGTGTAACAGGAAATGCTAACGTTTTTTAATTCTCGAAAACTAAGGTTGTCATAGCCATGCAGCCTAGTGTGATGGCAAAGGCAAAGATGACATACTACTATTCGAAGGGTCGGCCCTTGAATGTACGACCCGATAATTAGTTAATTTCATAAGTATTTTGTCACAATATGTTACACATTATATGCGAGTACTGTAGGTCTCGTTTTTTTTTTATTCACAATTGGTAAACCCTTGACAACATCTCACCTGGTGGTAAGTGACGATGTTGCCGAAGATGGAAGCGGGCTTACCAAGATTCCCCAACGCAATGGGGAACTGGCTATCTTATATTATCTTCATAAAAAAATTTTGTCGGGGTTTTTAAAATTTATAATTTAGATTTTATTTTATTATAAACTTTACGTGTCCCAAACAGGATACATCCGCTGTAAGTTGGTAAGGAGATGGGCATCCTGCAGATACCATGAGATGCTGCAGAATCAGTTCAAGGTTACCATGTTCTATCTAACACCTATTTATTGAGGCTGTTCTAATGAACCCAAACACGATACCTCTGCTGTATGTTGGTCATGACTTAGGTATCCTGCAGATTCCAAGAGATGCTGCAGCATCAGGTCAAGGTTACCATGTTTTTGCAATATTATTACAGTTACAGGTCACCAAATTTTGAATCGATCAGACCGGTACTAGTTGCCCACATCCCTTTGTCACCTAGATACGTGCTGATGATCTTGAGACGGCTGAACAGATGTTCATAAATTGTAATTAAGAACCATTTCTATCACGTCAGCTTTCAAACAAAAAAAACGTATCAAAATCGGTCTATTCGTTTAAGAACTACGATGCCACAGACAGATACACAGAAACGCACCTCAAACTTATGAAACCCCTCTTTTTGCGTAAAGAGTTTTTGATTTTATTTTTATTCATAGCTTTATAGAACAGACATAAAAATATTAATAAAGTACAAAAGAAACCCTATCGGGCTGTTGTATTGCACAGAAGTCGAAATTTATTTAATAAGTATCAACTGGATGGGTCCTATTGCTTGCTCTATACCTGCTGCCAGACAGCGCACTGCATCCTTGGTCCAATTAAATGGCCAGAACCGGTGAACCACGGGATGCCAGTAGAAAACTTGTGGCACGGAAGGTTTGTATCGTTAGGCAAGATAACCAGCACGAATACTGGCACACGAGGCATTTCATATCTCAGATGCTTAGGCTGAGTTCATAGCTGCCTGGGTTACTCATAAATTTAAAAAGTGTACTAGGCAGTTATGAATTTCATTTACTAAAAAATAAATGCCCACATATCAGCCGAAAAACGTCCACCCCCAAGGATTTCCACGAGGAACGGTCCCGCGCTGTCCACATTCAGCAGCCTCCCGCGGTTTTCACCAGGTCGACGAACTACCTGGTGGGTGCCAGCCTACACTACGTTTTCCGGTGCGTGGTCGCCACTCGAGAACTTTACTGCCAAAAGAAAATCAAATCTATTTTTTTTTTCCATTTCTAATACTTCTAAAAATTTATGTAGGACATGAAACACTAACAAAAATTCACTAAAAACCCTTCACTATGTACCTTCCCAATTATTATTATTATTGTTTTTTAAATCTATATTCCGTAACTTTATAGGGTCACAGATTTGTATAACTATATCTTTCAGCTTCATAGCTGTAATTATCTTTCAGAAAAACAGATGTGACATGCAGACGGACAGACAAAAAGACAAACAGTTTCTAGTTTGACTACGGAACCCTAATAAAAATGAGGAATCAAACCTTAGGAACATCAGAGCTTTGGTCTCCAGTAATATAGGCCACTTCTTCACTGGTAATCCACGAGTGTTGATGAGGACTGGCAGCCCCAAAGTAGGCGAGAAGACAAAAGCAGACCATGCTGGCAGCCCCGGCCATCCAGAAGGAAACTGGCCACCCTAAGCTAGGTGATCCAGCAAAGAGACCAGCTAGCTGGAACGCCATGATGGTGCCAAACTGGGAACCTGTCACAAAAACCAAGAATTATGAGAAAAGACCGTGATTCTTTGGGATTTAGTTTTTTTTATATAATCGGTAGCTGGTGCATCACCCTTTTCCTTTACGAACTTGGCTGATACACTGCCGTGGGTCTAGATCTAGTAAATAAAAAAATCTGGTTGCAAGAATTGTTCTATTAAAATTTCAATAACAGGCAACCCTATACATTAATGGAATATTGTACTTTAACCAGTGTGTGTTGCTAGTAATGACATACGGAACTGAGACATGGTCGCTTAGTATGGGCCTCATAAGAAGGCTCAAGGTCATCCAAACGGCGATTAAGCGAGCTATGCTTGGAGTTTCGCTACTTGATCGAATCAGAAATGAGGAGATTCTTAGGAGAACCAAGCTAACCGACATCGCTAAACTTAAGTGACAGTGAGCGGGGCACATAGCTTGTAGATGGCGGTTGAGGCAGTAAAGTTCTCGAGTGGCGATCGCGCATCACAAGATGTACCATAGGCAGGCCTCCCAATCGGTGAACCGACGACCTGGTGAAGGTCGCGGGAAGCCGCTGCATACGGGAAGCGCCGGATCGGTCGTCGTGAAAATCCTTGGAAGAGGCTTATATCCAACAGTGGACGTCTTCCAGGTAATATGATGATGGTGTACATAGTAAAAGTAGTGAAGAAAAACGTGCGTTAGGTTGACATAAAAATCCTTAGAGGGATAATTGGGTACGAACCTCTTCAGCATAGCTACCATAAATACTTATGAAGTACAGTTTTTTTTTCGAAATCTTTCACACACGAATAACCCTATAAGTGTTACCGAAAAGTCTACAAAGTTTGAATTAAATCTGTCCGTTTAAAATGGTCAAAATCGAATCCAAAGGAGTCGGTTACATACAAACATACAGGTGAAGCTAATAAAAGCGTGATAAAAAAAGTCGAGTTTAATGCTACTAACAGTCACACTAATCCAGGTTAGGTATGACCGTGTTTCTGATCGGTTAAACTATCGAACGTCATTCAGTACCTGCGGTCTTTATTGTATTTATTTTTACACAAATAAATGTATTTAGTACCTAAATACCAGTCATGTTTGTGCCTAAGAAATCGCTAAGTCTACGCCGTAAAATAAGGTTCCGGTGGCTTAGGCGACTGCCGAAAACGGAAACAAACTTATGTACAGATGCCAGCACTCGTAGTACGATTCTAATCCATACGCATTCGCCATAAGAACAGTACAAAGTCCAAAGTGTGTAGCTTGATGTGCTGACCTGTGTACAAGCGATCTTTCACTTAATTAATTAAGTGATAATGCTAGAAACGTTAAGAACAACCGACATTAATCACAACATTGCCGCGTTAAACCGACGACGCATTTTTACAATGATTGGTACACACTTAAAAGTCTATCTAGAAAACTACTGAACCGATATTGATGAAACTTGCACAGTTGTTTAAGTTGAAAGATACTTAATCCAATGAAATAATAATAAATTCATTTAGATTTCTAGTTTCTGATAAATACATGGACAAACATACATACACAAACTTATAAAATTTTGGCACACCTGCTGTAAAGGAGCCCACAAAGACGAATATAGTGCGATTCCGACAATATTAAATACCTACGGGTCAAATTGATAACCCCCTTTTTATAAGTCATTAAAAATACTTACTAGTGCCTAGTACAGTACAACAACAGTAATTAAATAATAGTCATTACTTTTCTATTGCTTCGTCTAATACTGCTTCCAGGCTGCAACAACCCCTATTCAGTTTATTCCACTTTGGCCCCCAAAATTGTTCCGAATTTTAATTCTATTTTATTTATACGAAGTGATAAAATATACTGTTGCGAGTTTAATATTTGTTTGTTTGTATTGTTACCTCAATTCGTCGTGATGTCTTTCTGATGATTATAATTATGATGATCAACGATGTAAACACTCATTACAAAGGCCTACCTATTTACCAAAATATTTAAAGAATGTACTCATGTACAAAGACGGACTTATTCCTTAGAGGAATCTCTTCCAGTCAACTTTTGCAATAATATACAGGGTGTAATATAAAGGTGCAGTGATACTTCAAGATGGTATATAGTTTTTTACTTTTTTTACTTATTTTTGTTCTACTACTTTGCTGCAATCGCAAATTACTTTTTTGGATTTTTCATACAAATCGGTCAGCTTATAGGCCGGTTTTAAATGAAAAAACCAAAAAAAAATTGATTTCAGAAAAGTTGTAGAAAAAAGTTGGATAGTATGATGAGTAGGTACAAGCCACCTTAAAGTATCACTGCATCCTTATTGTACAACCTGTTTATAATATAAACAGGTTGTATATTATACAGAACTTAACAAGGGCAAAGAAACACGTAATTGAGGACAATCAAATAAAAGATCAGTAAACTTAATGTTTGGGACCTACTTTAAAATTTAAATAAGTAACTATACTTACATATCATTACTTTATTAAGTCGCTTTTAACTGTCTTGTTAGACTGATAAGCTGACTCTCTACGACAGCTTTGTTAAGAATCTTTGTCAATTTCTCTTTGTGTTTCGCAATTTTTGGGGTAAGTATGGGGGGGGGGGACTGTGATTGTCGTCACCTTTGTATAAAAAGAATTACACACAAAGTTGAGAAGTATGAATAACACAGACTACTAAAGAGCATAAATATTTATTGTATAGGCGACATCATCATCATCATTATCATATCAGCCGAAGGACGTCCACTGCTGGACATTAAATAGTTATAGTTCTTGATTATGTCAAAACATATTGTTTACTTTATAATAACTTAGTTTTTTAATATTTTCAGAAATTTTAATGTTTTAAGGGAGTCGGGTAATAATGTATTGTGTCACTCATGGTATCAAAAATAATCTAACGACATCTCACACTCTAAAATCCATCAAACTGTTTAGGGTACAGTCTAAGCCAAAGAAACATACATATTATACATACATACATTTAAAAAACATTGTGCTCCTTTTTTAAAAGTCGGGTAAATTGTATAGTGATGAACTTGCATTAGTAATGGGAATGAAGTGGAATAAAACTTTGTACTGCATTCCTTTTGTTCCAACCACAACAGAGCTCAATAGAAAGTAGTTTAAACTGGTCGGAACTAGTTGTAAATTAATTAGAAACTGAGTGCAGCTTTGTTGGATCTTTCAATTAGGTGCGAGTACCTCATTGTGTACTGACTGTGGAGTTTCTACAAAGCCTTTGAGGATACGTTGGTAGGTTCACTCGCAGTTTCCGTTTCATAGTTGTGGGACGTTTTAATTAGTATCAAATTCATGTAATCAGTTCAAAGTTTGATAACGAATCACAAAGCTTAGCTTAGCTTCATACTTAGTTGAGCTTTCATAACCTTAAATACTGACCGTATGGCTCCGGGCTTAGAATGGGACCATCCGTTTTCGTGCATTGCAACACACCTGCAACCACACTGCGATCGCCAACCCGCCTGCCCAGCGTGGCGATTACGGCAAAACCCCTTAATGAATATTACACCCAGAAAACGACCCCTAGTCCCCGGCGGCCCTGCTATTCCTGGCTCCGGTAGCAGTCATGGTAACAGCGGGGCGGGGGTCGCATTGTTAATTAGGGGCTTGTGGACGAGAAACCCGACACCGCCCTGAGATAGTTGGTACGATATCCCACCGTAACCTGCTCAATGCTTCTTGGAGTTCTGTAAACTTTTCGTCAGTCCGCAGTGTACGCGTGTTGTAAGTTGCCAGGGCCAAAGGTCGTTGGGTTTGGTTGCCTGGCATCTGCCGTTGATTCTTCGCGACCGCCGCTCTCATTATCGGGGGTCCCTCATTAACTCAGTCTTAAGCGATATTATCCTGCTGTCCTTAGACCTCAGCTTGGTCAGTTGGCTTTGTCCAACAGACTTCGTTTTATGCCATGTAGAGATCAGACAGCAAACTTGGAGTTATACGGAGAGGCCTACTATACCCATGGACGCTTTCAAGCTGATTCAACAAAACGTCTAAAACACTATTACAGGGATGGACAACCTTTTGTCAAAAGGGGCCATTAGGACATAAGAAATTTATCGATAGGCCAAAAATACATTTAATAAGATCTTAAACCTGACTTTGAATTATTTGTGTAGCTTTTTTAAATTTACTGAATTTGTTCAGTTAGGTACACGGTGATCAAGATTTCAATAGCGGAAAGAAAGTTAAACATTTTTCCTGTATATACAAAAGAACAAGCATTTCAATGAATTTAGATAACTCTAAGTCTCGTGCGTGTCCTGAAATAACAATAGGGGATCGGACTGTATCAAAAATAAAATCTGAAATATGATTTCCTAAATTGCTCTCCTCTTGAAGTTTCAAAAAACCTTACTTGTTTTGTTTTTCCATCACGTTTTCAATTTTTAAATGATCAAAATCACAAAATAAGTTCGTCAATGATGCTTAAAATCTATGACGTCACTTGTGGGTATTTCAAACATTTTTAGAACAAAATTTAGTTTTTGACAGGTCATAAAAAGTAACTCAAATGACTATAGCAGTTCGATTCCCTATTACGTAAAACTGAATATGATGTCAATGACAGCTGAGATTTTGTACACATATGTTCACATGTCCACGATATAATTTCTATTTTATTTTATCTCACTCCTACTTTAGAAAGGTAGTTTGGTGGACTTCGCGGGCCGTAATTTGCCCACCCCTGCACTAGTATGTACCACCTTAGTATTAAAACAGCCTTTGGAATAGAAATAACATAATTTTTCTCCACCAAATAACTTCTTCTACGAGTCGATAACCAGGGTTGGCATCAAGTCATCACACTGAACAATTTTCCTGATGATATTCATAGTCAAATTGCAAAAATATTGGATTCCTTGTATACTGATTGACGAATTTTGTATAGAGTTAAAATAAAATTGCGGATTGTTTACGGGTTCCTGGGAAAAAAATGTATGATGTATGAGTATGATGAGTAAGTAGTATAATAGATTATTTGTACAAATTGATATATTTTTTATGAATAGATTGTTATATCTTTATCCTATTACGAGTACTTTGGGTGAGCAAACTCTTTTATATACAGGCTTTAACAAAATTGGCATAGGTCGCGTTAACTGGGACTTCTACTCATCATACTGAACAACTTTTGTTCTATCACTTTGCTGAAATCGCAAAATATGGACTTCTACTCATCATACTGAACAACTTTTGTTCTATCACTTTGCTGAAATCGCAAAATATGGAGTATGGATGGATTGTATGGAGGGTAGATTTTTTTTGCGAATTGACTGTGGGTTCTTTGGAGAAAGTTGTTCACTAAGATGAGTGAAACCCCCAGTTATCGGGTCCTTCAATAATATTGTTTCACCTTTTTATAAATTTATTAATGTATATATTTAGCGTTCGGGAAGCTTCGCAATATCTTCACGTCCCAAATACCGCAGTGTCTCAAGACTAAGGTCTTTGACCAGTGTGTGTTGCCAGTGATGACTTAAGGAACTGAGACATGGTCGCTTACTATGGGCCTCATAAGAAGGCTCAAGGTCACCCAAAGGGCAATGGAGCGTGCTATGCTCGGAGTCTCTCTGCGTGATCGAATCAGAAACGAGGAGATCCGCAGGAGAACTAAAGTAACCGACACAGCTCACTGAATCGCTAAACTGAAGTGGCAGTGGGCAGGGCACATAGCTCGTAGAACAGATAGCCGATGGGGCAGTAAAGTTCTCGGAGTGGCGACCGCGCACCGGAAAACGTAGCGTAGGCAGGCCTCCCACGCGGTGGACCGATGATCTGGTGAAGGTCGCGGGAAGCCGATGGATGCGGGCAGTGCAGGACCGGTCGTCGTGGAAATCCTTGGGGGAAGCCTTTGTCCATTAGTGGACGATTGGTGGCTGATATGATGATGATGATGATGATATATTTGTGTTTAGGTATTGTTTTACTTTCCAAGTCAATCTAAGGTGTCATTTTTTAGTTTAGCTAATCAACAGTAGATGGCGCTACCTGCCTAGAAGACTCCGAGCAGCGCTCGTTTTTAGGGTCCCGTGCTCAAAGGGTAAAAACGAGACCCTATCACAAAGACTCCGCTGTCCGTCTGTCACCAGGCTGTATTTCGTGAACCGTGATAGCTAGACCGCTGAAAATTTCCACAGATGATGTATTTTTGTTGCCGCTATAAAAACAAATACAATAAATTAGAAAAAGTGAAAGTCTCCATACAAAAAAAGTGTTTTTTTTTTAAACGTGAAGAAACTAGCGCCGTCTAGTATGATAGTACGGAACACTTTGTGCTCGGTTCTGACTCGCACTTTACCGCATTTTCCAGTTTCTTACCATATTAAACTGAAAAAAAAGCTCTTTCAAGTAATTTTATTTATCATTATTAATACTTAACAATCATCATATCAGCTCATATAAGTCCCCACCGAGGAGCTCGAACCTACCCTGAATTAGGGCCATCGGGCCTTAGTCGACCAAGCGGGCCCAGTGCGGGTTGGTCGTTTTCACACACAACGTTCGAGCGTCCTTGAGCGACCTTGAAGCGTCGGTGGCTTAATGGCGAGGGCCGCTACCTCCTGTCTGGGAGGTCGTGGTTCGAATCCTGTCACGTACCAATGTGTTTTCGAATTTCAATTTCATATGTACGTTTATCCGACGCTCTTACGGCACACCTCGGACACTGTATACAAATGATCGTGAAATAACATTTCTAAAAACAAATGACGGAGCAATAAAATCACGGCTAAATCCCATACGTTCGAGAACCAAACTGTAACCAATCTGTATCAATATGGGTGACGAGGGGGTGAGGTCGCAATCAAGAGAGCGGCAGGGAGTGTCCATAGTGTATGTTAGTACTAATATCTTATTATAAAATTCTCGTGTCACAATGTTCGATCCCGTACTCCTCCGAAACGGCTTGACCGATTCTCATGAAATTTTGTGAGCACATTGAGTAGGTCTGAGAATCGGCCAACATCTATTTTATTTTAGGGTAGGGTAGTGTAGGGTAGTGTAGGGTAGGGTAGTGTAGTGTAGGGTAGTGTAGGGTAGGGTAGTGTAGTGTAGTGTAGTGTAGTGTATGCAGGGTAGGGTAGGGTAGTGTAGGGTAGGGTAGGGTAGAGTAGTGTAGGGTAGTGTAGTGTAGGGTAGGGTAGGGAAGTGTAGGTTAGGGTAGTGTAGGGTAGGGTAGTGTAGTGTAGTGTAGGGTAGGGTAGGGTAGTGTAGTGTAGTGAAGGGTAGGGTAGGGTAGGGTAGGGCAGTGTAATGTAATGTAAGGCGGTACGTAGTTCGCCGGGACAGCTAGTATTATTATATACTTTACTTACGGTGAAGGAAAACATCGTGAGGAAACCTACACACGCCTGCACTTACATCTTATTTCATGGTGCAATCAAAACTTCCCGAACAACTATTACAACAACTGCAATAGCTATGTTAAAGTGTTATAGTTACGACTCTATTTCAACAAGCTGTTTGTTTTTCGTCACAGTGAGGTGTCCTAATTATAACTTTAGATGTCGTCAGCTGTGTTGTTATGAAGTGTCGTTGACTTTATCTTAGTTGTTAGTACCTAAAATGTTATTGTAGAACTTTTCGCTGTTTGCTGGATTCACAAAACTTTTAGAACTTACTTCGTCTTGTTGCTACACTAACTCCAGAACGCTCACAATTAGGGTTACCATCTGACAGGCATTTGCCGCATTTGACAGGCATTTTGTGGTTTAGACAGGCATGCGGCCGGCGCTAGGCTGAGTCAGGCATTTTTAAATTTCACGGGTCTCAGTGATATCTAAAAGCTCGCATACGTATTTTAATTACATAAGATGATGAAACTGACTAAAAATCGCGTGCGAAAAAACGAGCTACTCTAATTACCTAGAATAGTTAAAACTATCTGATGTATATTATTTTTTAGACCTATATAGTTTTGTTACTGTAGACAGGCATTTTATGAAAAAATAGGCATTTTGTGTATCCTAGACAGGCATCTTCGTTTACATAGATGGTAACCCTACTCACAAGTCATTCTCAATTCGTGTTGGCGCTACGTTTACTTTGGAATGAAAGATTTTTGAGTAAAGATCGATTTTCTTTTCCAAAAATTCCTGTTCGAGATTTTGTGAGCCTTGGTTTCAGTGTCTTTGATTGATGGCAGTAAGTAACAATTTTATGTCCTCACAAAACTTTATTGCCATGAAGGAAAAAAAATGTTTGCTTTTTAGGGCGCCGCAATTTTTGATGTGTAACATCTTTGCTCTCGCTTTCCTGCAATTTGTGGGAGTGATTTCGTGAAATGGGACGGAAATGTGTAACATGGGACGGGAATGTGTAACAGGAAGTCGCGAAAGCGCGGAATTCTACTTTACGAGAGTCCGACTCGCACTTGGTCGGTTTTTTTCGTTACTGTCAGATCCGCCACCCAGGTACAATATCGTCATCAAATCTAACTAACCTAAAGTATTTTGTCACATGTTACACATCATATGCGAGTACTGTAGGTCTCGCTCGAATTTTTTTTGTCCATCATGGTTATTGCAATCAAACTCTCTTTTAAATAAAGAACGAATGTATGAAGTGTTACGATAATACAACACAAGCCAAGTGTGATTTGGACCCTCATACCTAGGGATCCTTATACCTAGGGTTGCGGACCACCGCGTCTCTACACAAGTATATAGTGCGTGCCACCAAAAAAGAGACTTGAAACACCACGTAAAACATTAAGAAAACAAAGTAGGAAGTGTACGGAATAGTTTTCCATAATATATAGATATCCGTTATCCTTTGTTTTTTTTGAAATATAGGTGCACACGTTGTAAATCATCTTCCTATTTTGTCTTTTTAATGCTTTACGTGGTGTTTCAAGTCTCATCTTTAGTGGCACGCACTATAACAATAGGGATGATGAATGCTAGTCATCTGATTTACTTTTTATCATCTGTCAAAAACGACATTTTGTTCTAAAATTGTTTGACATACCTAGGCGTGACGTCATAGTTTTGCAGCGTTAATTTTATGTACTCATTTTGTGATTTTGGTGAATTAAAAATCGAAGACTTGATGAAAAACAAAGCCAGTAAGGTTTTCCGAAGTTTCAGTAGGAGGGCAATTTAGTGATATAATATATTTATTTATATAATTTGTTTCTGATGCTGTCGGCATCACTATTATACCTATTTATTACAGTCAAATGCCATTTATTGAAATGGATAATTCTTTGTTTGGGGTCTGGTGGTTCAGAATTTTATAAGTCACATCCGAATTTTTTTTCTTACCGCCTTTTCTTTTTATTTTTTTCAATCATGATTTGCCATTAGTTATTATTCAAGTGAAGTTTATGTTTATTTAATAGAAATAATAAAGCTTTGAAATGACCTCGTTAGTAAATGCGCAGACTATAATTCCGTCCTGTGATTACATTTCTATCTACAACAATTGTTAACCGTACATTTATCAGGCCCTTACATATGAAATTGTCGTTTAATCGAACTTATTACTTTGGTCTCTTTTGTTTGGTTAGGAAGTTTATTTCAAATTTAAAAGCTCGGGTTTTGTGTGTGAAATTGAGTGATTCGTTTATTTTAGCGTCACTAATGACAAAAATCTAAATTTTTCTTTAACATCTTTCTGTTCACAATACGAAAAACTTAATTTATTCAGAAATACGAGTTCAACCGTGGCACCAGCGCTGCAGGAACAGTTTGAAGGATTAATTATATTTAGCAGCTATTGCAAAAGAAAAAAAACGGTACGTTTTTGTATTGGAAATTTGACCTAGAGAACAATTCCGGTGGACTGCAGGAGACCGAAGTAGATAACGAAAAATTAAATGAGACCGTGGAAGCGGATTCATCGCAATCCACTTCTTGGTTAGTGACAGGTTTTGGTGTGAGCTGGTTTGACTGATATAACAATTTTACCACAATTGCAACAAATTGGTCGGTGGCGGAGCGACAAGGGCCGCTACCTCATATCTGGGAGGTCATGGTTTGAGTTCTGCCACGTACCAATGTGTTTTTGAATTTCGATTTCATATATATGTCGGAGAGGACCCTAGTATTATTTAACAGTAGTATTAGTTAACACAGTTCTAATGTAAAATCTAAAAAAGGAAAACAACGAACACGTGCTCGTAACACCTGCTCGGAACACGTGTTATTTTGGTCATGGATCGTTCCTATATAAGGGGCTGCGTTCCGAACGGAGCGCCATTCACTTGGTAGCAACGATACCGGCTTGTTCTCACTTTTGTATCACAGTATTGTTATTTTAAATTAATTAGTTTTGTGTTGAAGTGCTTTTGTGTTGAAGTGTTTTTTATTTTGAGGCCCACACGACCTAGACGTTCAAGTGATGTCGGGGTTTACCACGAATCGCGAGCTGCTCCTCCGACATATACGTTAATCCGACGCTCTTACGATGAAGGAAAACATCGTACACACCTGCGATGAAACTCAAAAGTTGTGTGCGAAGTTGATCAATCCACACTGGGCCCACGTTATCGACTAAGGCCTGATCGCCCTAATTCAGGGTAGGCTCGAGCCCCTCGGTGGGGACGTATATATAAGCTGATGTGATGATGAAACAAATCGGAAAAGTGTAAAACCTCAAAAAATTGGTAGTAACGCATGAATTGAGTGAAGTACAATATGATTTGAGTGCTAAGTTATATTACTCTATCGACACAATAATGAGAGGATTTTGAATCGTATCGTTACTTGTGATAAAAAATTGATCCTGTTCGATAGTCGGAAATGCTCATTACAATGGTTGAACCCAGGAGACACGTATAAATTCTGCCCCAAGCGAAAGTTGACTCAGAAAACTCGTGAAATTTTTGGTTAAATTTTTTTGGACCAGTGTTGGTGTCATCCACTACAGCTTCCTAAGATCTGGCCTGAGCCTAAGCCTAATAGACAGATGTGTGTTGTCAACAATTGTAAACCATGATTAATAAACCAAGGCTGGTAAATTATTCTAGCCCAATACTGCTTCAGGAAAACGCTAGACCACACGCTGCACATCTGCAAAACGGACCGTCGCTAAATTAGAAGATTTGAGATTTGAATGTCTCTGAAACGCGCCAAATCCTCCTGACTTTGCTCCAACAGGTTACCATTTTACCTGTTATTTGGACAACTCTTGTAAGGAAAAAAATTCAATTCTAATAAAGCAGTCCAAACCACCTTCAAAAATTTTATTATTTCTCGCTCCTATAATATCTTTAGCAATGGAATCAATAAACTACCTATGAGATGGCGGAAGTGCATAGATAGAACTATTTTTACCAATTATTATAATTTTATTATTTTTACCGTTTTGTTTTTCCCATATGTAAGGAAATTTACCTATGTAAATTAATTAATTAATTTTAGCTATGTAATATTTTTTTATTTTTAAACAATAATAATATATAAAGAGGCAGGATAAGAAGTATTCACTTAAATAATTTACGGTTGTATCTCGGTCCTAATTCGCTGCTGTATAACTCTCATTTGGTCAGTTTTTCTTATCTTTTGTTTTATTTCGGGATATGTTCTATAATCTCGCAAATTTTCACGCTTTTTCACGTTTATTGGCCTTTTTGCGATAGAGCGAAAACAAAAAAAAATCGAGCGAGACCTACAGTACTCGCATATGATGTGTAACATGTGACAAAATACTTTATAAAAGGACGGCAAAGATACGGCAGACTAGGCTGTATGGTCATAGATACCTTTGCCTTTTCCGCGCTTTTAAAGCCTGAAAAAAGGACGGCAAAGATACGGCAGACTAGGCTGTATGGTCATAGATACCTTTGCCTTTTCCGCGCTTTTAAAGCCTGAAAAAACGCGACTTCCTGTTACACATGGGACACATTTCCGTCCCATTTCACGAAATCACTCCCACAAATTGCAGGAAAGCGAGAGCAAAGATGTTACACATCAAAAACACGCAGTTTATTCCCTTTTCATATTTTTATTATTTTTCGGTAACCCTCCATATCAACACACATTCTATGACATTCTGCCAGTTACCTATTACGATGCCTTTTAAAATCTGAGAGACCGACGGACAGTGTAGGCTTATTAATAGGTTCATGTTACCTGTTACAAAACCCAAAAAAAGCAAGACCAGATTGGGGACAGTATAGAACTAGTCAACCTGACAGAAATTGGCACATACCTGTGTAAATATACGTGCTAAGTCGTCCCCTTTCGCATAGAGGCGCCCAGCGACCAAGCAGAGTGTGTATGCTGGGATAGAAAGCCGCTTGCGTGGTGCCTTGCAGAAATCGGCAGACACACACCGCCATCCATCCACCCTGCAAATAATAGTTTAACTTTGTTTCTTATATTTCAGGATATAAGATTCAATTTAATTTTTATCAGCGTTGCTGGTATTTGAGTTTGCGTTTGACAACATATTTTTTTTAAACATGCTATGAATAATTTTATTTAGCAGAATTGAAATACTCACTGTCTTAAGAAGCCAGGGCGTCACCGTCAATAGGACCCCGTTGGCACCCAATGCAATCATGATGGGTATCTTCCCACCGCACTTTTGCAGTAATGATAATATGCTCACTATCATAGGAAGCCAGGGCACCGTCGATAGGACCCCCTTGGCACCCAATGCAATCATGATGGGTATGACTCCACCGCACTTTCGCAGAAATGAAATACTCACTATCATAGGAAGCCAGGGCGTCACCGTCGATAGCACCCCGTTGGCGCCAAATGCAATCATGATGGGTATGACTCCACCGCACTTTCGCAGAAATGAAATACTCACTATCATAGGAAGCCAGGACGTCACCGTCGATATGACCCCGTTTGCACCCAATACAATCATGATGGGTATCTTCCCACCGCACTTTTTCAGAAATGAAATACTCACTATCATAGGAAGCCAGGGTGTCACCGTCGATAGGACCCCGTTGGCACCCAATGCAATCATGATGGGTATCTTCCCACCGCACTTTTTCAGAAATGAAATACTCACTATCATAGGAAGCCAGAGCGTCACCGTCGATAGCACCCCGTTGGCGCCAAATGCAATCATGATGGGTATCTTCCCACCGCACTTTCGCAGAAATGAAATACTCACTATCATAGGAAGCCAGGACGTCACCGTCGATATGACCCCGTTTGCACCCAATACAATCATGATGGGTATCTTCCCACCGCACTTTTTCAGAAATGAAATACTCACTATCATAGGAAGCCAGGGTGTCACCGTCGATAGGACCCCGTTGGCACCCAATGCAATCATGATGGGTATCTTCCCACCGCACTTTTTCAGAAATGAAATACTCACTATCATAGGAAGCCAGGGCGTCACCATCGATAGCACCCCGTTGGCACCAAATGCAATCATGATGGGTATCATCCCACCGCACTTTTTCAAAAATGAAATACTCACTATCATAGGAAGCCAGGACGTCACCGTCGATATGACCCCGTTTGCACCCAATACAATCATGATGGGTATCTTCCCACCGCACTTTTTCAGAAATGAAATACTCACTATCATAGGAAGCCAGGGTGTCACCGTCGATAGGACCCCGTTGGCACCCAATGCAATCATGATGGGTATCTTTCCACCGCACTTTTGCGCCAAAATCCCCATAGGAATCATCATACTCGTGTAGCCCACGAAGAACGAAAACAGGATCATCTCTTGAGTCGCCTTGCTCCATACGTACGTCTGCAACAAATAATATTTTTTAATATTTTGATTAGGCGTCTAGGCTTTCGTCTGTCAGAAGACGTTTCTGCTGATATGATGATAGCTGCTATTTTTACCAATCAATAAAACGATGTATTCAATTCCAGAAATATGTAAAGTTCGTTTGCTGAATTAGCTGCAACTCTGACGGCTCGCGTAAAACGCTCCGTTAAAGTGGCCGCCCTGAGTTCAATCGCGCCACCCGCCGGACCGGCGTTGTTGTCGGCGCTGCGATTAAACTAAATCCGGCCCCTTTGACGGACTGTATGACGTGAGCCGGCAGCGGCGAGCGGCATTTATTATAGATGCAGCTAATTCAGCGAACGAACTGTAGGTAATATAATTGGAATTGGTAATTTTTCGTATACATAAGTTAGTACATGTGGGCTTCTAAACAGGTGTATGTACGCTTGTATGCATGTATGTTTGACCACGTATTTCTTAGATAATAGAAATCAAAATGCATTTTTTTTTGTTTGATCAATATCTACCAACTTTTGGAACAATGAGAGTTTCAACAAAATCAGTTCAGTAGTTTTCAAGATATGGACTATTATGTGTGTACCAATCACTGAGAAAACCCCTCATCCGTTTAACACGGCAATTTCGTGATTGAGGTCTGTTGAATTTTAACGTTTTTAGCATTGGTACGTGATAATAAATCTTCAATAATTACACATATAACTGTACGATTGTCAGTCTTCTGTCCGTTCTCCCGTCCGTCCTGGTGAAGGGTGTCTCAGCCAGCACTTGAATTTTAATAATTACTGTTTTAAAAAAAAAACATGCTTTAATGGCAAACGTAATTAACTCATAACCTTTTTAATTTAATTATTGTGTTGTTAAGGGCAGCGCAGGACCGTCCGTCGTGGAAATCCTTAGGGGAGGCCTTTGTCCAGCACTGGACGTCTTCCGGCTGATATGATGATGATGATCGTATTGTAATCGGTGAAAATCACTTCATGAATTGGATGAAAAATGTGGCTCAATGTAATTCAATTAGTCTACGATAAATATGTTCCCTCCGTGGTAACACTAGTGGGACAAATTAGTGTGTCCATGAGAAATCATCGAAAATCACTTTCAAAGATTCCGTTATATAAAAATACAGATGAAGCTAATAAAAAACTCCTCAGGACCATTAATTTGAAGTCCCGTTATATTTATTTTCCTGAAAGTTGGATTCCCATTAAGTAAAAAAACGTGAATCAGAAATTGGAATCTACAAAAACGACGGCAATTGTAGGTAAAAATGATAATGTGACTTTTTTACGTAATATTTTACATCACATACGATATTGGTATTTGATTTAACTAAAAGTATAGTAATTTAACTCCAAGAATCTGTTACTTATTAGAAACATCTTTTTTCCTGGGTATGTGTTTAATAATTCTGAACTATTTGCGCGAACCCGCCGTAGAGCCGTAGAGGAATTCTAGTTTTGATGTTCTTTTGTTTTGATTGATTAAATTAAGCGTATTTAATGATTTATATATTCATATATTCATTGCTCGTAGAACAGATGGCCGTTGGGGTAGTAAAGTTCTCGAGTGGCGACCACGCACCGGAAAGCGTAGTGTAGGCAGGCATCCCACTCGGTGGACCGATGACCTGGTGAAGGTCGCGGGAAGCCGCTGGATGAGGGCAGCGCAGAACCGGTCGTCGTGGAGATCCTTGGGGGAGGCCTATGTCCAGCAGTGGACTTCCTTCGGCTGATATGATGATGATGATGATATTCATATAAACGTCAGTTAACGAAATAAATAGCGGAAGTGATATTTTATTCGTAACGGTGCCGTGACCAGGAAAATTTTCCTATACAAATATGGTAGGTAAATTTCGCCATACCTATATGTTTGCGAATTTTTTTACGCAATATTTTACAACGCATACGTCATTGGTATTGCATTTAACTAAAAGATTATAAACTTAATAAAATATCTTAATGGAATGCTTCACATTAGTACTTTTTATCTTGATATACCTAAATGCCTAATAACACAAAAATATTTAATTCATTTTTCATACTTATTAGTCGTGTCGTAACTATTCGTAATTTTCTCTTAAAAGCTATCTCGTGTTCACTAACTTTCATTTAAGACAAGTTTTCACGTACTAACTTCTTAGACTAGCTTCTATAACATGAATTACTAATAGTTTAAAATGTATGAGGCACTTGCATCTTACTTGATGCACATGAAAATAGCGAAGCTCATCTTTGTTACCTCGTAGCAAAGGAATTTCGAACGATGATTAAAACTGACTTCCTTTACGGAATAATTCCACCTTTGTATAATTTTTCCTGATAAATATTATAACCAGATGATAAAAAATAACTTAGGCTTTTACTTAAAAAAACTGAAAAGTTTTGCTTAAGAAACCTTAGTTTTGAACTTCCTAAACATTAAAAAACATTATGAGAAATTTAAAAAAAAATTCGCGACTCGACAGTTTAAATTTTGCCAAACATTTTTACTACTCAATTCAAACCCCTATATCTCCTCACGCAACCAACGGCCAGGCCTGGCTGTTTAATATATATTCTATAATCATATCAAATAAAATCTATATAATAACATATTATTATATAGCTTTTTAACAATTAAAAAGTACCTAAAGCAACCAAATTACATAGAATTGACTAGAAGTGATCTTGTAAGCGATAAGTCGGCCTTACCATCGTACATCCTGTTCTATACTTTTAAATTATTTAATAAGGAATTAACAAACAAACTCCCAATAACGTATAACTTGGTTAACACTCTATTTCACAAGACAGACACTTTATGAACTTACTCTGTGAACGCCCGATCCTCTCGAATCGTCTTCAATACAGGCCACTCTGTCAATCGCATATGTATTATTTATTTCTAAGTCAGTTTCATTGAAGTTTTGATTTTCATTGATTGTTCTGTTATCACTTCTTGGTTTACAGGATGTATTTGTGTTTGGTGGGTGCGTCATAGCTACAATGCATACAGATAGGTGGGCTCGCATTAAAAAGCCTACAGCGAGGCACATAAATAATATAACGGCCTGAAGATGTCGTACGCCAACGCCTTTTGGGGCTTTTGGTGTGGATGGCTCTGAAACGTAAGATTCTGATGTTAATTTTTTTACGACCGTTCCGAGTGAATACACCCTTTTTATTAATCGTAAAAAAGTATTTTTTGACCTTTATTGAAGTAGGCGTGTCTTGTCACGAAGTGAATATTCAGTGAGAAAATAAATTACGAGATGAACTTACTAAAAGTAATGACCTAAATCAGGGTAGGCTCGATCCTTCCGGTGGGGACATAATATATAAGCTGATATAATTATGACTGAAATACTCTTAGTATTATTTTTAAAATTTATTATAAATCACCCAGACAAAAAAAAATACCGCGGATAAAAGGCTATTTATATTTCGTTAATTTAATAACGATTTATCTCGTTATTTTCAGTTCATATTTTAAGCCCAGCTTAAAAGATAGCACAATCTTATCTATGTTTTGGCACCAAACATAAATGTTAACAGAATCGGTGGTATGTTGTAGCGTTGGAAATTTTAGGTAAACCCGTGTTCATCCTCTGCAAAAGATATACCGATCGACAGATACACACGTTAAACACAATGATATATAATGTTACTATCAAGTTAAACATATAACACCCCTTTTTTCGTCGGGGGTTAAAAAGTCACTCAATTAACATAAGAGTAACATAAGAGTATCACTACTAACCAAAGCCCGATTAGACCTTCTGGTCAAAACAATATTCTACATAGAACTGCTATTTATGCCTCTGTTTAAACAATTTTCGAAAAGGAAATCTATCCCATACGTGGTGAAATCCTTTGTCAAAATATAAAAAGAATAAAATTAAATTCCGTTCATTCCAGCACACCCTGGACACTTCATACAACAGGCCAGAAATGACATTTCAAAAAACGAATGACAGAACAAATAAAATGGCGGCGAAATTCTTTACGTTCGACAAGCAAACTGAAACCAATCTGTATCAGTCTGGATAACGAGGGGGTGAGGTCGCAATCTAGAGAGTGGCAGGGAGTGTCCATAATGTATGATAGTACTAATATATATTCTTTGACTCTAGGTTCATGTCCGTTCACTGTAAGAATGCACCTGAGACGCCTGTTGCAGGATAGTATTTAGACAAAAGACTCATTTGTTTCTTGTATTTATATTTTCCGCATCCAGCTGCTTCCCGCGACCTTCATCAGATCATCGGTCCACTAAATGGGAGGCCTGCCTCCGCTACGTTTTCCGGTGCGCGGTCACCCACTGCCCCAACAGCAGTCGGTTACTTTAGTTCTCCTACGGATCTCATCGTTTCTGATTCGATCACGCAGTGAAACTCCGAGCATAGCACGCTCCATTTCCGTTTGGGTGACCTTAAGCCTTCTTATGGGGCCCATATTAAGCAACTATGTCTCAGTTCCGTATGTCATCATTGGCAAAGTATATATTTTAGTACTTAACATACAGTAAGGACACTCCCTGCCGCTCTCTAGATTGCGACCTCACCCCCTCGTCACCCATATTGATACAGATTGGTTACATTTTGGTTCTCGAACATATGGGATTTCGCCGTGAATTTGTTTGCTCAATCATTTGTTTTTAAAAATGTCATTTCACGACCAGTTGCCTTTGTACAGCAGTGGACGATTTTTGGCGGATATGATGATGATGAAGATTTTATTGTATAACTTTGTCGGCGTTATTAATATGTATACTTATGCCAAATTACAGCTTTCTATTACGAATAGTCTTTGAGCTAAGCCGCGGAAAGATGGACAGACAGTCAGACAAGACCAAACTATAAGGGTTCCTTGTTGACTTCAGAACCCTAATAAAACTGACATTATTATATATTGCACGAAAGCCTTACCTTCATGTGTTTCCGATTGCGGGACGAAACCGTACGCTACTTTTCCTTCGGCCATTTTATCATTACTGAATTTTCCATCTATCACAACGCATTATCTATAACGAGGGCTTCTTTTGTTTAATTAATACAAAACTATTTATTAAGGAATTAGTACAATGCAAACTGTTAAGATTCATCATTTAATATATGATTCTGTGCGCAAAAGGTGCTAAGGGGACATCTATTACCTACTAAGCCTCCGAAATCGGTCGGATAGATCATCATCATCATCATCATCAGGTCCATCTGTATGTTTCTCTGTATCTATTCAACCGTAATAGACACCCGGTTAAAACTTTCACATTATTTTAGCAAGTTTTCTTAGAAATGGTAAAAAAAATAAAAGAGAAGAAAGAAAAGTCCCCGTACAGAAAATGTATTTTGTACGCAAAAATGGAACACTTACAGTGTCGTCATGTCTGTCCGCACGTCTGTGAGTCCGTGACACGATCAATTTTTATGCCACTATCGGATCGGATCGACTAATGAAAGTAGGTTACAAATATAGACTTACTAGCTGTTTCCCGTGGCTTCATCCGCGTGGACAAAGTTTCTGTAACTTTTCGAGGGTGAGCACACTTATTATAATATTTTTGCCTTGTATTTTTTATTCCATCGCCATATTTCAGTTCATTTCGGAACGAATTTCAAATTATTAAAGAATAATATATTTTATCACGGCGATTTTAACGCTGACATTCAGAGGACGGCACGGCAAGAGCACATTCAAAAACTGCATTGGAACTGTGGATACTGCTAGTTACGAATGAAATTGCGTTGTGTAAGGTGAATTCAGAAAAGGGTAAAGAGGCCCCGAGACGTGCATTGCCTAGGGGCCCCGACATAGTCAACGCGGCCCTGGTAAAAATGATCTCAGAAAACGCTTAGTAGTTTTAAAAGACCTATTCAACGATACGCCACACGATTAGGTAAGCTAACAAAAAATAATACCCCATTTTTACATGTTCCCTAAAAAAATGTTTTTTTACTAATTTTATTCTACAAATTTATAGAGAACGGAGAGACAGACAGATGGACATGGCCAACCTATAAGGTTTCCTATCATAGTATGACTATGTATCTAACAATAAAAAGGGCTCCAGTGTGTGGCGTATATTTTTTTAAGTAAGTTAGTGTTTCTAAAAAACAATTTGGTGTTGGTCCCGGCGGCTTTTTCTCATCACAACTGAATAACTTTTGTACTATGAGTATGCTGAAATCGCAATAAAAACTCTTCATACAAATCGATCAGCTGATCAACCAATTGTGTGCATTTTTATATGAAGGGCCCAATTTTTTTTGAGAATCGACTAAGGGTTTCTTGGGGAAAGTTGTTCAGTATGATGATAAGATGACCTAATGATTATCCTAATATCAGTTAACGGGTCCTTCACCAATTTTTTACACCTTTTTTAAAGTAGCCATCAGTAAGGAACTCCTAAGGAAAAGTATTATGAGAATTACTTCAGAACCCTACAACGTGGTTCGCCACGCACTTAACGATTTATTACATCGTCATTTTTCTTACTGTTCTATCGTAAACACATACAAGCGTCATACTTTGTGATAATAATAGTCTAAAAACTCTAAAATAAAACAACAAATAATGGAAACTGGCCTAGAGTAAAGATGTATATCAATAGAAGAAGAAAATACGGCTTTAAGATACCTCAATCCGAGCAGTTTGATACGTGTTTATAAGATATCGAACGTAAGTCTATTCATATTAAGTTCAAATCAATGCGGGCTTCAATGCGGCTGTTACGTTGAAACCAAACCAAACGCCCAATTCTCGATTTTACAAGTTTTTATACTTTCAAATAAGTTTAAAAAATGTGTTCAACTAAATGAAAGTTCTAGTCACCGATTTTTGTGTGTTAGTTTCATTCAACATCAACTATTTGTTTTCGAGAAATTTTGTATTTAAAACCAAAAACAGGGTCTACAGTATATTTTTTTACATCAAGATGTTGTCAAGGGTTTACCAATTGTGCATTAAAAAAATATGTTGAAATTTTTTTTCAATTAAATCGATTTTTATTAGGTACTTTTTATTTCGAGAGCAGAATTATTTAAAATACTGTCTAGCTTGAAACTTATCTGGGTTGCTGTTTTCTCTTTTAAAACCTAACGATTTATCACCGAATTTAGTTTCTTTCCATTTAAAAAAAAATACGACAGAGAAAGTTCAAGGTCCTCTCGTGAAAATTCCATCAGTTCAATTAAATTAAAATTTGGCATTCTAAGTTCGAAAATTCAAAAGAAGGGCAGAATACAATGTTATTCTTTTTCACCTCATAAGTTCGGGAAGGTTTTGTTTGTCATTCCATTTTACCGCACACAATTGCTTTTTATACGCTAGCTTGGAAAGAGTTTTTAAAAACCAAAAAGTTTCTATATTACAAAAATAAAAAAAGATTCAATATGACCAATTGAAGTAATTTTACTTTTATTTTTAAATAAAAATAAAAACTCTTTCACTGTATTATTTAAGATGTTTGTCTTGCAACTTAAATTTTATTCATCACCGTAGACTGTAGTGAGGTGAAAATTGAGTGTTACGGTCGACAGCAAAGTTATTTTGCGACTCGTACCTTTGAAGCCCTCACTTCGTTTAGGATTCTATTTTTGAATCCTGATCGTAGCGAGAGTTCAATCCTAGAATCCTTCGCTTGCTCAGAATTTAATAAAGTTAACTCGAGCCAAATAACAGCATTGCAGCATTGCATTTTTGTTGTTTTGGCTAGTTATTGATCAGCTCTGGAAGTAATAGGGTCCCATGGGTCACTCTTTCGGTGTAAGGAACCCTCAATAGTGCTAAAAGTTGCCTGGAAGAAATTTCTACCTAGGAATATGGCCGCCTACTGTATAGGATTTCTTCTATATTGTACCTTTCTTTTTTATTTTGTGATGCAATCCTACTAATACTCGTATTATAAACACGAAAGTTTGTAAGAATGTATTGATGTATGTTTGTTACTCTTTCACGCAAAAACTACTGAACGGATCTGACTAAAATTTGGTAGGTAGACAGATTAAGACCTGGAATAACACATAGGCTACTAAGCGGCTCGCGCACTACTCACCCTCGAAAAGTCATAGAAACCTTGTCCACGCGGGTGAAACCGTGGGAAACAGCTGGTAAAGAAGATTGTACTTTTTGTATTGTATAGTGCCTACAACAAAAAGAAGACTCAAACACAATATGATACGGGTAATTTTGACCTAGATTTTGACTTTATTATTACTAAATGAAACGTTGTAAATACGCACCTTACATTTTCCTTCAAAGGTACAACAAAACATATTTTCTTCCATAACAATGGTGACGTCTTCGAAGTAGGTAACCACCTTCGAACAAAAGTCCTTTTAGAGGAAAATATCGGAAAATAAACATGCTCTACTTTTCTGGGGCGCTTTTCTCGGAATAAGGTAAATGTATTTTTGGGAGTTTTCTCATACATTAAAAATGTTTTCAAAAATCTCGCTTTCACGCCGCTCCTATACGATCGTGCGTTCAAAATACAATCAATTTTGAACCTTATTATGCCTTTTCTTTTCCTTGTTTACGTAAATGATTTGCCTTTTATGGTGCAACATCTGTCAAATATTGTGTTGTTTGCGGATGATACTTCTCTTATTTTTAAAGTGAATAGGAAAGAAAACGAAATTGACGAAGTAAACAACACTCTTTCAATGGTACTGAACTGGTTCACTGTGAACAACTTATTATTATATGCTAAGAAAACAAAATGTATAAAATTTTGTTTGCCAAATGTAAAAAAGGTCAATAATAGTGTAATATTAGACAGTAATAAATTAGAATTTGTAAATACCACGGTGTTCCTTGGTATAACTTTGGATGTTTCACTTCAATGGGGACCACACATTGAAACTTTAGCGGGAAGGCTTAGTTCAGCTGCTTATGCCGTTAAGAAAATTAGTCAGTTAACGGATGTAGATACTGCGAGACTAGTGTATTTTAGTTACTTCCATAGTATAATGTCTTATGGCATAATACTGTGGGGGCATGCGGCTGATATCCGCGCAATCTATCAGATGCGATCACGTGAGTCGTTACAGAATAAGTTCAAAGAAATCAATATTTTAACTGTTGCTAGTCAATTTATATATGAAAACATCGTGTACGTTCGTAAGAATTTGCATTTATTTCCTAAAAACAGTGACAGGCATAATTTGGATTTAAGAAATTTAAATAAAATAAATATATCCTTTTCGAGACTGAGTAAGGCTAAAAAGTCATTTGTGGGGCAGTGTATAAGATTCTACAATAAAATTCCAGAAAATGTAACTAGTTTGTCAGAGAATAAATTTAAGACTCATGTCAAAAAAGTTTTGTGCTCTAGAGTTTATTATAAAATAATAGATTGTGTAAATGACAAAGATATATAGGTTGATTCTATAACAAATACCATTACCTGAGACTGTAATCTGAATCATGACATTATTTGTAATATATAATATGTTTTTTTGTTTTGACATTTGTTAGAAGCGTGTGTAAACACCTATTTGAAATAAATTGTTTTGAATTTTTGAATTTTGAATCACATTGGTACGTGGCAGGTTCGAAGTTCGAACCACGACCTCCCTGACAGGAGGCAGCGGCCCTAGCCATTACGCCACCGACGCTCTTACCTATTACCATACTATGTACTATTACGCAACTTTTATGTATTATCACAGATTAACACTTATCAAACAAATCATTATCCGAACATTTTTGATGTTATTTTGTATATAACCGAGGATCTAGTTTTTAATGCGTGATCTAAGGCCAGTGATCACTCTATTAGTCATCATCATCATCATCATCATCATCATATCAGCCACAAATTGTCCACTGCTGGACAAAGGCCTCCCCCCAAGGATCTCCACGACGACCGGTCCTGCGCTGCCTGCATCCATCGGCTTCCCGCGATCTTCACCAGGTCATCGGTCCACCGCGTGGGAGGCCTGCCTTCGCTACGTTTTCCGGTGCGCGTTCGCCACTCGAGAACTTACTACTCACAGAATCGCTAAACTGAATTGGCAGTGGGCAGGGCACATAGCTCGTAGAACAGATGGCCGATGGGGCGGTAAAGTTCACTCTATTAATACTTCTCATAAAATTAATAAACTCAATTTCTACACAATCTAAACGTAAATAAATAGCATCTGAATTTGGTTATGTAGCAAATATGGAAAATAATAACAAATAAAGCTAGTAAAATTGTTATTTATTTTTCAGACTTATATTTTATTACATAATCATTTTTTCTGTATATTTCCATACTAGTTTTAAATAATAGTTTCGTTGTCGTAATATTTCTTGCTTTCTGGTATGCTGCTTAGCTCCTCAAGTTCCACGGGGTCTGTTTCTGAAAGAAATGACATAATGTTTAACGATTTTATCACACAATAATACATCTAGATATTGCACACGAGTTTTGGGATCCAACTTGAGATCTTGTTTTGTAATATATCAACTTTAACTTTTTAAGACTATAACATAATTCGACCAATATAACAGCTATGGACTGGCCTACGCGAACAGCGGTTTTGATGTCTACATGCAGAATGAGCACATTTGCTCATTTCGTCTCAGTCGATAGGTAAGTATTCCCCAAATGAGTTGAATGACGAAATGAGTGAAATTTACTATCTCATTTGTGCTACATTCCGAGTACGTCTCTCTATCTCTGCCATTGTTTATATTTGAACGAGACTCGGTAGACTATAAATGGCGTGAGTGTGTGTTTGCGCGTAGTTGTATTTGACCCATTTTTTATGAGATTAATGTATGAATAGGGCCAGTCCATTATATTTGGTCGAAGAGGACTTCAGACTGAAATTATTAAGATCATTATTTATTAGTCCACGCTTTTAAGAATTTTTCTGCATCTAGTCTGCAAGAGGAACAAGTGAGGACGTTGATCCACCTCCAAGTTTCATCATTGCATTAACTTCAAAATACCAAACGGATATAAATTATCACCACTAACCGGACCGGACCCCTGGAAGTTGTTCTAAAATCGATTGCAAGATTAGACCCGTACAATCAGATAAGGTAAAATAAATAAGATTACGGTGAAAAAAAACATCGTGAGGAAAACTTCAACTACCTGCGAAGAAATTTGAAGATTGTGTGTGAAGTCGACCAACCTACACTGGGCCCGCGTGGTCGACTAAGACCCGAATGCCCTAATTCATTGGAGGCTCAAACCCCTCGGTGATATGATGATGATGAATCAGATGAACAGCTATAAGAAATAGAATAAAAGCTTTTAAAAAACAAACAAACCCAAAATCCGACTTTCATAGGAGAACTTGTCTTTGACGATGGTGCCACCGTCCCAGAACTGTCGCCTGCTGCTAGCAAATACCAGGTAGACCACGTTGCAGACCAGGAAAAAGCTGGCTAACGAGAAGAACGCCACGCGCCATCGATTTGA